>JAWZSL010000044.1:4062500-4558550 GCA_034769285.1 Lutjanus argentimaculatus | reverse complement strand
CACCCACAGGTTGAATGAGTTCAGACTGTTGAACCAACTCTGTAAACAAGAAGATAAAATCATGTCTTTTTCATGTTGGTCTTGTTTTTCTGATGTTTTTTGAGAAAGTGGAGTCACAGTTGACGCACCAACTGAAAAACAAGATTCTCTTTCAAACCTCTAGAGGGCAGTCTTGGACTGACTGAGTGTCATACTTGGACTCATTGTTTTTTGTTGGTTTTTTTTGTTTTTTTTATTAATTAGAAAGCAGATGCAGATCAATATGTCTGTCACTGCAGACATGAAATATAAACATACACACATACATGTACCAGGACATTAACCAAGAAATAAATCACAAAAACAACAAGAAATAAATAAATAAATAACAACCGTAAGTATACGCCTAAATGCATGTACTCATGTGTACACATACCTATGTACATGCAACTCCAACCATTAGTCAAAATTGATATCATTACTGTATACAATTGGGAGACACTAGCCATAACTAAAATAATAAAAGATAAAAGAAACGTAACACATAACACCTGCATATTTTATAGCCCCTTGACCCTAACCAACCCCATCCCACAGATCTTTCTCTAAATTTCACAACATGCTGGATAATTCAGATAAATACATAAAAAATACAAAATAATAATAAAGAGTTAAATCATAGCTCGAGCCACATCAAGTGCCTCCTTCCTAGCTTTGAGCACACGATGGCCTGCTCCATTCATCTTAGCAACAGAGAGCTCCAGAGATAACATCTCTATTAAAGAATAAATCCATTGAAGTATAGAAAGGGAGTGCGGTGGCTGCCACCTAACTGCCAACATCTTTTTAGCTACTGTACATGAAGATAGCCACAGCAACCTTTGCATATGGTTTAAAGTTTTGCCCAGAATCATCATTTAAAAGCATACATTTTGGAGAGAGGTCAATCTCTAAGCCAAGTGCATCAGAGAGATATTTTACTATTTGTTGCCAGAAATTTTGAGCTGACGGACACTCCCACATGATATGCAAGAAAGTCCCTGTTTGATTCAAGTCACATAGATTACAATTTGGAGAAGGAGATAACTTAATCATGAAGCGCCGCTTCGGTGTTAAATAAGTACGATATAGGAAGTTGAGATTGATTATTTTATTATTAGATTTTTGTGAGACATGAGCAACATTCCTCCAAACTCTTGGCCAGTCTATAGATGATTTCAGAGCAGTCTTTATTCCACACGTTTGTTATCATTATAGGTTTCTGCATATGTTCCAACAAACTGTTATAAATTGCAGAGACGTGCCCTTTAGTTAGCCCTGATAATTTCTTAAACAGTTCCATTATGATTAATAGGTTTCCTGTCAATCGTTACACCTGCTGCCCTTAAGGCAGAACGTAATTGTAGATAAAAAAAGAAAGAGTTTGCTGACAGTTTAAATGTTTCACTCAAATCCTGAAAGGTTCTTAACCCACCATCATTCATAATATCTCCTAAACTGTGGATACCTGATTTATACCACTGAGGTGAAATAAAATGCTCTCCCCCAGACTTAAGAAAAAATGTTATAAAATATTGGAGTACTTGCATGCCATTTAGATGTCCAATTGTATATTCTTTCTATTTTCCTAAAATTTTGAATAGCATTGGCTATTACTGAACCGTAGTCCAGTTTACATTTATTTACAGAAAGACCTGTAAAAAAAAAATCATTTAAAGAAACAGGTGCCACCAGATTCCTCTCTATATTAAGCCAGGGAGGTGAAAATTTCTCACTAAACCAATTTAACAAAGGCCGAATAGTAAGAGCGTGGAAGTAAAGTTTAAAATTAGGGACTGATAAACCTCCTAATTCCTTGTTTCTTTGTAAATTGGCTAACTTTATTTTGGGTCGTCTGCCTCTCCATAAAAACCTGGTGATAATGCTATGTATTTTATCCCAGTATCTTGGAGGAGGTGCTAGAGGTAACATGTAGCTACAGAAATTAATTCTAGGAAGAACATTCATTTTAATTATTGGAATTCTACCAGGCAGAATAGCTTCTGCCATCTTTCAAGGTCTTGTTTAATCATACTAAGAGTGTTATTATAATTCTTAGTGATTGTTTTTTCTAAAGATGTAAATACATTACCCCTAAGTATTTAAAGTGAGATACTACTGGGATATTGAAATCTGCACACTCATCCTTGCCCATAGAATTCAATGGTAACAGGGAAGATTTAGACCAGTTTTATCTTATAGCTGGAGACATGACTAAACTGTTCAAATATATTGAGGATATTTGGAAGAGAGTACTTAATATCAGAAAAAAATAAGAGACGTCATCAGCAAATAATGGATATATGATGCTCAGTGGATTTTATTTTTATTGGTGTAATGTTTGAGATAACCTGATGGACTGTGCCAACGGCTCCAATGTTAATATAAACAACATAGCTGAAATTGGATCTCCCTGCCGACTGCTCCTACTTAATTTAAAGGAGGAGAATGTATATTACCTGTGACCACACTAGCTGAAGGATTTGCATAAATAGTTTTAACCATGTTAATAAAATTAGACCCCAAACCCATGCGATTCAATACAGACCATAAAAAAGGCCACTCAAGGCGATCAAAGGCCTTTTCAGCATCAACTGACAAATAGCTTTTGATGATAAATCATCAGAAATATCAAGAATATGTAATAAGCGACGCAAATTGTCTGCTGAAAGGCGCTTTTTAACAAATCCACTTTGGTCTGGATGAATCAGTTTAGGCAAGTACACCTCCAACCGACTAGCAAGTGTCTTTGAAAATAATTTGATATCTGCATTCAATAAAGACAGGGGGCGATAGTTAGCGCAATTATTGGGTCCTTGCCTTTTTTTAAAAGAAGTATTATTAATGCCGTGTTTACATCTCTTCCAAAACATCCTTTCTCAATAGCTGTGTTAAACATCTCCAGCAATGGTGGTCCTAAAAGGCTCCAGAATTTTACATAGACCTCAGGATGTAATGCCATCAATTCCAGGGGACCTACCTATTATTCATTTTTACTAAAGACTGTTCATCAAGCGATAGAGGGGCCCCTAATATTTAAGCTTCATCTTCTGATAATGATGTTAACTTTAATTTCTGAAGATAGTTGTCCTTCTCTGATGCTGATGAAATATTATCTGAAGTGTGCAGCTCTTTATAGAAGTTAGAGAATCTTTGATTAATCAAATCAGGGTCAGATATCATAGACCCAGTTTCTGAAGCAATGATTGCTATATTTGTAAATTGATCGTTAGTTTTTTAATTTAATTGGCTAAGAGCCGAGTGGGACGATTACCATGGAAGAAGTGATTCATTCTGTTTTTATATGTAACAAACTCAGCTCTCTGCGTTAGTAATAAGTTAAGCTCTACTTTTGTTTTTGTTAAGGACTTTGCTGTTTGTTCAGAGAAATGTATTTGTTGAGATCGTTCTAAGTCAGAAATTGATGCTTCTAATACACCAATTCTCTGAAGCTGCGCTTTCTTGATTCTAGAAGAATATGAACTGGCATAATTCCTTATGAAGCCTTTTAATCGAGTCCCAGAGATATCTAGCATCATTCACAGAGTGACAATTAATCTCTAAAAATTCTGCAAGTTCCAATTCAAATTGTTCACAAAACTCTTGATTTTGCAACAAGGTTAAATCGAACCGCCACCTAGTGGCTCTTTTAGACAAATTGGAAGTCATCAATTGACATACATATGCATGGTGATCTGTTAAGGTCATATGCTTTATTTCTATGTTTTGAACCAAAGAGATAAGAGAAGTGGACATAAAAATAAAATCTATCCTTGTAAAAGTTTTATGTCTATTTGAAAAAAAGGTATACTCCTTGGCAGTGGGATGATGTAGCCGCCATACATCCATAAGATTAAAGTCAGAAAGTAAATGCTGTAATGCTTTAGTTGATTGTACATTAGAGTGAGATTTACTTGATTTATCCAATTTTTGATCCAATATGGCATTCATGTCAGAGCCAATTACCAATTCAAAGTCGGAAAGTTCAGCCAATATACTATTCAATTGAGCAAAAAAAAGATTTTCATATGAGTTAGGCGCATATATGTTGATAAATGCCACTTTCCTTTCATTATATATAACACTTAAAAAATGCAACTCTACCATCTTCATCACCTCCTTTGCCAATGATGGTTATTTGTAGTGCTTTACGTATTAATATAATGACCCCTTTTGATTTATTTAAAGCGAAGGGGAAAAGCACATATTTTTAAAGGGGGTTTTTCCCAAATCTGTTAACTCATCTTTCTCCGGAGTTCTCCTGGAACTAGTTTAAATCAACGTTGTTTTTTGCTAATAAAATCAAACAGGTACTCTTTTTTTTGGGGACAGTTAAGGCCCCTTAAAATTTGCAAGAAAAAAAAATTAAAAACTACCCATGTTTTTTTCAAAACTAAAACATTCGGGGAAGGGTAATATTAAAGAAAACTGAGTTGCAAGCACATTATAAAAACCCGTTTTTGCCGCCCAGTATACTCAAATTATAGAGAAGATCCTATACACCCCCCCCAACCCTCTGAGCACCCAAAATGGGCCAAAAATATATTTAAAAAAAAAATTTAAAACATAAAAAAAAAAAATTTGTCCTATTATCCCCAAATTCCTCCACTCCGCCCCTCTATGCGGAGGTGTAACACACTTAAACGATGGAAAAAAAAAAACGGGTCCACCCCGCTTCTTTAAAGGACTCCCAAATTCGTTAATATTTCAACCCTATTTAAAACTTATTACCAAAATTCCCCCTTTGAAGTTAAAAAAAGGGGAAAAAAGAAAAAAAAAAAAAAAAAGGCTATCAACAAAAGGTAACCAAAACGAGTTACCTACACCTAACGAAAAAGTCATTCGGGGGTGGAAAAAGGAAAAAAAAAATTTAATAATAATAAAAATAAAAAAATAATAATTTTAATAATAAAAGAGAACAAAAAAAACCCTTTTCCCCAGTCCTGTGAAGCAATTTTGGCCCCCACCTCGTCTAAACAATGACGAAACTTTTAATCGGTGGTGGAAAATTGGGGTTTTTGGGGATGGTTTCCCCTGTTGTCGAAGAATCCATCGCCCGTTGCCTGTAAAGGAGTATTTTTTCCCCTGAAAGTCACACGTTTTCGGGATAAGCGATGCCATGCCTCAGACTGGCTGTGCTAATACGCCCAAATTTGTGTTGAACTGAGCTACTTGGACTCATTGTGATGAAGAATGGCATAGAAATAACTAAAGACAAAACAGGGGTGGTTTTATTGTGACATTAACACAACTACTGATGATGGAAAATATTTTCATTTGCTCGGATTTGTAAACCATTGATCCTGTAAACATGTCTACATATCTGAATGCCCCTTTGGGGTTGTTTTTGTGATTTTTACAACACTTTAAAATAATATGTATTTCACGTTTGTAACAGTTTTAAGTTGACCCAGCTGTTTCCTCCGGGGAGGAGGGTCAATGCAAAATCACATGTCTTCCACCTTACTTTTTGACTACAGAAGGGGACAGAGAACAGTGGACACAAATTTAAAACATATACTATAGGCAGGATGCTTTTTTTAACTACTGCTGGCGGTGAAGATCTTCACTGATCTGTATTTGAATATTTTTTTTTTGTCTCAATGTAAGCATAACATGACTTTCTGTTTGGTTGACAGGTGTTATGGAATTTAAAGACTGAACCAGGGGTTTAAAAAAGGCCTGGAAATTCACTTTTGGCCCTGTACAGCCTCGGTTTTTTCTATTGGGGCTACTGGGGGGGCTGGGTCAACGGCTCCGGGAAAAAAGGACTGGAGTGGGTTGACTAGGGTCGATAGCACCTTTACCTCGTCAGTTCAGGGCCGGTTTACCATCTCCAGAGGACAAACAGACAGCAGGGTTTTATCTGCAGATGAACATCTAAAAGACTGAGATTCTGCGTTTATTTTTGTGCTCGAGAGCCACAGTCGGGAGTTGGGTTAGCAGCTGTAAAAAATCCTACAGGATCTTTTTTTTTGGCGGGAGATTGTGTTTGTGTTTATTAAAATTGTAAAACTTTTTCACTCTTCAGTGTTAGTTATTTATGTTGTGTTTTCAGACGTAGGGAAAAAATTATTCTCCAGTGAAAACGAAGAGAGAGGATTGGTGAAAACATATGGCTTCTTTTTAGGGGGGGTAAAACAACGTCTCCCTCGAGCAGAAAATTGATGCACACAGCACTGAAAAACCTCTAGTGTTCGTAGGGCAGTAACAAAAAAAAACCCCTGCCCCCCAAACTCACATCAGCATAAAAACGTACAATTTTCTAAACATGAACATTTTTAAAACCTTTTTCTTACAAACCCAAATTTTTTCATATTTTCCATCACATTTTTTTTTTTCAAAAAATACACAATAAAAATTTTCCCTGAAAACTATTTCTGTCTTATTACTCAGATTTCAGCACATAAAAAGAAACCCAAAATTTTAAAGATCACTTTTTTCATTCTGGTTGATGAAAATAAAAATACTACATATTGTAAACCCTTTTTTAAACTCAGACACAGTAAGTCTGAAACGTGTGGAATTTGTGATTAAAAACCTTTAAACACAACCTGCAGTAAGAAACATTTTTTTGTGATTCTTGGGCAAAAGTTCTGTCTTTTTTTTTTTTCTGATTCAACCTGCACTGTCTCAAATGTTAAATTTTGTGAAAGATTAAAAGGGGGTTCCAAGTTTCTCTGTATACTTCAAACATCTGCAAAATTGAAAAACTTTTAAAGTCTTTTACCACAACTGCAAATCAAAGCATCAAATTAAAGTTTGTTGTGTTGTTACTGACAAAATGGCTGTAAATGGGTAGGGATATGGGCCCAGTTCACCCAAAAACCTTTTTGGGGCGCAGAAGTGTTTAGGTTGTTTTAAAGTCTTTATTGAACTTTTTTTTCACCACACTTTTAAGTTCTCCCTTTTTTTCCTGTAATAACCTATGCTTTATTATAGAATTTGTGTTTAAATGCATGATGTTTTATTTCTTTTGCAGCCCGAAAAATTTTTCCCTAAAGTTTTCATCCTATTTATTTGTCCTGGTGTTTTCCTGTATTTCTGTTTGCAGAAATACTGAGGTAAGTACAGTAAAATAAATGAATAAATAATGTGAAATTACAAAACGCGTGCTCTACTTTTTATAGTTAGTCATAAATTTGGATGTAATTTTCTGTAAATGCGGGGATTTTTTCAAAATGTTAAGATTGATTTTGGGATAAAATTCAAATTCACATGTAAATCAAGGTGATTTGCAGCTGTTTAACCTCTGCAACTAAATAACAGTCAACAGCTCTTTTTTGGCCCCAGTTAGCCCCAACATTGATGTTTCTTTCTTTGATTCTTGCAAAATTTCATGGTTTCCCTTGTTTCTCAGCATAAAAATTGCCATCGGCTGTCAGTGGAGTTACGCACGTACTTTCAACTAAAAACCATGTTTTCTGTAGCTCTGTGCGTGTTGGCAGGGGTTGTGATCTCTCTGGTTTTAAATAAAAGGTCAACAGTTTCTTTTTGCAGAGAACTTGATCATTTGAAAAACATTTTCTTTTTTAACAGGTTAAAGTGTGAACAGTTGACACAGCCAGCCTCTGGGCTGTGGCCAGGAAAGTCTGCCTTTCACCTGTCAGGTTCTTATTCTCTTGGCTACTTTACGCTTGGATCAGAGACCCGCAGGGTAAAAACTGGGGGATTCGAGGTGCAGTATGGGCAACCATATTAAAAAGATTCAAAAAGAGAAAGTTCATATCAACTTAGACCCCCCCAAGCAACACAGTGACTCAAAACGTCAAAAAGAAATAAGAAAAGAACCAGAGAGTTTTACAAAAACATTTCCAAAAGCCTGAGGTGGCAGCAGAAGAAAAACTTTTTGATAACACTAAAAAAAGATCATGAAAATGGCACTTAACACAACACCAACCTGCACACGTGACGCAACACTGATTTGGGGGTTTGTTTTTTCCTTTTTTGGTATTTTTAGCCAACATAAGGGTTTAATAATACCCCCTTTATTGTTTTACAGCGATGTTGAGAATTTTTTTGAACTTTTACAGATTATCCAGTTATGGACGATCCATAAATGCTGTGACAAATTTGATAAATACTTTTTTGGGTGTAATAAAGTTAGTTTAAAAATGTCGTAAATAGTTTCATTAAAAACCCAAAATAAATTTTTCAAATCATAAAAAATCCTCCCGTTTGCGTGTTTTGTATGATGGTGAACCAGGACAGTAGTACAGAACATACTGAAGGTACGGGGGAACAAGATTGAAGTTGGGGAATAAGGAGGTAACAAATTTGGGAAATTTAAAATTTTTTGGGTTGGTTTTGTCTTTAATTTGTTGTGTAGGTTTTTATAATACAGCTAACAACAAAACAACAGGGTTTGGGTCAAAGTGTGAAGGGAAAAAAAAGGACTGGGGCTTTTGTCAAAATTTTGCCTGAAAAACAAGTTCGCTCCGCGAGAACTTCTGTGGAAAGTTAATATTTAAAAGGGAAAAATGTGCAGCTGGGACACAGCTGTTAATAATGTTTTTTGATATAAACCACCAACAAAAACCCGCACAAAATCCAAAAAAACACTTTTTCATACCTGTACATTGAAAATGTTTTATTTGGGGTAAATTGTTGTCCCCATGTTTTGACCTGGAGAAGTCATCCCTCTTTTTTCTCCACAGTGAAATAAAGTTTTTTTTTGTTTTTTGTGTGTTTTTGGGGAAAAAAGGCAAAAAATCCACTGGGTACAGCTCATAAAAATCTTCGCAAAGGGTTTTAATACACTCAGAAAAGTGAACATTTTACACGATCCTGCTGCTTGTCCGTTTTAGAAATGCTTTAAGATTTGACTGTTGTTTTAAAGGATTGCATGGTCAGGATCCCGCTTCTTTCTGTCATCTGATAAATCCGATAGAACCCTGTCATGCTTGAAACTTTATGAGAACCTTTAATACAAAGAGATGAAATCAAATTTTAATTTGATTTTGCATCTAATGTGGGAAATTTTGTGAAAATTTTAATATTTTTGAGAATAATTTTGTTTGAAAAATTTATCATTTTTATAAGTTTATTAACAAGAAAATTTTTAAATTTAAAATTTTGAGGGGGATAAAAGGGACACTGTTCAATTGTCCTCTGGTTTAAAGTAAAGTCACCAGTCCAAATGGTTCTCTGTCCCTGGAGGAGGAGTCCCAAAGCAAAACTCACATGTCTTCCACCTCATTATCTGACTGGGAGGAGGGGGGGACGAAACAGTGGACACACACTTTTTAAAATGAAGGGCTATGGCAGGACGGCTTTTAACTATCTGCTGGAAAGGGGAAGATCTTTAGGGGTTTTTAATATATTTTTTCTTAACAGGGATGTATATATGTGATGGGTTTCTTTGGGTTTAACAGGTGTTGTGGTCGACTCTGACAATCGAAACCAGTGGTTTAAAAAACCTTTTCGGGAAACTCACAGATTGACCCGTACAGCCTTGGATTAAAATTTTTGGGGTCCTGGGTGAACGGATCGAAGGGTCCAAAGGACTGGAGTGGCGTTATATCTACGGGGGACAGTAAAACACAAATCTACTCTCAGTCAGTTAGGGCCGGTTTACCATCTCCAAGACAACAGCAGACAGCAGGTGTATCTGCAGTGAACAGTTGAAGACTGAAGATTCTGCTGTTTTTTATTTGCTCGGACTCACGTGACTGGAGTTTGGGTTTAGGCTTACAAAATCCTACGGGCTCATCTTCAGGCTTTAGAGCCCCCCAAAAAGAGTTTTCTCGTTAAAAAATCTCTTGGTTTTGGGAAATTTTGTTTTTGTTATGCTTTTTAAAAAACACAACAAAACACAAAAAGATCACTTATTGATTAAGGTCAAAATTTCCAAATTAAGACTCAGTAATTTTTTTGTAAAGATTGGAAATCTAAAAGTAAGTGAGGGAAAAATATGTTGCGTTTCTTTTCTAAAATCACTAGAGGGACATCAGTGTCAAGTTTCTTCTCCTCTCCCCACAGTTGTCTGGCCTGCGACTAGTTCAGGGTCAACTCGAGTGCTACGCCAAACCTCACGGACAACCTCTTTCAATACTACATACCCCAAAAGCACACTTCCAAACTCGCGGCCCATTTAAACTGCGAACCTCCATTTCCCCCCTCTGCCTGCCAATGCGCTGCGCCCGCATACGTTTCTACCTGCTCTTTTAACCCCCCCCACCACCCCGCACCACCTGCAGCTCCACAGGGGTTTTAGAATTTCTTATCACCCCCTTTTTCTCTATGTAACTTAACGTGGGGAGGTTTAAAATCAACCCCCGACGCCCCAAAAAACAAATCTTTTTCTGCTGGAATAAACGAGTAGTTTTTGCTTTTGTAACAGGCTTCAGTTTCCCGAGCAGCGTTTTCCTCCCGAGGCTCCAAGTTTCCTGTATGTCTTCAAACATCTGCAAACACTAAACCACAAAATTTTTTATGCAAACCAGCAGCATCAGCTGAAGTTTTCATACTTTAATTTACATATCCTGGCTGCGCACTGTGTTTCTGTTTGCAAAAATACGTCAGTAAGTACAGTAAATGAATCAAAAAAGCTGCGAAAAAAAAATGCGGCCATTGGTTTTAAGTTAATTAATAAATACAGTAGAGCTGCTGACTAAAATTAATTCTCTCAGGGAAAACAGTCCAAAAAATTTTAAGTACATTCTTGGGGGTTGTTTCCCCCTTTTTCAGGTTTTTATTTTACATTGTTTTTTTTTATTACTTTTTTGAGGTTTTACATACAAGTTATCAAATTCATCACTTATTTCATTTATACTGCCACATTTCGTTTTGTTTTAACGACAGAAGAGGGAAATAAAAAATAAATCACTATTGCACTAATTGTGTCCTCGACCCCCTTTACCCATCTTTTTAAATTTCCCGCCCCTGTTTCTCAATGTATAAAAGATTTTTTTTCCATTTCTTTCATCTTTTCAATGTTCATTTCCGGCATTAATAAATGAGATGGAAAATTCCTCCAGTTCATGTAAATTTTTTTAAACAGCAAAGGATTTAATTTAAAATATTTATCTCCTCTCATTTCGCTGGGTGTACCGAGTATCATACAGGTGGGGTGCGCAGTTTATGAAATGAAAAATATTTTTTGGTTTCTCTGAACTGGCCTCAAAACTTTTTTTAACTCTGGACAAAAATGAAAAATTTTATAATGATTGCTTCTCCCCCCCAAATTTCCCTCCAGCATTCAGAGCTACCTGATAATCTGTAGTGAATTTATTTTTGGGGGTTGCAAACATTGTCTGTTCTTTTCCTGCAAATTCTCTCCAATATTTTGTTTTTTGGGGCTTCAGATTCTTTTTACATGCTTCTTCCAATTTGTTTTCAAAATTTTGGATTTCTGTTTAACACTGTCTTGTTTTTTATTTAATTTTTCCAGTCCCCTCCATCCTCTGACTCTTTTCTTCTCCTGCTTTTTCATAAGATAGCTCCTTGTAATACTTACAATATATTTTAATTTAACAATGGTTTTAATGTATTATATATTATTTGTAATCATCTGTGTAAATTGTGACATTCTTCCCGCATTTTTTTTCTTTTTTTTTGGCAAAAATCGTCATGTCTGTCCTTTTCGAAATTTTTAAAGGTAGTGTCATTATCCCTGATTCATGTTAAAATTTTAAAAAATGATCGTATTATTTTAGAAATTAACAGAGAACTAAAAATTTAAGACAAAATTGTTGTCATGACACACATTCAACTTAAAAATTCACAGTTAAAGCAAAGTGAAAAGTTTTTCTTTTTTTTTAAAAGCAGGGAGGTTTTCAAATGTTAAAGATTTGGGGTGTGATGAAAATTTAAATATCCTTTTAAAAACAGAGGTGATTTCAGCATGTTTTCACCGCATTTAATAACGTCAACAGACCTTTTTTTGGGTCCAGTTTGACCAAAATTGATGCTTTTTATATGTTTATTTTATGCAAATCATGACTTCCTTGTTACTCAGCTATAAAAAAATTGCCATCAGGCTGCGGGAGTTCAAAAGCACGTCACTTTTTAACATAAAACCCCTGTTTTCTGAGCCTGCTGCTGAGTTCACTGGATGTGGCTCTCTCGTTTTTTCAAAAATCAACATTCTTCTTTTGCAGGAACTTGTCTTTTGCAAAAATTTTTTTTTTTTTAAACAGGGGTGAATGTGAAAAGTGACACAGCCAGCCTCTGTGACTGTCGCCAGGTCACATCCCGACCATCACCTGTCAGGGCTCTTATTTTCTTGCACACTACAAGCTTGGATCAGAGAGGCAGGGAAAGAACGGAGGGATTAGCTCTGCTCAAATGTAAAGATTACTGAAGAATAAGTTCAGTGTCAACTTAATCTTTCCCGCAAGACAGTGACTCTAAAAAGGACAGAAAGTGCAGCCTGGAAAAATGCTGTGTTTACTGTGAAGAAGACACAGGGAGACAATAATAGGGGGAAATCATACAAAAATACTTCTTATTTACCACCACTGAGTAATTGTTTTTCTGCAGTTTTTGTGTTTTAAAAATCTCTGTGTCAGGGGTGGGAAGTTTGTGTCCCCATCATGAAAATACAAAAAAATTATATCTCGGGAACATTTTTAAAAATGATGTCCAGTTGTTTTAAAAAAACACTTTTTTTAAGAAAACAATTTTTTACACAAAAACATCTGGAAATTTCAGATTTTACAGCCTAAAAAGGAGGGACATCTGCTATGAGTTTACAAATTAAAAATGCCTTGTCCCAATCTCCCCTTCCATCATTATCACCATCATCATCATCATCATCATCATCATCATCATCATCATCATCATAGGTGCAGTCACCTAAAAATCCAACCATGTGCACCTCTCTGTAACTTAAGAACAATCTCAGTAATCATTCTGTTGCTGCTTGTGACTGTTTTCACTGAATCTGCACATACTGTCTGATACACAGGGCGTTGATGTATGTTTGTGTAGTGTGACAAACTCAGAACACACATTATTGTTGCATTACAAGACAAATAACACCCTCAGTGACTGGAGTTGGTTGTGCAGCTGTACAAAATCCTACAGGACTATTTCTTACTGGGCTGATAGACTATTAGAATTATATTTTTATTTTGGCTTTTGTTGCTGTTTGTTGTTGTTTAAGAGAAATAAGCATGAAAATTGTTCATGACAAAGATCATCATTAGACAATACTGTTTACTGTTTATATTTTAATATATACAATGTTTCTATTTTATTATTTCCCATTGTTTATATTCCTATTTTTTAGTATCTCCTTCTGCCTATATTGCTCCTATTTTGTTATATTTCCTTGTGTTTATATTGCTTCTGTTTTTACATTTTATATTATCTATATTCAACTTTTGAGTATTTCCACTGGTCAGATATGATTAATACAAACACTACATGTTCACATTTCAGATACATGAATATTTATAATATTTGGCATTAAAATTTGAGAGATATGAATACATTTGAGAATATGAGAGTTAAAAATAATGTTATAGTTCCCTTTATAAAACCACTAGTCAGTGCCCACTTTGTCTCTCCTCTGTCACTATAAGGAGCCTTAGTGGAAAAATTGTGTCTTTCTCTCTCACGTTTCCTCTCTGAGCAGTGATCCACCTCACTGAGGAGACCCATCAGATTAGAAATGAAAGTGTACAGCACAAATTTTTACTCTGTCTCACAAATGAACACTGTGAAAAAAACCTGTCAAATATGTTGAACAACATTTGTTAAGGCTCTAGTTGTATATTAAAATGTAATTAAATTATTCACTTTAGGGGTATAATGAAATTGATAAACTATAGTCAGAGTCTTTACATGGTGCAGACTGTGTTTGATAATGAAGACTGACCAACTAAATTATTATATTTGTCAACCTGTTGCACAAATCATACAGAGAAATGACTTATGTACAGGAAACAGTCATTGTCCAGTTTCACCAAACAGTAACTGAGATCCAAGTCAAATCCAGTTCCTTCCTGTGAGGAGGAGTCAATGCAAAACTCACATGTCTTCCACCTCTACTTATCTGACTGCAGAGAGGAGGACAGAGAACAGTGGACACACAGTTTAACATGATGGACTATAGGACAGGACTGCTGCTTTTAACTATCTGCTGGACAGGTGAAAATATTCACTGATCTTGATATGACATAGTGAACTGTGTACCAGTGAAGTTCATGTGATATTTTTTGAAATATCTCAATAGGTGTTGATGGTCAGACTCTGACAGAATCTGAACCAGTGGTTAAAAGACCTGGAGAATCTCACAGATTGACCTGTACAGCCTCTGGATTCACATTCAGCAGCTTGTATTTAGCCTGGATCAGACAGGCTCCTGGAAAAGGACTGGAGTGGATCGCTTATATAAGCACAGCTAGTTCTCCTATCTCTTACTCCCAGTCAGTCCAGGGTCGATTCACCATCTCCAGAGACGACTCCAGCAGTAAACTCTATCTGCAGATGAACAGTTTAGTTTAGTTTATTTAATTTATAACAGGACAGCGTGCAGTGGCATTAATTATTCCAGGGAAATAAAAAGATGGCTGCACCAGATTTAGCAGGAAAGCTAATTTCCATCTGTAGTCCTTGACATAAAAGACAGATGTCATAAATAAATCATCAGTGCAAGTTAAGATACACAGTGCAAGGTACGTTGATAACAACATTGTCAGACTAAGAATAAAAATAATGACAATCATCACGATTAAATTACAAAGTGCAGTTTGAATATGGTAGTCACAGGTGCCCTTTACCTAAAAGCGGAAGGTACACACTGCACAGAGCATAATAAATTACAGTCTGAAGTCTGAGGACACTGCTGTGTATTACTGTGCCAGAGACACACAGTGAGAGACAATAATGGGAGAGTCGTACAAAAAGTACTTCCTCTATTTACAATAGGAATATTTTGTTGGCTCAGTATCTCTTGTCCTGCATCACTGATTTTGATTAATAAATATATCTATTATCAGGGTCGGGAGGGTTACTTTAAAAATGGAATCCAGTACAATTACAAGTTACCTGTTAAAAAATGTAATCAGTAACTTACTCTAAGTATCACAATATTAAAGTAATGTACCTGATTACTTTTAGTTACTTTTGGATTACTGCAGTACCAAACATGCAAATAAAGACAAGAGAGTATATATATAGAGTATGTATATTTAAACCGTGATCAGCCAATATAATGTTAAGGAGTGATGAGGTGAGGGCTTGGGGTTCAGCTCGACCTTCGCTGCGGCTGCATGTGAGGATGAAATGTCAAGTTCAGCCTTCGATCTGTCGCTATCTGACTGAACAGCCTAATGGAAGTGATATTTTACAATTCTTCATATTTTAAACAACGAAATTTGTCATCAAGTCATTTGGTGTTTTTAAAGTTATGATATTGAGCCGAAACAAATTCTACATTCCGTTCGCATTCAGAGGCTGCAGAAGAGCACAGCAGACGGCTCCCACCGTGCACGTGTCAATGTTCAACATAGTCGGCTTAATAAAGTAAATGAACATTAAAAACATCAACATTAAAAAGTAAAACTGTAAAACAGCTCTCACTCACTTGGTGTGAGGCTTCAGATGGATTCTTCGGCAGTTTTTGGCGTCTTTCTTCAGTGAGGAGGCTTTTTTCCACAGCCAACTGCTGACCTTAAATCCATTGGATGCTGCAGTTTTTCTGTACTGTAACAGATTACAGTTGCCTTTTTTTGTATCCTAATTATGTAACGCCTTTACATGTAATCCGTTACTCCCCAAGCCTGACAATATTATTAGACCAAATGTTCCATTTAAAAAAAATGAAATTCAGAGCACAAAGAAATCTTCTTGTTTTCAAGATACATTTTAAATTCAGAAGCAAAAATCTAATTCATCAGGCTGGAGTCAACAACAAGAGATGAACAAACCAGTTCTCTCCTCCCTGTGAGGAGGAGTCAATGCAAAACTCATGTCTTCCACCTCTACTTATCTGACTGCAGAGAGGAGGACAGAGAACAGTGGACACACACTTTAACATGATGGACTATAGGACAGGACTGCTGCTTTTAACTATCTGCTGGACAGGTGAAAATATTCACTGATGTTTATTTTATGTTTTTTTGTTAATTCTTTACATGTGATGGTTTTCTTTGCTGTCATAACAGGTGTTGATGGTCATACTGGCAGCGAGTACTACTCTCAGTCAGTTCAGGGTCGGTTTACCATCTCCAGAGACAACAGCAGACAGCAGGTGTATCTGCAGATGAACAGTCTGAAGACTGAAGATTCTGCTGTTTATTATTGTGCTGGAGAGCCACAGTGACACAGGCGGAAGAAACTCTGTACAAAAACTCAGTGTCAAAACAAGTCAAAGCAGTTTTTCTCTGCATTTAAAATTCACCAAAATAATTTTTTTAAACAACATAGATTTGATTTGACCTTATTGTCCCAGAGGAAGATTTGTTTTCACAGCCTGAAACACATAGATATAAACACACTAAACACAGCAACATACAGGTAAAGACAGTAGAATCACCATAAATAAATCCATACATCTGAGCACACAACATGTCAGTGATGGAGTTTGTTTAGTGCTGAAATGACAGAATGGATAAAACTCCTACTAAAGCTTCCTTCCATTTTAAAGTCCTATATCTGCCTCCAGATGGCTTCATGGTGAAGTGATGATTGAGGGGGTGATCAGTGTCATGTGCTGTTGTGAGTGCTAGGCGTGTGATGATTCTGTTATTCATGTCTGAGAGTTTGTGTGTGACAGTGATCTGAACTCTCGGATAACATGGTCTCACTGATAAAAAGTCTTTTTGCAGCTCAGGTGTTCCCACATATGTAGTTTAGACTGGAAATATTAAACATTCTGTTGATCTGAGTGTGAATATGAATGTTTGACACATCTGAGTGTCGTTTAAATTCTTGTTAAGGATAAAAATAGTTAAAATTTATGAATACATTTTCTTTCATGTTTCAAAATAAATGTTCACTCATGTGAGTTTTTATTTGTCTCATCAGTGTATTTCACATCATGTTTCTTCACATGATTCACATGTTTCTTCACTAAACTACTTCAAACATTAAAAATTTATACACATTAAAACACAGCAATGTATATCATTTAAAGTGAGTCACACATCAAAATATTTGGTTTAGACTGTTTGTATTTCTGACAAAACACAAAGGTAAATGTAATA
The DNA here is from genome assembly GCA_034769285.1 of Lutjanus argentimaculatus. NCBI lineage: Eukaryota > Metazoa > Chordata > Actinopteri > Lutjaniformes > Lutjanidae > Lutjanus > Lutjanus argentimaculatus. The sequence goes on along the minus strand of JAWZSL010000044.1, from coordinate 4,541,376 downwards.
ATTTCAAAAAGTAGCATAGAAAAGTGCAAACTATATATTTAATCTAAATTTAAGGATTTAGTTCTTTGCATTTTGTGACACAGGTTTCAGTTCATGAGCAGTTTTTTTTTCTTCCAGAGACTTGAAGCCCTTTTATACAAACCAGCAGCATCAAACTGAAGTTTTCATTCTATTTACATGATCCTGGCTGCTGTCACTGTGTTTCTGTTTGCATCAGATACAGTAAGTAAGTACAAGTGAGCAAATAAATTAATAAATACATGCTGCAAGTACAAAAATAGAAAGAAAAAAGAAAAAACATAACATAACAAAAAAAGCTGTGCTTGTATGTTTGAAGTTAATGATGAATGTGATGTAGGAGCTGCTGACAGTAAATAAATTCTCTCAGGAAAACAGCTCACATCATATTTAAAGTGTGTTTTAATCATTTGAAAACATGTAAACACACTGTAAACATGGCTGATAGAAAGAAACATTCTTGGTAGTTGCTGCTTTTGTTTCTGTGGGTTCACATCATCATCATTGTTATTACAGTGCTGAATTTAATCAGTATGTTTTACATTATCCATGATTCATGTTAATATTTACATTCAGAATAGTAAAAATTTTCATTGTTTACAATTAAACAAGAATATGTCTGAAGATTTAATATCAAATTGTTGTCAATTCAACATATTTAGGCAGTAATAGTTTACATTAAAAGCAAAGTTAGCAGTTGTTTCATTTCTGTAAATGCAGGGATGTTTTCAACATATTAAAGATTGAGTATTTAATGAAATTCAAATATTACATGTAAAGCAGTAAAGTTCAGACCACTAATGATTTCAACAGCAGCTACCTGAGAACAGTCTGTGAATATATTGTATATAGCACTAAAATGATGAATAATATAAAACTGATTCAGATGGTTTTGTACAGTCAGACATTCAGGTAATCATCATTTTCAGATCAATGTCAAACTCTATAATCAGTCTGTAAGAAAAGTTTTTAACTAATAAAAACATGAAGACGTGAAAGAACAAAAACAAATCTTACATGAATTTTAATCTCATGAACTTAAAATCAATGACTATATGAAAAATGTACCTTTGTCATTAATAAAGCAATTATTCCACTGATTTACTTTATTATGCATGAAACCTTTTTAATACATGAGGAACGTGTTAGATAAAGTTGCCACATTCAAAAAGCTCTGTAGCTCATCAAAATAATTCAGACTCACTTTTTTCATTTTTTCTTGTTTATAATATTAACATTTTACAAGTATTAACCTGAAACTGTTGATGTTATTGTGATTTAATGATCAATAATGTCACATCTTAATAATAAGAACATTCACATTTTCAGGAAATTGATACTTTTTACTAACATAACTTGGAGCCTAACAGATAAAGCGTATTTATTTTCTAATTATTCTTTAATAATTATTGTTGTTTTTTTTTTGTGTTAAAGTATTATAAAAAATGAAGAACACTTGTTATTTGAAAATATTCTGTTTTTACCTGTAATATTATGTTTAACAGACATGGGCAATCATGTATGATACAATGATAGAATGAAAGTAAAGTGTAACAGAGTGTCTGTACATGAGCCACTCCCTCCTCATGATATCCTGATGCAAATCTTCAGTGTGTGCAGTGTACTTGTGTCCTGCTGACTGCTCTTGTACTTTGTGTGGAGCATCAGAGGTCACATCTCCAGCCTCAGGATGATGAACACACTCACTCTTCTGCTGCTTGCTCTCTCTCTGCCCTGTGACTTCTCCTGCTTCTTGCTCTTTTATCTTTTATCACACAACATGGACTGATGGTCATTCAGTGAGAGCAAAAAAACTTCCCACATGACTGTCTGACTTTCTTCTGTGGTTCCTCTCTCCTTTCATCTCATCAGCTTGTACAGGTCAGAGTATGGAGTCCATTCCTTCCAGCTCAGTGGTGAAAAAATCCTGGAGAGACTCTCAGTCTCTCCTGCGGGGGATCTGGCTTCACATTTAGCTGCTGTGGTATGAACTGGATCAGACAACCTGCAGGAAAAGGACTGGAATGGATAGGTAGCAGCTACTCCGCTGCCAGCAGAAATACTTATGCAAGCAGTGTGCGCGAGGACGTGCAGAAATCAGTCGAGATGACAGTAACAACATGGTGTATCTGAGACTGTCCAACTTAAAGCCTGAGGACCCTGCTGTGTATTACTGTGCCAGATACACACACTGGTTAAAGGAAGCAGAGAGACTTTACAAAAACTCTAGAACATTTGTTTACAAAGACCTGCAGGTGGCAGCAGAACATATGAAGTCAGATGACACTAACTAAGGAGAGTATGACAGAGCCTCTAAACACACACACATGCATGCACACTATGAAAGTAACAGATGATGTTGTGGTTTGTGACTTCCTGTTTCTCAACAGGTGTTGAGAATATATTTGGACATTCATGCATGATACAACCAGTATACAAATGAACCACTAAATACTGCTGAGCAGAATAAAAAATACATCTAATCTGGGTAAAAATAAACATTACCGTTGAAAAACTTGAAATCATCAAATAAAAATGATAAATCTAATCATGATGTAAATGATGATTTAACTCACATTGTTTCCAGAGATGTGAGATGTGTTGTGTTTCTGTGTGAGGAGGAGGAGTCAATGCAAAACTCTGATCTCTTCCATTCTCTACATATGTGTTGCAGAGTGAAGGACAGAGACTAAATCACTGACATACACACTGTAGACTGGACAGAGACAACTGGCTTTTACAATGATCACACCTGATTATTTGCTTGTTTTTCTCATCCTGTCTATTAACTGGGCAGGTAAGAACAATGACTGTTTTTCTGACAAACCTCCTGCTACAAAGACAATATGGCTGCATTACAGTAACTAATGAGCTGTTTAACTGTCTGTAGGTACTGAGGGTCAAACACTGACTGAGTCTGAACCAGCAGTTAAAAGACCTGGAGAATCTCACACACTGACCTGCACATATTCGGGTTTGGTGGTGATTTTAATAATGTTTGGATCAGACAGACTCCTGGAAAAGGACTGGAGTGGATTGCTTTTATCGGCATTCGCAGTATCAACAAATACTACTCTCAGTCAGTTCAGGGTCAGTTTACCATCTCCAGAGACAACAGCAGACAGCAGGTGTATCTGCAGATGAACAGTCTGAAGACTGAAGATTCTGCTGTTTATTATTGTGCTCGAGAGCCACAGTGACACAGGAGGAAGAAACTCTGTACAAAAACTCACCAAATTAAACCAAGACTACTTTCTGCACATTCAATAAATTCCACTTTTATGCATCATTATAAACACACTCAGTGAAACAAAGTCTAAAACTGGTAAAAAGTTTTAGTTATACAAACTCTTCCTTCTTTATAAACACACCAACAGACACTGTTACATCAGAACAACTGACACAGTTTTATAGAGCAGGTAAGAACAATGACTGTTTTTCTGACAAACCTCCTGCTACAAAGACAATATGGCTGCATTACAGTAACTAATGAGCTGTTTAACTGTCTGTAGGTACTGAGGGTCAAACACTGACTGAGTCTGAACCAGCAGTTAAAAGACCTGGAGAATCTTACAGACTGACCTGCACATATTCAGGGTTTGATTTACCATTACTGGAATGCTTGGATCAGACAGGCTGCTGGAAAAGGAGGAGTGGTGTGCTACTATCCATGACAGCAGCAGTGGCATCTACTACTCCCACAGGATTTAATTAATTAAATTTAAACAATTAATTTAATACAGAAATTAAATATACTGTTTTTGAAAATGTAAGTGAATGTGTTTGTCTCACGTATCTGATGTGTGTTAGATGTTTTGTGAAGAATTTTAAAAAGGGAAATTGAAGTTAATGTTTTAAATATTGAATAAATTTTCTTACACTGTAAAAATAAATGTTCACAACACAGTTCTAAGCTATGACTACTTGTGACAGGACAGTTGATCCTTCTTTTATAGCCTGTCAGTGTTCTTCTCTATGCAAAGTGAACTTCCCCCACAGTCTGCTATAAAGACTTGATATCATGCTGTCAGTTGCAGCAGAAGAAGAGAAGCTCCCATCAGATCACCTTCAATACCAACCATGTTCTCTGTAGCTCTGCTGCTGCTGCTGGCTGCTGGATCCTGTGAGGAGCTTTCAGTGGATTCACACTAAGAAACACATTAGAAACACTGAATAGTCAGATGAATGATGGAGATCATGTTGATTTCTGTTTCCACAGGTGTGAACAGTATTGATCTCATCCAGTCAGACTCAATGGTTGTGCAACCTGGACAGTCTTTGCCCATCACCTGTCAGGTCTCTGGTTATTCTTTGACTGATAACAGCTATGCAACAGGTTGGATCAGACAGTGTGAAGGAAAACCGTTGGAGTGGATTTTAAATCGTTGGGGAGGAGGAAACTTTTATCAAAATAATGCTCTGAAGAACAAGTTCCTTTACCACACACATACTTCTACCAGCTCAGTGACACTTACATTACAGAATGTGCAGCCTGAGGACACAGCTGTTTATTACTGTGTACGTCGGCCCACAGTGATACAAACCACCAACAGACCTGCACAAATACTCAGCAACCAGCAAGACTCAACCACACACATGAGTTCTAAATGTCAACATAAATAAAGACAGTGCTCTTTGATGAGAATATAAAAATAGATGTTTATGAATATACTGAATTAGTCAATTAGTTTGTCAGTGGGAGACAGAAGAAGAGTTGAATATTTTAATGTATCCATGTAGATCTCATTTGAGTCACAACATCACTATAGAAGAGACTTAGAGAAGATTGATTCTCCCTCAATAAAATACATGTTTTTAATAATAAATTATTTCCTGAAAAAGATGGGAAAAACACTTTGTGTTTTCATGCAATAGTGCAGAAAATAACATCTGATGAACGAAACTATAACTTAAACAGCAACTATATTACTGACATCACTTGAATTAATTGTGAGAACTTTGGGAAATTTTAACCGTATTTAAGTGGAGGATTCAAATGAGCCCTCTGTGTTTTTTTTTTTTTTTTTGTTTTTTTTTGTCTCTGCCTGCACTGTATATTATTTGTTTTATTTGCCATAATTGTGTGCTTAATTTAAAAAAAAAACTGCACCTCAACTTGAATATTTTTTCACAGATGCATAAATATTAAACAAATTTTCCTTTTGTAATTTGGCCATGGTGGAAGCTCTAAACAGACTCTACTCTACTTATGTAAATGTATCTGTGTCTCATGTTCCCTTTTTAAACCTGCAGAGGGAGGTCTATGCAAACTCTTCCTCTCTTATAAACACACCATCAGCAGCTTGTGGCAGAACACTGGGACAGTTTGATATATTTTTTGAAACTCTCAGATCACAGAGCACTGAGCTACAGTGTTTATCACAGAATGGAAAATACAATTATCTGGAGTTTATTATTTGTAGTTTCTATTCATGGTGAGAAATTCAGTCCTGTTTTACTTATTTGTAAATGTCCAACCTAAGTTTTGTAGGTTTGATAGTGATCATCATTTCTCTACTTACAGGAGTTTGGAGTGAGATCAAACTGGACCAGTCTCCCTCTGAGGTGAAAAGACCTGGAGACACAGTCAAGATGTCATGTATCATATCTGGGTTTCAGATGACAAGCTACTATATACACTGGATCAGACAGAGACCAGGGAGAGCTTGGAGTGGGTTGGGAGGATGGATGCAGGTTCAAACTCTGCTAGCTATGGCAGCTCATTTCAAAGTCGTTTCCTCATGACTGAAGATGTGTCCAGCAGCACTCAGTACCTGGAGGTCAAGAGCCTGACAGCAGAAGATTCTGCTGTTTACTTCTGTGCTCGTGAAACCACAGTGACTGAAGACAGTGGAGCAGCTGCACAAAAACCTCCACAGACAACAAACAGCAATGAGATCTGTGGGTTTTTTTCTAAAAAAGTTATTGGACTTTATTCACCTTACCAACAAAATGTTTATCTATCAGTGTGTTTCTTTTTTATTGTCTTCATGATGTTTCATCAGTCAACAAAAAGGAAAGAGTCAAAAGTTATAATTCAATATTAGTATATATTATTATTCAATACTGAATGATACATTTTCTGTTTAACAATATAAAACTTTAAAGTGATTTTACTGAAGATCAATGGAGTAATTCTTTCGGTTTTGACTTTCAGGTTGAAATCTTGCTGTTACACATACAATCAGTTAATTTACTGATTACCAAACTTAGCTTTCATCAGCCTAAACACTGCTGGAGTAGATCTGCCAGTGGCACAGTCAGTATAAACCAGCTGGTAATAAAAACAGGATAGAAATGCTCAATCTGGCTGAACACCCACCTGAGCCAAATAGAGGTGCAGCTTTGGAGCCACATGTCCTCCCACTCCTCTTTCTCCTCATCAGCTCCTCCCATCCTTGTTCTTCCATCCTGAAAGTGTTTCTGAAGTTTGATAACCCATGTGCAAAATTACATACAGTTTATCCAACAGGTATATAAAAGCAGCATCAGATAGAAGCACACTGACCTTTTTCTGGCTGGTCTCATGGTCAGATGTATCATCTTGTTCATTTTGTATTATAATAGATCATAATTGTTTAATCCTTGTCTTATGGTTTCCAATAAACACACAGACACAAACACAACAGCTGCTCCAGCTGTTGTGCTGACTGTGAAAACATCATGCCTCCAGCCATAAACAACATAAGGGCATAAAAATAGCTAAAAAAAAATGTTTTTCAAGAAGTCTGAATAACATTGATCCTTCAGCATGCAGTCGTGACCATGCACAGAAAAAAAAAATAAAAAATAGGCTCACTCACACACACGCACAGCAATTACATGATCCCCTCCAGACTTACGTCAGGCAGGAATAGCAAACATCACATCATCAATAATTATAATCCATCATTTCCATCCATCCATGCATCCATCCTTTTTCTACAGCTTCTGTCCTCTGTTCGTTGTCTTGCCAGTGAAGTGCTTAAATGTATCCCAGGATGCACTAGTCAAGAGGCAGGGATATCTGCAGGTTAACAGTGTAACAAAGAGCTTCAGACACAGCCCTCTTTCTACAGTATATCTTAAGGATTCACACGTGAGTAACGTTATGTTGAAATCAAAAATAGTTGTAGTTCCTCATTTAAACCTCTAGAGGGCAGACAAGGACCCACTGTGTTTTTTATACTGATCACAGTCATGGACTCACATGGAACATAGATCAAAGTGATGGCAGTGAGGAAACGATAACACACAAAAAAAATTGATGCTTTCATCCAAGTCTCATGTTGGTTTCCTAGCCTTGTCAACACTCATGTAATTTAGGAAAATCGGCTATTGTAACTTTTTTTGTTTTTGAAATGTGTTAGTCTTGTTCAGGTGTGCTTCAGCTTGCCTTGTTCAATGTGCACCAAGAAAAGATGTGACCATGAAAAAGACAAGTAATTAGAAATATGAAGAGAATCCTGACAATCACATGTCAAATTTGTTCCTCATTTGTGGCCATAAAATATATATTTTTTAAGTGTATCACAATACTCTTTTCAGTTTTTCTGTGAGCTGTGAATTAATGTGGATGGATCATTTATACTGTGTGTTTTTACCAAACTGTTTGCTCAGAATCAGGCTTTAATGCTGGATCCATTCAGTTCCATTTATGCTGTGTGTCTTGTACAAAGACCATCTTCTACAAACAGCTGTGAAACCTCATTATGTTCAACACAGTGTGTGTAAATCAAATCTTTTCCATCACAAAATATCATTCTATTTTTAGCACTGTGAGGAGGAGTCAATGCAAATCTTGATCACTGCCATCTTTATTTATCTGACTGCAAACTAAAGAAGAGAAACCAAACCACCAACCAGACAGACAGACAGCACAGTTTCACTATGACTTTAACTACATGTATAATGTTTCTGATGCTGTCATTGATTTCTGGTGAATACACTCTCCTGAACTCTTTCTTTCTCTGTCAAGGTTTCTGTTTGGTTCTGTACTGATCAAACTGCTTTTCTTCAGGTGTCTGGCCTGCTGGTAGCAACGACTTTCTGAAAGAAGAAGTGTCTAATGCCCCAGGTAACTCACCTGAATGTGACAAATAGCAGCTTTAAATGTATCAGTTTGTGCTCGTGTTGTTGTGTTCCTGTGTGTTCTCTCTGCCATGTGAACTCTGTGGTCTCATCAGTTTTTGTGAGTGTAACAATAAGAGAGTTTTTATTGTCTCACTGTTCCAAATGTTAAGAAATTTCTCTGCTCTTCTCTTTCATGTAGCTCCTTTCACAGTGACACTGAAACAACCAAGTGGCAAAGAAATGTTCAGCAACAACCAGGCAAAGCTGGAGTGTGTCATTACTGGACAAGATCAGACCAGTGTAAATGAAATTCAAATAACCTGGGAAATTGATGGAGTAATTGTGACTGACCACGTTACAGGAACAACAGTGTCAAAAGATGGTCAGTACAGCAAAACCAGCACCATGACTCGCAGTCGCACTGACTGGGTGGGAGTCAACAAAGTGCGCTGTTCTGCCAGTACAAACAATATGACTCGAGTTTTTGAAGATCTGATTGTCCACAGAGGAGGTATGTCACTCAGTGATGGAGACTGATTGGTAGAACAGTAATCTGTTATTTTATTCACCATATTCACACAACAGCCATTTTCCCCTGATGTCAAATGTAAGACTGCTGTGTTCCAGGCTACAAGTCAAGTAAATGTAGAGTATCTGACAAACCTTTATTATTTCACCACTTCCTGATTGACCAGCAACTTAAGAGATGATAGTGAAAATCCAGAGGGATATTGGGACATATTTCAAGCCAAGACAAGCTACTGTAGCTAACGCTAGCATCCAGCCACTTCCCATCTAAAGTTACGATTAAAGGTGTTACATGAAATCATAGGTAAGGTGAAAATAAATTTTGAAATATCAACATACATCTTGGATGCATTTATTTAATCCTGGAGGTGAAAACACTGGATGCAATCAAGCTTGCAAGGTACTGTTAGCTAGCTGTCCTCTAAATTAATACTATTATGATATGTATGCCACACCTGCATACATTGGTGCCCAACTTGGGCCACGCCAGTTAAAAAAAAGCCTGGACAAGCCCCTGTGAATGGATGCAGCCAACCTGCACACACAAACATGTTATAATCTATAAATCTAAATTATGAACCTCCCTGGTAAACTGAGTATCTCTTTCAGATGGAAGTAAGCCAAAAGTGACAGTCCACGTCCTCCCAGACGACATCATCCAACAAGGAGGCTCAGCTAAGGTCACTCTGGTGTGTCTGGTCTCCAGTCCTGTGCAGCAGGATTTCTACATCGCCTGGTCAGAACACAGAGGACTCCGGACTGGCAACTATATAGATGGCATTAACTTCCCCCCACAGAAGAGCCAAGATGGCTATTTAGTTACAAGTGTTTACACCACCACCAACTGGAACACACATAAGTTCGAGTGCAATGTCTGGCCCGCTGGTAGCAACGATGCCGTGAAAGAAGCAGTGTCCAGTGCCCCAGGTAACTCAGTTGAACGTGACAACTAGCAGCGTTAAATGTATCAGTTTGCGCTCATGTGTCATTGTGTTCCTGTGTGTTCTCTCTGCCATGTGAACTCTGTGATCTCATCAGTTTTTGTGATTGTAACAATAAGAGTCAACATGTCAGTGTTGTTTTATTACAGGTTTATTACAGGCTTATTGACATTATAGTGCACAATATGAGAGTTTTTACTGTCTCACTGTTCCAGATGTTAAGAAATATTTTTCTCTGCTCTTCTCTTTCATGTAGCTCCTTTCACAGTGACACTGAAACAACCAAGTGGCAAAGAAATGTTCAGCAACAACCAGGCAAAGCTGGAGTGTGTCATTACTGGACAAGATCAGACCAGTGTAAATGAAATTCAAATAACCTGGGAAATTGATGGAGTAATTGTGACTGACCACGTTACAGGAACAACAGTGTCAAAAGACGGTCAGCACAGCAAAACCAGCACCATGACTCGTAGTCGCACTGAGTGGCAGAAAGTCAACAAAGTGCGCTGTTCTGCCACTACAAACGATATGACTCGAGTTTTTGAAGATCTGATTGTCCACAGAGGAGGTACGTCACTCAGTGATGGAGACTGATTGATAGAACAGTAATCTGTAAATATATTTTTCCCCACGTCAAATGTAAGACTGCTGTGTTCCAGGTTACAAGTCATGTAAATTTAGAGTATCTGACAAACTTTTATCATTTCACTGCTTCCTGATTGACCAGCAATTTAAGAGATGATAGTGATAATCCAGAGGGATATTGGGCCATATTTCAATCCAAAACAACATATTTGATAACCCATTAGCTACCGTAGCTAACGCTAGCATCCAGCCACTTCCTAGCTAACATTACCATTTGAAAGTGTTACATGAAATCATAGGTAAGGTGAAAATAAATTTTGAAATATCAACATACATCTTGGATGCATTTATGTTGTCCTGGAGGTGAAACACTGGATGCAATCAAGCTTGCAATGTAACTTTCGCTAGCTGTCCTCTAAATTAATACTATTATGATATGTATGCCACACCTGCATAAAACTGTGCCCAACCTGGGCCACGCCAGTTTTAACAAAAGCCTGGACAAGCCCCTGTGAATGGATGTTGCCAACCTGCACACACAAACATGTTATAATCTATAAATCTAAATAATGAACCTCCCTGGTAAACTGAGTATCTCTTTCAGATGGAAGTAAGCCAAACGTAACACTCCGCGTCCTCCCAGACGACATCATCCAACAAGGAGGCTCAGCTAAGGTCAGTCTGGTGTGTCTGGTCTCCAGTCCTGTGCAGCAGGATTTCTACATCGCCTGGTCGGAATACAATGGACGCAAAACTGACACCTATATAGATGGTATTAACTTCCCCCCAGAGAAGAGCCAAGATGGCTATTTAGTCACAAGTGTTTACACCACCACCAACTGGGGCACACATAAGTTTGAGTGCAACGTCTGGCCTGCTGGTAGCAATGACGCTGTGAAACAAGCAGTGTCCAGTGCCCCAGGTAACTCACTTGAATATGACAACTAGCAGCTTTAAATGTAGTATTTTGTTCTCATGTGTTGTTCCTGTGTTCTCTCTGCCATGTGAACTCTCATCAGTCTTTGTGATTGTAACAATAAGAGTCAACATGTCAGTGTTGTTTTATTACAGGTTTATTACAGGCTTACTGACATTATAGTGCACAATATGAGAGTTTTTACTGTCTCACTGTTCCAGATGTTAAGAAATATTTTTCTCTGCTCTTCTCTTTCATGTAGCTCCTTTCACAGTGACACTGAAACAACCAAGTGGCAAAGAAATGTTCAGCAACAACCAGGCAAAGCTGGAGTGTGTCATTACTGGACAAGATCAGACCAGTGTAAATGAAATTCAAATAACCTGGGAAATTGATGGAGTAATTGTGACTGACCACGTTACAGGAACAACAGTGTCAAAAGACGGTCAGCACAGCAAAACCAGCACCATGACTCGTAGTCGCACTGAGTGGGAGAAAGTCAACAAAGTGCGCTGTTCTGCCAGTACAAACGATATGACTCAAGTTTTTGAAGATCTGATTGTCCACAGAGGAGGTATGTTACTCAGTGATGGACACTGATTGATAGAACAGTAATCTGTTATTTTATTCACCATATTCACACAACAGCCATTTTCCCCTGATGTCAAATGTAAGACTGCTGTGTTCCAGGCTACAAGTCAAGTAGTCCCCTGGGTGAGTACATCTAATAATGTGTTTCGCCTGCAGGACATTGCGTACGGAGGCACTTGCGCTTTGACTGTTTTTTTTAAATCCGTGCAACCCCCGAAGTGGTTGGCACAGGACTTAAACATTTCACAAACTCTGCCCAGAGACTTGCCCTGCCTTCAAAGCCTTCTGACTTTAAATGACTGCTTCACACTTAATGAGAAATCTCAGTCGGACAAGAAATATGAGATGTCGAAGGTTTCCACATGTAATTGTGTCAAACGGAGATGGTTGATTGTTTTGCTGTTACTTATATCTGGTAATGTGCAACCTAACCCGGGCCCTGAGCTGCAGTGTGTTCAGACACCATCTGATTTTAAATCTCTGTCTGGGCTAAAAATCATTCATCTCAATGTGCGCAGCTTGTTGTCTAAAGTGGATATGGTCAGAATATGGGTTAAATCAACAGATGCAGACATTGTTGTAATATCAGAAACATGGCTGACAAAATCAGTTACTGATAGAGACATTAACATAGATGGATACAATGTTTATCGTGCTGACAGACCAAAGAAAGGTGGTGGTGTGGCCATTTTTGTAAAATCAAAATTTAGTGTTAGGGTAATTCTGACTGAATCACTCAGCAAACAGCTGGAATTTCTGGCACTAAGTTTAGAATTGTCTAAGGGTCTCTGTTTAACTGTTGTTGGGTGTTATAGACCCCCATCTGCACTGAATGATGCGTTGCAGTCTTTGATGCACCTTTTGTCCAAACTAAATTATAATGAAATTGTGTTAGCTGGTGATCTTAACTGGGATTGGCTCAAGCCAGTATCAGATGAATTTAAATCTTTTTGCGACTCTATCAATCTTACCCAGTTAATTAATTCACCAACTCGGCCAAATCCTAAACAGCCCGAGAGATCCACTCTAATTGATTTGATCCTGACTAATGTTCCTCATAAATTTTCAGCTGTTGGTGTTTTTTGCAATGATTTAAGTGACCATTGTGTTGTTGCTGCTACTAGAAACACTAAAATCCCTAAAACCAAGCCACGTGTTATTTTGAAGAGGGATCTTAAACATTTGAATGAACAGGGTTTTTTTCATGATTTGTTTAATTTTAATTGGAGCAGAATAAAGCAGATCCCTGATGTTGAGGCAGCATGGACATTTTTTAATGATGGTTTTATTCAAATTTTAAATAGACATGCACCCTTTAGAAGATACAGAGTTAAGGGGCGTGATAACCCCTGGTTTCCCCCTGAACTAACTGAATTTATTCATGCACGTAATGTGGCTTGGGCAAAGGCAAGGGCAACAGGTTCTGCTACTGACTGGACTACTTTCAGGCAACTGAGAAACAAATGTTCCTCTCTTATCAAGAAAGCAAAATCAGAATATTATTTGTCTGTCACCACAAAAAATTTAAATGATCCAAGGAAATTTTGGAAAGCTATAAAGTCCTTTTCTGTCAGCAATCATTCCCTAACGGTGCCCAACTTTGTTATGAGGGATTCTGTTGCTATTCATGACAAAATGGAGATCTTGAACTGTTTTAATGAACATTTTGCTGCTGCTGGCTCCTGTTTGACTCTGCTTGCAGTGCGTCTGTGAAACCCAGTACTGATGCGTCTGTCTGTGTTGGTCAGTCTTTTAACTTTGTGCCTTTCTCTGCACAGGCAGTTAGTAAGGCTCTAAAAGAACTAGACCCGAGAAAACCTTCAGGACCTGATTTGATTGATCCTTATTTCTTGAAATTGGCAGGCGATTTTATAGCTGAGCCTCTTGCATATCTTTTTAACCTAACTTTGCTGACTAAGGAAATTCCAAGGATATGGAAATCTGCCTTTGTCCTCCCCTTATTGAAAGGGGGAGACCCAAGTATTTTAAATAATTACAGGCCAATATCTAATTTGTCAGTACTGGTTAAAATTCTTGAATCTCTTGTGAGCGCTCAGCTAAAGGAGTTTTTACACACTAATGATATTTTATCAACATATCAATCAGGTTTTAGAAAAAAGCATAGCACTATCACGGCTGCACTGAAGGTGGTAAATGACATTTCTGTAGGTCTTGATAAGAAGCAACATTGTGCAGCACTTTTTCTCGATTTGTCCAAAGCTTTCGACACAGTCGACCACCATGTTTTAAAACTTAGACTTCTGAACTCAGGTCTCTCGGAAGAAGCAGTTTCTTGGTTTTCAAACTATCTTAGTAATCGGTCTCAGTGCATTAGGTATGATGGTCTTTGCTCAGATATTGTATCGATCCACAAAGGTGTGCCACAGGGCTCTGTATTAGGTCCACTCTTGTTCACTATTTATGTGAATAATCTGGGTCAAAATGTGTCAAATGCTACTTTCCATTTCTATGCTGATGATACTGTTTTATACTGCTGTGCAGCATCTCTTGCATTGGCTGTTGAACACTTGCAAAATGCTTTTGTGGTTGTTCAGGATAAACTGCATGAGCTGAAACTTGTTTTAAATGCAGATAAGACGAAGCTTATGTTGTTTACTACCTCTAAAGCTAGTTTTCAAAATGTAACTGTGGTGGTCACTGTTGATGGAAAGGAGATTGAAGTTGTTAACTCTTACAAGTACCTGGGTATCTTGATTGATGACTCCCTTAATTTTAAACCTCATGTGCTGAACCTGGTGAAAAAATTGAGGCTAAAACTGAGTTTTTATTTTCGGAATAAGTTGTGTTTTTCTTTTAATGTAAAAAAGCGTCTAGTTGCTGCAACTTTTTTACCTGTATTAGACTATGGTGATCTTTTGTATATGCATGCATCTGCTCAATGTCTCCATATGGTTGATACAGCCTACCATGCGTCCTTAAGGTTCATTACAAATTGTAAAGCACTGACTCATCACTGTGAGTTGTACTCACGGGTAGGATGGCCCCCCCTGGCGACCCGTAGGCTCATACATTGGTACACCTTTATTTATAAGGCAATTCTTGGTCTGCTTCCACATTACCTGTGTGTTTTCATCACGCAAAAATACACCGGGCAGTACTCACTGCGTTCTCAGGACCTCTTTATGCTCTTTGTTCCAAATGCTCGGACTGAAATTGGGAAAAGGGCTTTTGGGTATTCTGCACCCTCAGCTTGGAATTTGTTGCAGAATGATTTGAAACTGAAGGAGCTCGTGTCGTTAAATGTTTTTAAATCTAAACTGAAGGACTTGGAAGCAGTTTCTATGGGATGTCGATGTTTTTAACTTGCCTGTTTGTACAAATTACTCCCAGAAACTCTCATTTTTGACTTATAGATAGTTATTCTTTATGTAAATTTTAGTGCTTGTAAATTTGTATTTTATCTCCCTGTGTGTCATTGTCTGCAACTTTGTGTTTTTGCTGCTGACCATCTTGGCCAGGTCTCCCTTGAAAAAGAGATTTTTAATCTCAACGGGACTAACCTGGTTAAATAAAGGTTAAATAAGTAAATGTAGAGTATCTGACAAACCTTTATTATTTCACCACTTCCTGATTGACCAGCAACTTAAGAGATGATAGTGAAAATCCAGAGGGATATTGGGACATATTTCAAGCTAAGACAAGCTACTGTAGCTAATGCTAGCATCCAGCCACTTCCCATCTAAAGTTACGATTAAAGGTGTTACATGAAATCATAGGTAAGGTGAAAATAAATTTTGAAATATCAACATACATCTTGGATGCATTTATTTAATCCTGGAGGTGAAAACACTGGATGCAATCAAGCTTGCAAGGTACTGTTAGCTAGCTGTCCTCTAAATTAATACTATTATGATATGTATGCCACCCCTGCATACATTGGTGCCCAACTTGGGCCACGCCAGTTAAAAAAAAGCCTGGACAAGCCCCTGTGAATGGATGCAGCCAACCTGCACACACAAACATGTCATAACTCATTAAATCTTATATATGAACCTCCCTGGTAAACTGAGTATCTCTTTCAGATGGAAGTAAGCCAAAAGTGACAGTCCACGTCCTCCCAGACGACATCATCCAACAAGGAGGCTCAGCTAAGGTCACTCTGGTGTGTCTGGTCTCCAGTCGTGTGCAGCAGGATTTCTACATCGCCTGGTCAGAACACAGAGGACTCCGGACTGGCAACTATATAGATGGCATTAACTTCCCCCCACAGAAGAGCCAAGATGGCTATTTAGTTACAAGTGTTTACACCACCACCAACTGGAGCACACATAAGTTCGAGTGCAATGTCTGGCCCGCTGGTAGCAACGATGCCGTGAAAGAAGCAGTGTCCAGTGCCCTAGGTAACTCAGTTGAACGTGACAACTAGCAGCGTTAAATGTATCAGTTTGCGCTCATGTGTCATGTGTTCCTGTGTGTTCTCTCTGCCATGTGAACTCTGTGATCTCATCAGTTTTTGTGATTGTAACAATAAGAGTCAACATGTCAGTGTTGTTTTATTACAGGTTTATTACAGGCTTATTGACATTATAGTGCACAATATGAGAGTTTTTAACTGTCTCACTGTTCCAGATGTTAAATATTTTTCTCTGCTCTTCTCTTTCATGTAGCTCCTTTCACAGTGACACTGAAACAACCAAGTGGCAAAGAAATGTTCAGCAACAACCAGGCAAAGCTGGAGTGTGTCATTACTGGACAAGATCAGACCAGTGTAAATGAAATTCAAATAACCTGGGAAATTGATGGAGTAATTGTGACTGACCACGTTACAGGAACAACAGTGTCAAAAGACGGTCAGCACAGCAAAACCAGCACCATGACTCGTAGTCGCACTGAGTGGGAGAAAGTCAACAAAGTGCGCTGTTCTGCCAGTACAAACGATATGACTCAAGTTTTTGAAGATCTGATTGTCCACAGAGGAGGTATGTCACTGAGTGATGGAGACTGATTGGTAGAACAGTAATCTGTAAATATATTTTCCCCACGTCAAATGTAAGACTGCTGTGTTCCAGGTTACAAGTCATGTAAATGTAGAGTATCTGACAAACTTTTATCATTTCACTGCTTCCTGATTGACCAGCAACTTAAGAGATGATAGTGATAATCCAGAGGGATATTGGGCCATATTTCAATCCAAAACAACATATTTGATAACCCATTAGCTACCGTAGCTAACGCTAGCATCCAGCCACTTCCTAGCTAACATTACCATTTGAAAGTGTTACATGAAATCATAGGTAAGGTGAAAATAAATTTTGAAATATCAACATACATCTTGGATGCATTTATTTAATCCTGGAGGTGAAACACTGGATGCAATCAAGCTTGCAATGTAACTTTCGCTAGCTGTCCTCTAAATTAATACTATTATGATATGTATGCCACACCTGCATAAAACTGTGCCCAACCTGGGCCACGCCAGTTAAAAAAAAGCCTGGACAAGCCCCTGTAAATGGATGTAGCCAACCTGCACACACAAACATGTTATAATCTATAAATCTAAATTATGAACCTCCCTGGTAAACTGAGTATCTCTTTCAGATGGAAGTAAGCCAAACGTAACACTCCGCGTCCTCCCAGACGACATCATCCAACAAGGAGGCTCAGCTAAGGTCACTCTGGTGTGTCTGGTCTCCAGTCCTGTGCAGCAGGATTTCTACATCGCCTGGTCGGAATACAATGGACGCAAAACTGACACCTATATAGATGGTATTAACTTCCCCCCAGAGAAGAGCCAAGATGGCTATTTAGTCACAAGTGTTTACACCACCACCAACTGGGGCACACATAAGTTTGAGTGCAACGTCTGGCCTGCTGGTAGCAATGACGCTGTGAAACAAGCAGTGTCCAGTGCCCCAGGTAACTCACTTGAATATGACAACTAGCAGCTTTAAATGTAGTATTTTGTTCTCATGTGTTGTTCCTGTGTTCTCTCTGCCATGTGAACTCTCATCAGTTTTTGTGATTGTAACAATAAGAGTCAACATGTCAGTGTTGTTTTATTACAGGTTTATTACAGGCTTATTGACATTATAGTGCACAATATGAGAGTTTTTACTGTCTCACTGTTCCAGATGTTAAGAAATATTTTTCTCTGCTCTTCTCTTTCATGTAGCTCCTTTCACAGTGACACTGAAACAACCAAGTGGCAAAGAAATGTTCAGCAACAACCAGGCAAAGCTGGAGTGTGTCATTACTGGACAAGATCAGACCAGTGTAAATGAAATTCAAATAACCTGGGAAATTGATGGAGTAATTGTGACTGACCACGTTACAGGAACAACAGTGTCAAAAGACGGTCAGCACAGCAAAACCAGCACCATGACTCGTAGTCGCACTGAGTGGGAGAAAGTCAACAAAGTGCGCTGTTCTGCCAGTACAAACGATATGACTCAAGTTTTTGAAGATCTGATTGTCCACAGAGGAGGTATGTCACTGAGTGATGGAGACTGATTGATAGAACAGTAATCTGTAAATATATTTTCCCCACGTCAAATGTAAGACTGCTGTGTTCCAGGTTACAAGTCATGTAAATGTAGAGTATCTGACAAACTTTTATCATTTCACTGCTTCCTGATTGACCAGCAACTTAAGAGATGATAGTGATAATCCAGAGGGATATTGGGCCATATTTCAATCCAAAACAACATATTTGATAACTCATTAGCTACCGTAGCTAACGCTAGCATCCAGCCAATGTCCTAGCTAACGTTAGCATTTAAAAGTGTTACATGAAATCATAGATAAGGTGAAAATAAATTCTGAAATATCAAACGCACATCTTGGATGCATTTATTTAGTCCTGGAGGTGAAACACTGGATGCAATCAAGCTTACAATGTACTGTTAGCTAGCTGTCCTCTAAATTAATACTATTATGATATGTATGCCACACCTGCATAAATCTGTGCCCAACTTGGGTCACCCCAGTTAAAAAAAAGTCTGGACACAAAACTCTGAATGGATGCAGCCAACCTGCACACACTAACATGTCATAATCATTAAATCTTACATATGAACCTCCCTGGTAAACTGAGTATTTCTTTCAGATGGAAGTGAGCCAAAAGTGACAGTCCACATCCCCCCAAACGAGGTCATCAAAAAAGGAGGTTCAGCTAAGGTCACTCTGGTGTGTCTGGTCTCCAGTCGTGTGCAGCAGGATTTCGACATCGCCTGGTCAGAACACAGAGGACTCCGGACTGGCAACTATATAGATGGTATTAACTTCCCCCCACAGAAGAGCCAAGATGGCTATTTAGTTACAAGTGTTTACACCACCACCAACTGGAACACACATCGGTTTGAGTGCAACGTCTGGCCTGCTGGTAGCAGCAACCCTGTGATACAAGAAGTGTCCAAGGACCAGGGTAATTGAATGTTAAAAAAGCAGCTTTAAATGTAGTATTTTGTGCTCTTGTGTTGTTGTGTCCCTGTGTGCTCTGTGATCTCATCAGTCTTTGTGATTGTAACAATAAGAGTCAACATGTCAGTTTAGTTTTGTTTGTCATCATGTTGTGTTTCACTCTGTCTCTGTCACAATGTCTAACAGCTTGAGAAGTGTGCTGACTGTTTGAAATAAATGTTGCATGAAGAATCTTGTGTTTCATGTTCATGAATGATTCAGTCTTTCAAAAACAAGCTGAAAAATGAGCACAAAGTCACATTAGTACGCTGCTGATTTTTTGTCTGCACTTGTGATGGACTGCCAACTTTTCCAGATTTGTCCACTTTGTGATCCTGAAAACGGAGAACCCTGTAATGCCAATAACTGCATCCATTAATGACGAGGAAAATCAATCAAGTATTTGATCATCAAGAATATCTAAAAAGTTAACTGCCCCCAAATCATTCTTTGTGCTGGTGAATAGCTCTATAACACAAGAACCTTTGTGTTAAGGTTAGAAAAACAAAACTGATATATTGCAGGTTTATTGTGTTGATTTTGATGGAGACAATATGAAATGCTTCACTTTCAGTTCACCAGCTCAGTAATCTAATTGAATTGTCATAAAATATCAGAAAATCAAAGACACGCAGATCATTTGGATGTTAATTCTCCAGCTGGGTGAAACTCCAGATTAAAGTGATCGATCAAACCTCAGCACTGTTTAACAATCTGCATTTAAAAATTAAATATAATATACAAATATTTTTGTAATTGTTTGATGTTATCTTTACAGATGAAGAAACAATAAAGGAGGAGACGGATCTACAGCATTGACGACTACAGTCTTCAGTGAATCTTTGTGTTTTTTGTCTTTTTTTTTATATTTTCAGATAATATATGTAGATAATTCACAGTGTAAACCCAAATAAGTTAGCAATACTCAAAAAAATTGAGGCAATCAGTTGCCACAATGATTTTGAGTTGGATGTTTTAGTGTTACATGATCACAGTTAAATTAAAATGATTTATTAAGGCAACTCAAATATTTTCAGTAAGTGAAGCATGAAACACACCTCTCACTGCAACAAGTTGACACACTGTAAAACCCAAAAAAGTTGTGGAAACTCATCATATCAAGCCAATTTACTTCTATAGATTCAGAGTTTTGAGCACAACCCAAACTCTTAAGTTTTTAAAAAGTTTTACCAACTAATAATGTTTTGTTCAGATGATTTACTTTTCTTCTTTAGAAAAACTTGAAACTTAAATTTTAGAAACCCAAAATTTGTTGAGTAAACTCTCTGATGTGAAAGTTTATAATGGTTAAAGAGTTAATATTTTCACCCAGATAATGACAAATCAGGTTCATAATTCACTGTGAACAATTTTCACAGTACAAAGCTTCAATTTTATCGAAAGAAGAAAATTAAATTATCTCAAAAGATTACAGGTTAGCAAATGTGTTTAAGTTATTTCAGAACTTTGAGTTTTGAATTTTGAGCTTGAATCAAAACTCTAGAATTTGTTGAATGCAGTTGCCTTGAAATTATGAGTTTTCTCAACTTTTTTACAGTACAGAACTGATTAAATGTAAATATCAAAAACAACAGAATTTCATGTTCAGTAAAGTTCCTATTAATCAAATATTTTGAGTTTAAGTTTTATGTTTTTTACTGCTTATCAACTGCACTTCTTAATTGTTAAATTTGGTTACTTTTCTTAAGTAACAATAAAACTTGTTAGTCAAGTGTAGAATAAACTTTTCATTGTTACATTTATAATAATTGTTCTGTAATAGAAATAAAGATAATCTGCACGTGGCTTTGTATTACGTAATTTGATGATAAATCTTTGCTTTTCGTGTTTTGCAGATTATGTTTCCTTTCATCAATAATTTATCATAGATATGAAACATACAATAGATAAGATTTGTGCAGCCAGATAAAAATTAAAGAGAGTACAAACAGTGATAGTGTGTTTGTGATCAGAAACCTTTGAGGATTTTGTTGTTGTTTGAGTCACGACACAGAGATCTAAGAATATCTAAGAACAAACCACATGGAGTCGACACACCGTAAACTTCTGTTATCAGTTAGGCTGTGAAGGTCTTAAAGTGATATTCCACCCAAAAATGAAAATTCACGCAATATGTACTCACCCCTATGCCGATGTGAGGATGGATGAAGATCTTCAGTTCACAAAACAATCCTGGAGTTTCAGCAGAAAACAGGGTTGCAGCTAATGGCAGTGAATGGTGACCACAGATAAAATGTAAAAAAAAGAACACAAAACAAACACAAAATGTCTCCATCCTGCTCGTGTGGTGTAATCCAGGTGTCCGTGAGCTGCGACATAAAAATTTAACCACAAAAGACGCCATTTACACCATGTTTTTAGCTGAAATGTCAACTGTAGCCTCCCAGGTAGCATGTAAACATGGCATCAATGTATCGAGGGACTTCGTATAATCTCTTAATGGATGCACATGTGAAAATATCACGAGATCTCTTGTGCATCTGGCTTGAGTCTGACAGGCTACAGTTGACATTTCGGTTAAAAACATGGTGTAAATGGCATCTTTTTTTTTGTACATTTTATCCGTGGTCACCATCCACTGCCATTGTACTGGATTTGGCTGCAAGCCTGTTTTCTACTGAAACTCCAGGATTGTTTTGTGAAACTGAAGATCTTCACCCATCCTCACATCTGCATAGGGGTGAGTAGATATTGAGTAAATTTTCATTTTTGCATGGAATATCGCTTTAAATTTCTAAACTCATCATCTTTAGAGAGTCACTTCCCCGCTCTCTCTGCACCTCTGGGAGCACACCTGCAGCAGTGAAACTGTTGGAGCTACAAATAAACTTCCTTGAAGCGAGAGTTTCATCTTTCGCTGCACATATTTGTATCTCAGCATGTATTCAGGCGTGAAGCAGCTGACATACATACAGCAGACACATCCTCACAGACATCAGAGCATTTCTCATGAAACACCACGATGAAGCAGGATAAATACAGAGATATGAAATTACAGCAGTAAACACAGTACATGCAAGATACATATATACCAGATACAGAACAATTGAATTTGTTGTAATCAGTGGTAAACAGTAATTAAGTACATTAACATCAAGTGCTGTATTTATTTTGTACTTTACTTGAGTTTCATTTTATCCAACTTTATGCTTCTACACTACATCCCCGAGGTAAATACTGTACTTTTCAATCCACAAAGCTGAAAAAAGGCTGTTTTCTGACTTTTAGGAGATACATGGTTCTCAAAGGACAGTGATTAAGTTTGATGGTTTTATAGACCATGATGCATTGCTGCCGATTCAACCGGCCAACAGTGGCCTGTAAAGTAGTTAAAATGAGTTCTGAAACATCTACAGCAGTAAACAGCAGTAATATTAATACAGTAATATTAATCCAAAAACATCAGGCTTAATAACTCTGATAGAGAACATTTTATTGCAGCATGAATACTTTTACTTCAAGCACATTTATCTGATAATATTGACATACTTTTACTCCATTTAAGGTTTTGTGACTGCAGGAGTTTGACTTGTAGTGAAGTATTTTTACTGTGTGATATTAGAACTTTTGCTTAAACAAAGGATCTGAATTCTTTTTACACTCCTGGCCACATCTGAGGAGTCACTTCATGTCCATGTCCTGTCTGGACAGACAGACAGACAAACAAACAAACAGACAGACTGCACCTGCACCTGACTGCAGACTACATCTGCAGTTTCACCTGTCTGTGGTTCACTGATGGCTCCTGATGCTACTACTTGTTCAATGTCATTTTCATAACATAAAAGATACAGGGCTTTTGAGAAAATATTCGTGGCTTGAGCCTCAGTAGCCACCCCCAAAATCTGTCTCTGATTTGGACACTATGTATATCTAGTGTATGGATGACCCACAACATGCTGCCGAGCCGAATAAATAAATACATCTAGGTATAATTATTATAATGTGTTGGATGAATAACTTAAAAAAATCTTCCTAATAATAAAAATCATACTTAGAATTGTTATAACAAAATGATGATCTAAAACATATTGTTTCCAGAGATGTGAGATGTGTTGTGTTTCTGTGTGAGGAGGAGGAGTCAATGCAAAACTCTGATCTCTTCCATCTCTACATATGTGTTGCAGAGTGAAGGACAGAGACTAAATCACTGACATACACACTGTAGACTGGACAGAGACAGCTGGCTTTTACAATGATCACACCTGATTATTTGCTTGTTTTTCTCATCCTGTCTATTAACTGGGCAGGTAAGAACAATGACTGTTTTTCTGACAAACCTCCTGCTACAAAGACAATATGGCTGCATTACAGTAACTAATGAGCTGTTTAACTGTCTGTAGGTACTGAGGGTCAAACACTGACTGAGTCTGAACCAGCAGTTAAAAGACCTGGAGAATCTCACAGATTGACCTGTACAGCCTCTGGATTCACACTCAGGAGCTACAATATGGTCTGGGTCAGACAGGCTCCTGGAAAAGGACTGGAGTGGGTTGCCTGGATTGAATATGATGATGACAGGAAATTCTACTCTCAGTCAGTTCAGGGTCGGTTTACCATCTCCAGAGACGACAGCAGACAGCAGGTGTATCTGCAGATGAACAGTCTGAAGACTGAAGATTCTGCTGTTTATTATTGTGCTCGACAGCCACACAGTGACTGGAGTTGGTTGAGCAGCTGTACAAAATCCTACAGGACTTCTTTCACTCTACAAACATGGAGTATTATTTTTGTCTGTTTTGACTTATTTATTTATATTCTATATTTTAAACATTACATATAATTTTTTAAAGTAATGGCCACACAATATCATGAAAAGTGTAATCACTAAATATTAAATACATTTAAAAAACAATAAAAATCCAGTTGCTGATCAAAGGGGCCAAAGAATCAAAACAATCTGGTTGCAGAAATTAAACGACCACAAATACTAAACATTTCTACAAATAAGACACAAAGACACAATCATGTCCATAAATGATGTGGAATCATGAAGTGTCTCCATCATGTGAGGTCACACTGTCCAGATGTGAAAAGAACCCTGCTGAGAGTGAACATGAGTAAAGCCTCAAGGCCTGATAACATCCCTGGTTGGTTACTAACAACATGTGTCACCTACCTAGTAAATGTCATCACTGACATCTTTTACATGTCACTGTCACAGGAGAGTGTTTCCACCTGCTTCAAGACAGCCACCACATCCTACCTAAAACAGTCTGCAGTGTCTAGTCTGAATCACTGCTGTGCTTTGACACTCACCCTCATTCTAATGAAGTGTTTTGACAAACTGGTTTTCCAACACATAAAGAAAAACATCCCTGTCAGCCTGGACCCTCACCAGTCTGTATTCAGAACCAACAGATCCACAGAGGATGTCATATCCACTGTCCTACTACTGCTACCATACTGTATTACTACTACTAATAAAAATAATTAATAATGAATTAAGAGAGGAGGACAGATAATTGTTGGCACACAGTTTAATATGATGGACACGTGATGGGCCGGACTGCTGCTTTTAACTATCTGCTGGGAAGTTGAAGATCTTCACTGATCTTAACTTGAATTTCTCTTCAAAAAGTTACCACTTTACAGCAAATGACTGTATTCTCTTTTGCTTTGAGTGTTGATGGTCAGACTCTGACAGAATCTGAACCAGTGGTTAAAAGACCTGGAGAATCTCACAGACTGACCTGTACAACCTCAGGATTCACATTCAGTGACTATCAGATGAACTGGATCAGATAGACTCCTGGAAAAGGACTGGAGTGGGTTTCCTGAATCCATAGCAGAGGTGGCCTCATCTACTATTCTCAGTCAGTCAAAGGCCGGTTTTCCATCTCCAGAGACGACAGCAGACAGCAGGTGTATGTGCAGATTCTCGCACTATAACAGCGATGCTCAGCCCTCAGGAGTAGCTGGATGTAGCAAGCAAAACCAAAGGAGAATCCAGGTGCAGTTATTTATCCAGGAAGTCACACCACTTTGATAACAGAAACATGCTGTTTTGGGCTGCAAAGGGACAAAAGAAGATACAGCGAACCTAACAACACGTTATCAGTTGTTAAAGGTGTCGAGCTGAAGGCTCGATGTCTGTATGTTCTGTTTCTAGTAGAGTGATACATAAAATACACCATTCTCATACGTCCACTGGTGCGTGACCCTGTTGCTCTTCTTCTTCTTCAGAATCAGTTTATGGTTTGAACATGTATGGCTGAATTATAGTGTGGTCACCCCAAAGGGAAATAAAACTTTTTCACCAAGTGGAGCTGAGACAACACATCCAACAAACAGCAGCAGAGAGCCGAGGAACTCTCAGGGAGAGAGCCGGGGACAGGCCAGAGCTTGTGGAAGAGGAAACACCAGGGAGACACGCTGATTTTGCCTTCATGCAAACTCTTTTACTGACTGCAGGAGTTCAGAGTTTATGTTTCAAAGATGCTTTTTGTGTATCTCTCTACTAGTGGACACATTTTTCTTAATTCGGATTGGATTAGTCCATCTGTCCCAGTAACATCCAGCTATTATACAATACAGATCTAGTGTTATGCTAAGTTTCATAAGAAACACCATCAAGAATTCTCACAGTTCTGTTCTCACTGGGACAGTTTTTTTTTACACCTTTCAAACACACTGATCAGTTTATTACAGAATGGAAAATATGAATTCCTTGAGTTTATTCTTTACAGTTTGTGTTCATGGTAAGAAACTGATTTTTGACCTTTGACTGACAAAATTTAATCAGTTAATTTCTCATTTCTTCATTTTAACATTTGTGCCAAGTTTGAAGAAATTCCCTCAAGGTATTGAGATATTGTGTTCACAAGATGTGCCTGAAAACTTAATGCCTCCAGCCATAAACAACATAAGGGCATAAAAGTCATTAAAATGGTTTTTCAATGATTCTGAATCACAGAGGTCCTTCAAAATACTGTCCAAAAATTATTCTGATCTGTCCAGTAGTATTTGAGATTAGCTGTGGACAAGATGCAGGTTCAGGCATCACACATACACATACTTACATAACTGCAACAATTACATGATCTCCTCATGGCAGAGATAACAATCATCACATCATCAGTAATCATAGTCCATCCATCCACCCATCCATCCTTTTTTCTACAGCTTCTGTCCCTTTACACCCCGGTTGCTGTCTTGCCAGTGAAGTGCTGAAGTGTATCCCAGGATGCACTAGTCAAGAGGCAGGGATATCTGCAGGTTAACAGTGTATCGCAGAGCTTCAGACACAGCCATCTTTCTATATTTTAAGGATTTACGTGTGAGTTATATTATGTTGAAATCAAAAATAGTTGCAGTTCCCCCATTAAAACTCTAGAGGGCAGACAAGGGCTCACTGTGTTTATAATAGTGATTAGTCATGCACTCACACGGAACATACACACAAAGGGGCTGGAGTGGGTCGCCTACATTACTGGTCAAGTAGAAGCATTAAGCTAAGTCCGTCAGTCAAGAATCACTTTACTGTTTCCAGAGACAACAACATGGACCAGGTGTACCTGCAGGTGAACAGCCTGACAACTGAAGATTTGGCTGTTTATTATTGTGCTCGAGACTCACAGTGATACAGGAAGCACTCAAAAACCACTTTATAAAACTTTATAAAACCCTAACCCTATGTCAGATATAGGACCTGTAAGGAGTTGGGTGGGCGATGGGTGGGCCATCACACTTTCATATACATTATTTGACAGATAGGCCTGCAGATATTTTCTTGAAACAATTTGTGTTTTGCATTTCATCTCACAGGTTTTAGCTCCTCATTAGTTAATTTCCTCTTTAGGCTCCAAGTTTCTCTGCATGTCTGTGGCTTCAAACAGCCACAATCTGAATACTGAAACATTTAAAAGTCTAAAATGAATCCAGCTGCTGTTAACAGAACTATGCATTAGATTATCTTGCTTTCACTTCACCCGTGTTTGCCCTGAAAAAACTCAAACAAACACAAACATATAAATGAATAAATCAGGTAATCTTTCAATTAAAACCAGATAATTTTATATTCTCTGTCATGTTGCCATCTGACATATTATCTGATTTTTGTTGTATTATTATTTAAGTCACACAATACATAGGCCTCAAACAGAAAATAAATGTGCTGCTTTTGGATGTGATATTGTCTCCAACATGGAGGGACAATCAGCTACATTAACCCTTAGATGCATAAGTGGGGTCAAAAATGACCCCAGGGTTTTGTTTTGTTTTTTTGCAATATCTTTGTAATTTTAATTTTTTATCGTTTAATCTTCCATGTATTCCTCAAATAGGTTGTCTTTGACATGAGGCCATTTGGATTTATATCTAATTGTTATATTTTTTAAGTAATTGCATTTTTTGTATCAGTGCCACACTTTTCCATACATGGGGTCAAAAATGACCTCAAGCATTTTCTATGGAATTTCAAAGGTTAACCCTAGGAACCTTTGATTTTTATCAACTGTGACTGTCAGGTATACATTTACTGTCGATCCACACATCTAATGCCAGCAGTCTCACCACCCTGAAGGTTATTTTTACACAGCAACATACATGTAAGTATTATCATCATTTTTATACCTCATAATATATGTGCTGTTATAAAATATGAACTTCTTTTCCACATCCATGAATTTTGTGTGATAGTGTTGTTATCATCATCAAATTACTGCTTTGTAGTTAGCTACACTAGCTAACTAAGCTAACTAGGCTAACACTAGCTAACTAAGCTAGCTAACGTCACTGCATTTGTTGTGTAGAGAAACAGACTCTTACTATGATATTTATAGCTTCCTGTAATAAAATCTAACCCATTATGTGGCCTATTATACTATTATTGATTACTCAATGATATCATAAGTGTGTGTGTGTGCGCGCGCATGTGTATCCCGCACGTGTGTGTGTGTATGTCTGTGCATGTACTTATGCAGCTACATATTGATTCATAGTTTTGTGTGCCAATCAAAAAAAATATTTTTTTATGTTCTCATCTAGAGTATCATGGCTGCTAGGATGCCTGCTAAGATTTCTTTAGACCTTGCCGTAGAAATGATCCTGGAAGATGAAGAACCTATCATGGGGTTTGACTCAGGATCTGACATCTCAGGTGAAGAGGACCCAGTAGAGGACCCAATAGAGGACCCAGACTAGGCACCTAGAACTGCAGGGTCACATAGGGGTCATTTTTGACCCCACTCATGGAAGAGTGTAGGTATTGGTAGGTCATGCATCTAAGGGTTAAAACATGAAGACAAAATAAATGATAGAATGAAAGTAAAGTATAACAGAGTGTCTGTACATGAGCCACTCCCTCCTCATGATATCCTGATGCAAATCTTCAGTGTGTGCAGTGTACTTGTGTCCTGCTGACTGCTCTTGTACTTTGTGTGGAGCATCAGAGGTCACATCTCCAGCCTCAGGATGATGAACACACTCACTCTTCTGCTGCTTGCTCTCTCTCTGCCCTGTGACTTCTCCTGCTTCTTGCTCTTTTATCTTTTATCACACAACATGGACTGATGGTCAGTCAGTGAGAGCAGAAAACTTCCCACATGACTGTCTGACTTTCTTCTGTGTTTCCTCTCTCCTTTCATCTCATCAGCTTGTACAGATCAGAGTATGGAGTCCATTCCTTCCAGTTCAGTGCTGAAAAATCCTGGAGAGACTCTCAGTCTCCTGCAGGGGATCTGGCTTCACATGTAGCTGCCACCACACACATATTTCTACTAGTTCAGTGACACTTACATTACAGAATGTGCAGCCTGAGCACACAGCTGTTTATTACTGTGTATGTCAGCCCACAGTGATACAAACCACCAACAGACCTGCACAAATACTCAGTAACCAGCAAGACTCAACCACACACATTCTAAAAGTTAACATAAATAAAGACATTGCTCTTTGATGTGTTTAAGACAAATAATGTTTATGAATTTACTAAATTAGGCAATGTATCCATGTAGATCTCATTTGAGTCATTACATCAGTATAGAAGAGACTTAGAGAAGACTGATTCTCCCTCAATAAAAGATGCATGTTTTTATTGATTTATTATTACCTGGAAATGATGGGGAAAATATTTCCCCTGTTTTCATGCAATGATGTAGAAAATAACATATGATGGACAAAACTATAACTTAAATAGCAACTATTTCAATCATTTTTTGACATGTGCACAATTAAGATGAGAAATGTCAAAAAACTGTTAAACTGAAATTAACACCCCTGTAGAATCATGATAGACATACGACCTTTGAAACAATAAAAAGTACACAAGTATGCTTCAGTCAAGAACAACCATCAAATCATCCAACTCTGCAAAAGCTTATACTCATGATAAGCTTTGGCGTTTGGATTCCATTGTGACATCATCATGTATCAAGAGGGTAATGAAGCCGTGATTAGATAAGGAAACCCCCCGATGGAGTCTAGACACTGGTGGTGGTGGTGGTGGTGAAGGGACGGCTGAAGATCTGGATGAGATGAGGACTGGACTTCTGATGAGCTCAAACTGGGCACTGGATTAGAGGAACTGGAGGAGAACGGGGTGGAGGAGGGTCGCGGCAATTCCAAGCAGAAATGGCAGAGAGGAGAACAGATTTCATGTTTTTACACAACAACATGATTGGCTGATAGATGGAGATTGTGGCTACATCTGGATGGTTGACTTAAAGCGTGAACACCCAAAGAAAGCTGATTTAGAACAACTGGTTAAAGAGGGAGAGGGAAAGAAAGACAATTATGGATGAATGAGGCATAAAGATAATCTTCTGATTGAACTTACACTGAGATTCATTACTGACATCACTTGTATTCATTGTGAGAACTCTTTTAACTTTATTGAGGTGGAGGCTTCAAATAAGCCCTGTGTGTGTGTGTGTGTGTGTGTGTGTGTGTGTGTGTGTGTGTGTGTGTGTGTAAATTGTGCTTAATTAAAAACAAACTACAACTAAACTTGAATATCTCTTTACTAATACACAAATGCAATTCCCTTTTGTAATTTGGCCATGGTGGAAGTTGTAAACAGACTCTACTTATGTAAATGTATGTGTGTCTCATGTTCCCTTTTTAAACCTGCAGAGGGAGGTCTATGCAAACTCTTCCTCTCTTATAAACACACCATCAGCAGCTTGTGGCAGAACACTGGGACAGTTTGATATATTTTCTGAAACACTCAGATCACAGAGCACTGAGCTACAGTGTTTATCACAGAATGGAAAATACAATTATCTGGAGTTTATTATTTGTAGTTTCTATTCATGGTGAGAAATTCAGTCCTGTTTTATTTCTTTTATAAATGTCCAAAATGTGATTTACAGGTTTGATAATGATCATCATTTCTCTACTTACAGGAGTTTGGAGTGAGATCAAACTGGACCAGTCTCCCTCTGAGGTGAAAAGACCTGGAGAGACAGTCAAGATGTCATGTATCATATCTGGGTTTGACATGACAGACTACTATATTCACTGGATCAGACAGAGACCAGGGAGAGCTCTGGAGTGGATTGGGTGGATGAGCACAGGCACAAACTCTGCTAGCTATGGCAGCTCATTTCAAAGTCGTTTCCTCATGACTGAAGATGTTTCCAGCAGCACTCAGTACCTGGAGGTCAAGAGTCTGACAGCAGAAGATTCTGCTGTTTACTTCTGTGCTCGTGAAACCACAGTGACTGAAGACAGTGGAGCAGCTGCACAAAAACCTCCACAGACAACAAACAGCAATGAGATCTGAATGACATCTGTTTTTTTTTTTTTTTTTGTTTGTTTGTTTGTTTGTTTGTTTTTTTAAAGAATTTAGAAACCTTACTATGTACATTTTTACCATATCAGTGTGTTTCTTTTTTATTGTCCTCATGATGTTTCATCAAAAAATCAAAAGGAAAGAGTCAAAAGTTATTCAATATTGAATGGTAAATATTAGTAATATAAAACTGATCAAAAACAAAATGATTTTATTGAAGTTCACACACCTTGCCCTTGTGTCTGCAATCAATTAATTAATTGATTACCAAACTTAGTTTTCACCAGCCTAAACACTGCTGGATCAGATCTGTCAGTGGCACTGATCAGTCAGTATAAACCAAGTGACAATAAAAATAGGATAGAAATGTGCCTGAATAAGTAATAATAAGTACCCTGTACAGGGACACTTACTGCACCTCAAGTGATCAAAATGTGCTGTTAAACCACATCACAGTCCTGTAGGAATATCTGCAGAGAGCAACTATGACAAGTCAGGACATGATGGATTTATGAAGAAAATAAGAAAACCAGTCACTTCTTCTTATCTTCCAGTGAGGATCTTTTATATTGCCTTGTAACTGAAGATATTTGTTTTATTAGTTTTTGGTTTTTGCACTTTAACAGTGTCACAGCCAAAATCTAACACAACTGCATCCTTTTTCTGTCTCTTTTCCCCTCAAGGAGACCAGATTGTATCCTCATATTGTATGTATGAAAACAGCATGTTTTACTTTTACTACTGAGCAAGTAAACAGGATTAACAATATAAACATTTTGTAATTTTCATCCTCATTTTATTTGTTAAAAAGCTGAATAGTTCATTTATTGTCTCAGTCTTTTAACTAATTGCCCGAATTCATGATCAAAACTGGGTTTGCATTAAGTCCTAAAGTTGTATAAAGTTTGTAAAAGTGGATTGTCTCATCAAAAGCATTTTTTTTTTTTAAAAGCAAACAAAAACAAATCAGTATGCTGCCGTTTAGGACTCCTCCCTGTGCTCTGCTGCCCATTATGTTCACAGGTAGTGTTTAATTATGTCAGTGTCAACATGTGAACATGTGATTTTTTTAAGACGTTTATATAATTTGCTATTAATAGATGTATAACGCTGCTGCGTGACCTTGATAGAGATCCTTGACAAAACTTAAACTTATTATTACACTGATATGAATGTACATTTTACAATTAATTCTTATGTGAGTTTATTAACAAAACAATAATGGAGAATTCGGTCAAATCCAATTCTCTCCTCCCTGTGAGGAGGAGTCAATGCAAAATTCAGATGTCTTCCACCTCTACTTATCTGACTGCAAAGAGGAGGACAGAGAACAGTGGACACACACTTTAACATGATGGACTATAGGACAGGACTGCTGCTTTTAACTATCTGCTGGACAGGTGAAAATATTCACAGGTCTTAATTTTACTTAAGTTTTATTTGTGTAACCTGCTCATTTCACTTGATGTCTTTTATCTTCTTGACAGGTGTTGATGGTCAGACTCTGACAGAATCTGAACCAGTGGTTAAAAGACCTGGAGAATCTCACAGATTGACCTGTACAGCCTCTGGATTCACATTCAGCGCTCAGTATCTAGCCTGGATCAGACAGGCTCCTGGAAAAGGACTGGAGTGGATCGCATATATCACTAGCAGCGGCAGCCAGTACTAGTCTCAGTCAGTTCAGGGCTAGTTTACCATCTCCAGAGACAACAGCAGACAGCAGGTGTATCTGCAGATGAACAGTCTGAAGACTGAAGATTCTGCTGTTTATTATTGTGCTCGAGAGCCACAGTGACTGGAGTTGGTTGAACAGCTGTGCAAAATCTTCATTCTCACTGTGCTCGACATGTACAGAAGTAACACAACAAGAACACAGTATTTAAAAACTTAACAAAGGACACAGATATACAAGTAAACAAGTAAAGTAAACACACTAAGTATTTACTATCTTACACTGATGTAAAGTGAAAAAATTGGAAGCACAAAGGGCAGCGGTTTTAATTTATTCAAGGTGCATCCAAATCCCCCTTTGCCATCTTGCATCCAACATGCCGTTGAATCTGGACACCAAAGCAAACCGGCGTACAACATTTTCAGATTGAACGTGCCGCAGGTGCACCTGGAGCACAAGCAGTGGCAGCATGACAGCAGATCTACCAGGAGGAAACAAAGAGAAAAGATTTTCAAATGAGGAGACAGATCTCCTGGCTTGTGAAGTGAAAGAGTGAGAGTGTGCAACATATGGAGACGTCTCCAAAGCGGCTTCATGTGCAAACAACCCAGACTGTCCATGAAACTGCACCTCAATCTGGCTGAACACCCACCTGAGCCGAATTGAGGTGCAGCTTTGTAGCCGTATGTTCTCCTTCTCCTCTTTCTCCTCATCTCCTCCTACCATCCTCACTTCTCCATCCTGAAAGTGTTTCTGATGTTTGATAGCACGTGTGAAATTATGGAGTTTTTTCCAACAGGTATATACAAACAGCATCAGACAGAAGTACTCAGACCTTTTTCTCCCCGGGTCTGGTCGGTCTCATGGTCAGATATAACATCTTGTTCATTTTGTATGTTAAAGATCACAACTGTTTAGTCCTTGTTTTTCTGGATCCCAATAAAAACACAAACGTTACAGCTGCTCCAGCTGTCATGTGAATGAAAGATCCCCTCCAGACTTATGTCAGGCAGGAATAAGAATCATCACAACATCAATAAACATAATCCATCATTTCCATCCATCCATCCACCCTTTTTCTAGAGCTTCTGTCTCCTGTTCATTGTCACATCAGTGAAGTGCTGGAGTGTATCGCAAAGTATCAGAGACAACATCTTTCTATATCATAAGAATTCACAAGTGAGTTACATTAGGTTGAAATAAAAAATAGTTGTAGTTCCTCATTTAAACCTCTAGAGAGCAGACAAGGACCCACTGTGTTTATAATACTGATCACAGTCATGGACTCACATGGAGCATAGATCAAAGTGATGGCAGTGAGGCAACCACAACATACAAAAAAATTATGTTTTCATCCAAGCCTTATGTTGGTTTTCTCACCATGTCAACACTAATGCTATTGAAGAAAATCGGCTAATGTAACTTTTTTATGTTTGAGAACTTTTGAGTTTGTCTGCACAGATGTGTTTCAAGAAAAAGAAAGAAGAATAGCTGCGACCATAGATAAGAAAAGTGAATTGAAACATGGAGAAATCCTGACAATCAAATATCAAATTTGTTCCTCACTTGTGGCCATAAAATAATTTTACAAAATGTAACGCAATAATCTTTTCAGTTTTTCTGTGAGCTGTGAATTAATGTGGACGGATCGTTTATATACTGTGTGTTTGTTACAAACGGTTTTAATGCTGAATCCACTCAGTTCCATTAAAGTTGTGTGTCTTGTACAAAGACCATCTTCTACAAACAGCTGTGAAACCTCATTATATTGATATATTTACACACACAAAGTGTGTGTAAATCAAATCTTTTCCATCAGTAAATATCACTTTTAACCCTTTAATATTTTCAGCACTGTGAGGAGGAGTCAATGCAAATCTTGATCACTGTCATCTTTATTTATCTGACTGCAAACTGAAGAAGAGAAACCAAACCACCACCCAGACAGACAGACAGCACAGTTTCACTATGACTTTAACTGCATGTATAATGTTTCTGATGCTGTCATTGATTTCTGGTGAATACACTCTCCTGAACTCTTCTTTTTCTCCCTGAAGTTTTCTGTTTGGTTCTGTACTGATCAAACTGCTTTTCTTCCAGGTGTTTGCAGTCAGACTCTGACTGAGTCTGAACCAGTGGTGAAGCAGCCTGGAGAATCTCACAAACTGACCTGTACGTATGCAGGAATATCTGATGATGATGCTTACATTGCTTGGATCAGACAAGCTGAAGGAAAAGGACTGGAGTGGGTCGCCTACATTTCTGCTCCAAGTGGAAGCATTAAACGTTATTCCACATCAGTCCAGAATCGCTTCACCATTTCCAGAGACAACAACGTGGACCAGGTGTATCTGCAGATGAACAGACTGAAGACTGAAGACTCTGCTGTTTATTATTGTGCTCGAAAACCACAGTGATACAGGAAGCCACAGAGCTGTTCAAAAACCACTGCAGATGTCCCTGTGACAGTCACTGATAGAAGATGCTCTAAAACCACTTTATACAAGCTGTTTTTAAAATACCTGTATGAGAGGAGAGTTTACACATCATCAGGTTGATCATCTCCTGTTATGAGGATGAGCAGCACTTTGTCTGTAAGAACAATAACAAAATATTATCTTAGTCTTCTACTAATGGCTGCTAAAAGCTTTGTGTGTTCGAGGCTCAGCTCTGTAACAGTTTTATTATATTTCAGTCTACTTCACTTAAGAATGTCAGATACAGAGTTATGACCTGTAAAGAGTTGACTAATGCTTATGTACATGCATGCAAACAGTCACTCACACAAAGACACATGCTAACGCACACACACTACCACAACATTATTTATTTTATGCTTTTGCTTGATTTCTATTGTCTACTTGTTTGTTTGTTTGTTTGTTTTTGCAGTAGTAGAAAAAGTACTGAAAATCTGTACTCAAGTACAAGTACTGTCACATGGCTAAAATATGACTCAATTACAAGTAAAAGTACTGGTGTTAGAAATATGCTGAAGTTAAAGTACAAAGTATTTGTCTCAAAAACTACTCAGAGTATTAGTTACTTTTAACCATGATGTCATCATCACCTCTCCAAACTAGGGTTGTAAATTTTGTGTGTTTTCCTGAACCAATGGTTGAAAACACTAATAATTAATGATTATTAATGATTAATCATTAATAATTTAAAAGATATGTAACACATTTTATGTTCCTAATTTTCTTTTTTTCTGTTTTTTTGGTCATTTTTTTCTCATTTTAAGTCAAAGTTTAAGTTTCATTATTCAACAAATGGCTCCACTTGATAAAACATTATCAGATGAGGTGCAGTTCCTTCCATGACTATTGATTAAACATCAATTAATACATTTCTAATTGGGTAAATTCTTCATGGCAATTAATCGATTAATGATTAATCATTAACGTCCTTACTCCAAATGTTTGCCAGTTGCCTGTCTTTGTTTTCATCGGCTCGTTTGGGCTACAAAAATGCAGATAAAAGGTTTGGATATTAATTCAAATTGTACTCAGTACTCAACTATGATTTTGAAAGTAACTAAGTAGATTACAAGTTGAAATGAATACTTAAGTACAAGTAAAAGTACAGACTTGAAAATCTACTCATAAAAGTACAAGTGCCCAAAAAAGCTACTTAATTACAGTAATTTCAGTATTTGTAATTAGTTACTTAAACCCCTGTATTTTTGTGAACTTTGTATATTCTCATAATGCTTAGATTACTGCTTTGCATGCAAAGTAAAAAAATTTAAAAACATTTCTAAAAAAATATCAAATTGGTACAAAGCTACAAACTTAAACATTCAATGTTGTTTTGATTTTTCATTTTTTATTCATCAATCAAGCAGAATTAATTGCTGTCAGTTATTATTTATTGTTTCTGATTATTTGAATGTGTTTAGTTCAGCTTTCATCAACTATATTAACATATTTAAAAGTTCCAAAATATTTACAAAATATATTCTGAAGATTTAAAATATGTACAAAATATATTTTAATTATTAAAATGGAAAATACTGATTTGTTTTAAACATAGCTTTTTTAAATTCAAGTAATGTAATAGATAATGATGATGCAGTTTTATTCACTGTTGTGGTCTGAATAATTAAATTAGTGAGCTGGTGTTGTATCAATATTCCAAATTTTAAAACTTATACACTTTACACTTAAATATAGTTTTGTTGATTAAATTTTAAGTTTTGTTTTATTCTTACCACTGCTGACAACACACGTCCCCTGAGTTTACTGTGCAGGAAACAATGTTGGGTTTTTGTACGAGGGTTTTTCATTGTGATGGCTGGGGGGCACTGTGATACAGATCCATACAAAAACCTAAGAGCAATAATTTTACACTCTTACATTCTTGTGATGGAAAAAAAAAGGACAGGACAAAGTATTTTTCAATGAAATGTGAGGTACTGCTGTGTTTATGATTTTTATAAGCAGATTAGTAGTTAAAAGTGAGTTAATTAGTACTTTAAAGCAACAGTTGGTGCACAGATGTAAATGTTGTCTTCCTGTAAATCTTAACTTTTTAAAATGGATTAAGAATTTAAAGAAAAGACACTTTTCACAGGATGACACCAGAGTAAAATACTGACCAGGACTTCTGTGTTAATTCAAACACTTTTCTGTTTTTCATTGTGGTTTTAAGACATTTTTTCTGGTCTGTCAGGTTTTTGTTCAGGCAGTGAGTGGAGCTGCAGCACTGTGATTATTATTTTGACTACTGGGGTAAAGGGACTCAAGTTCACAGTATCTTCAGGTAAGTCTCATTTCAACTAATATTTCTAGTGTCTAGTTTATTTTTCTATTTAAAATGTGGTTATTGGTGAAAGAGAAGTTTAACTTGAGGTCTTATTTAGGTTTAAACTGATGTTGTACTAACTAGAAAACAGACCAGGCAGATGTTTTGAATGCAGCTGTTTCTTACAAAGTGTTAGAAAAAGCTTCTTTGACATTATCACTTAATGCAGGAGGTGTTTGGTTTTTTTTAATCTTAGTTTTATTCAGCTGGATCACAATTGCTTCTGATGAATATCTGCCTCTTTTATTATTCTTGTTATTAATGAATATATATATTTTGTACGATGGAAATGAATTATACACCATACTGTTCTGCCTTTTTTAAAATACAAAGTATATGTGAAGACAGGAATATTTTATTTTTGTGTTAAAATACAGGATCAGTATTTGTTTATAATAAGTGAACACTAAAGAGAGGACATAACTGAGTATATACTTTTATACAGGATGGAGTATATAGTTTGTTTTGAAATATGACAGGGACTGTATGAATTTAAACTGAAGTTCAATTGTTAATTATCTATTTAAGTTTCATGGGAATCTTTTCACATCAAGTGATCTGTAATTCTTCCCAAAAACTTTTTTTTTAGGGTTTTAGAGTTGAAGTGGGAGCAAAAAATGATCATCAAATGTGATAAAAAAGTTATTGCGTGCACAGATAAGACATAAAGATTTAATATAGCCTGATAGTGTTTTATTTATCACATATGAAAGAAATTGTCCGCATTGTTATTGTGCAAACTGGCTCTGTCATAGTTTCTAGTGTGCCAACTTGTTAATCATTTTTCTCGTCCATTATATTAACATTATTTAAATGTCATGTATTCTTGTATTAGTAACTATTAAAAATTATATTTTTAAGGCTTTTTAAGATAAAGCGAGAGTTGTTCCTGCCAAACGGTGAAGAACGATTCAGGTTTTCACTTTGTGAATTTTTACATTCTCTCATTAATGAGCAGAGATTTGATGTGAACAATGATTTTTTATATTAGACACAAAGTGTTCAGTGTTAAATAAATTAATACGACACGCTAAAACAATAAGTTTCAATAACTGAATAATTTTAAAAAGTAAAGAAAAAAATTTAAAAATATGAGCTGAGTTTTAAACATTTATTGAATTAGTTCACAATTTCATGGGTCACAAATATTGTATCTGTATGATTATTTGTTGAATATTGAACACTTTGGTGCTCCGTATTTTCATTCTGAATTTTAAAAATTCAACCAATATTTTAACCTTTTAAAAAAGCAATTGGTTATCTGAGTCATTTATGTTTTAATCTATAATTGTGTGTTTTTAGGTGATTTTGAACTTAAAAATACTCTCTTGAGATAAAAATTTGTCTTCTTTTTGTCAAACATGACTTTCACCCAAAGAGAGCTTTGCAGTTCGACCGATGACAGAAATGGGAGGAAAAAAATTAAAACTGATTAATCATATTTGCACAAAAGAGTGCTGAATTGTAAATACTGTTTCTGTGAGCTGAGCAGATGAACAAAATAATCAATAAGACATTATTTATCAAAGTATATTATTTATTAAAATGATCTTTTGGGCAGATCTCGTATCTCTCTTCAGTTTTATTATGTAAAATGACAACAGTCACAGTTGTTGAGGTCCGATCCTGCAGATGATTTTTTTCATTATTATTACCATTATTTAGTATTATTAAGTAAAGTATTAAAAAGTATTTCAAACATGCCTTTGCTGTTGAGAAAGGATAAAGATAATTTTATGATTCTCTGCAGCAGCATTTCAACATAAAAATGACACAGGTGCTGTTTTGTTATAGTGATTATATGCTGACACAGTAAAGATAAGAAAGAAGCATGTTATCCTCACATTAATATTTCTAAATCAGCCTTAAGATAAGCTATTGATCATGTGTTCTTGAATTGATCTATATTGGTGTTTACATGTTTCCTCTTCCACAGTAACAACTTCAGCACCAGTTGTGTTCCCTGTGGTTCAGTGCAAAGCTGGGGATAGAGATAAAGTCACTGTCGGTTGTCTTGCACAAGACTTCTTCCCCCAGAGTGTGACTTTCCAGTGGACCGATGCCAGTGGAGCAGCCTGACTTCTCTACAATATCCTCCATCTCAAAAAAACAACAAATATACAGGAGTCAGTGTGATCGAAGTGTCAAAATCTGAACTGGGATTCACGAAAGTCTTTCAGTTGTTCTGTGACTCATGCTGGAGGTTCCAAGAGTGTGCAAACTGCAAAAACGTATGTGATTTTAAACTTACTATTAAGGCTCTCTTATGTGCTATGAGGCTGGTTATGTTATTTTCATGTTCAGATTTTTCAGTAATAACTTCTGTTTGACTTGTTTACCCTCATCTGTCTGGTAAATTACACTTCTTTTTCTTAAAAATTCTCAGTTGAAACAGATATATTTATTTCTGCTCTTTCTTCCACATGCTTAGAGGCCCCTCCAAAGGACCCCTGTAAAAGGTACAGTGCTACAGTGATTTACATAATACTGTCATTGTGTAAGCTGTTATTGACATTATAGTGCACAATATGAGCGGTTTTACTGTCTCACTGTTCCAGATGTTAAGAAATATTTTTCTCTGCTCTTCTCTTTCATGTAGCTCCTTTCACAGTGACACTGAAACAAACCAAGGGCAAAGAAATGTTCAGCAACAACCAGGCAAAGCTGGAGTGTGTCATTACTGGACAAGATCAGACCATTGTAAATGAAATTCAAATAACCTGGGAAATTGATGGAGTAATTGTGACTGACCACGCTACAGGAACAACAGTGTCAAAAGATGATCAGTACAGCAAAACCTGCACCATGACTCGCAGTCGCACTGAGTGGGCAGAAAGTCAACAAAGTGCGCTGTTCTGCCAGTACAAACGATATGACTCGAGTTTTTGAAGATCTGATTGTCCACAGAGGAGGTACGTCACTGAGTGATGGAGACTGATTGATAGAACAGTAATCTGTAAATATATTTTCCCCACGTCAAATGTAAGACTGCTGTGTTCCAGGTTACAAGTCATGTAAATGTAGATTGAACATCAACTTAAAATACAATATATAGCGAAAATCCAGAGGGATATTGAGGCATATTTCAAACCAAAACAACAGCCAACTGTCCTCTAAATGAATACTATTATGATATGTATGCCACCCCTGCATAAAACTGTGCCCAACCTGGGCCACGCCAGTTTTAAACAAAAGCCTGGACAAGCCCCTGTGAATGGATGTAGC
Source organism: Lutjanus argentimaculatus (assembly GCA_034769285.1). Classification (NCBI taxonomy): domain Eukaryota; kingdom Metazoa; phylum Chordata; class Actinopteri; order Lutjaniformes; family Lutjanidae; genus Lutjanus; species Lutjanus argentimaculatus. The sequence continues at coordinate 4,500,868 of JAWZSL010000044.1, read as the reverse complement.
CAACCTGTACACACTAACATGTCATAATCATTAAATCTTATATATGAACCTCCCTGGTAAACTGAGTATCTCTTTCAGATGGAAGTAAGCCAGAAGTGAAAGTCCACGTCCTCCCAGACAAGGTCATCCAACAAGGAGGCTCAGCTAAGGTCAGTCTGGTGTGTCTGGTCTCCAGTCGTGTGCAGCAGGATTTCTACATCGCCTGGTCGGAAATACAATGGACGCAAAACTGACACCTATATAGATGGTATTAACTTCCCCCCAGAGAAGAGCCAAGATGGCTATTTAGTTACAAGTGTTTACACCACCACCAAACTGGAACACACATAAGTTTGAGTGCAACGTCTTGGCCTGCTGGTAGCAACGACTCCATGAGACAAGAAGTGTCTAATGCCCCAGGTAACTCACTTGAATGTGACAAATAGCAGCTTTAAATGTATCACTTTGTGCTCATGTGTTGCTCAGGTTTTTACTGTCTTACTGTTCCAGATGTTAAGAAATATTTTTCTCTGCTCTTCTCTTTCATGTAGCTCCTTTCACAGTGACACTGAAACAACCAAGTGGCAAAGAAATGATCAGCAACAACCAGGCAAAGCTGGAGTGTGTCATTACTGGACAAGATCAGACCAGTGTCAATGAAATTCAAATAACCTGGGAAATTGATGGGAGTAATTGTGACTGACCACGTTACAGGAACAACAGTGTCAAAAGACGGTCAGCACAGCAAAACCAGCACCATGACTCGTAGTCGCACTGAGTGGGAGAAAGTCAAACAAAGTGCGCTGTTCTGCCAGTACAAACGATATGACTCGAGTTTTTTGAAGATCTGATTGTCCACAGAGGAGGTACGTCACGGAGTGATGGAGACTGATTGATAGAACAGTAATCTGTAAATATATTTTCCCCTGATGTCATGATCAAGGTGGGAAGTTCAAACGTCGTACTCTGCTGTGTTCCAGGTTGCAAATTTTAATTGATTTAATGCTTCCTGATTGACTCCAGCAACTTAAGAGATGATAGTGAAAATCCAGAGAGATATTGGCCCATAGTTCAAGCCAAAACAACATATTTGATAACCCATTAGCTACCATAGCTAACGCTAGCATCTAGCCACTTCCTAACTCACGTTCCCATTTGATAGTGTTACATGAAATCATAGGTAAGGTGAAAATAAATTTTGAAATATCAACATACATCTTGGATGCATTTATTTAATCCAGGAGGTGAAAACACTGGATGCAATCAAGCTTGCAATGTACTGTTAGCTAGCTGTCCTCTAAATTAATACTATTATGATATGTATGCATCACCCCTGCATAAATCAGTGCCCAACTTGGGCCACACAGTTAAAAAAAAAGCTTAGACAAGCCCCTGTGAATAGATGCAGCCAACCTGCACACACAAACATGTTGTGATCATTAAATCTTATATATGACCTCCCTGGTAAACTGAGTATCTCTTTCAGATGGTAGTAAGCCAAAAGTGACAGTCCACGTCCTCCCAGATGACATCATCCCACAAGGAGGCTCAGCTAAGGTCACTCTGGTGTGTCTGGTCTCCAGTCCTGTGCAGCAGGATTTCTACATCGCCTGGTCGGAATACAATGGACGCAAAACTGACACCTATATAGATGGTATTAACTCCCCCCAAGAGAAGAGCCAAGATGGCTATTAGTTACAAGTGTTTACACCACCACCAACTGGGGCACACATAAGTTTGAGTGCAACGTCTGGCCTGCTGGTAGCAATGACGCTGTGAAACAAGCAGTGTCCAGTGCCCCAGGTAACTCACTTGAATGTGACAACTAGCAGCTTTAAATGTATCACTTTGTGCTCATGTGTCGTTGTGTTCCTATGTGTTCTCTCTGCCATGTGAACTCTGTGATCTCATCAGTTTTTGTGATTGTAACAATAAGAGTCAACATGTCAGTGTTGTTTTTTATTACAGGTTTTATTACAGGCTTATTGACATTATAGTGCACAATATGAGAGTTTTTACTGTCTCACTGTTCCAGATGTTAAGAAATATTTTTCTCTGCTCTTCTCTTTCATTGTAGCTCCTTTCACAGTGACACTGAAACAACCAAGTGCCAAAGAAATGTTCAGCAACAACCAGGCAAAGCTGGAGTGTGTCATTAACTGGACAAGATCAGACCAGTGTCAATGAAATTCAAATAAACCTGGGAAATTGATTGGAGTAATTGTGACTGACCACGTTACAGGAACAAACAGTGTCAAAAGATGGTCAGTACAGCAAAACCAGCACCATGACTCGTAGTCGCACTGAGTGGCAGAAAGTCAACAAAGTGCGCTGTTCTGCCAGTACAAACGATATGACTCGAGTTTTTGAAGATCTGATTGTCCACAGAGGAGGTATGTCAATGAGTGATGGAGACTGATTGATAGAACAGTAATCTGTAAGTCTATTCAGCATATTCACACGACAGTCATTTTCCCCTGATGTCAAATGTAAGATTGCTGTGTTCCAGGTTACGAGTCATGTAAATGTAGAGTATCTGACAAACTTTTATCATTTCACTGCTTCCTGATTGACCAGCAACTTAAGAGATATTGGATAGTGAAAATCCAGAGTCATATTGGGGCCATATTTCAAGCCAAAACAACATATTTGATAACCCATTAGCTACCATAGCTAACGCTTAGCATCCAGCCACTTCCTAACTCACGTTCCCATTTGATAGTGTTACATGAAATCATAGGTAAGGTGAAAATAAATTTTGAAATATCAACATACATCTTGGATGCATTTATTTAATCCAGGAGGTGAAAAACACTGGATGCAATCAAGCTTGCAATGTACTGTTAGCTAGCTGTCCTCTAAATTAATACTATTATGATATGTATGCCACCCCTGCATAAATCAGTGCCCAACTTGGGCCACACCAGTTAAAAAAAAGCTTAGACAAGCCCCTGTGAATAGATGCAGCCAACCTGCACACACATAACATGTTTGTGATCATTAAAATCTTATATATGAACCTCCCTGGTAAACTGAGTATCTCTTTCAGATGGTAGTAAGCCAAAAGTGACAGTCCACGTCCTCCCAGATGACATCATCCCACAAGGAGGCTCAGCTAAGGTCACTCTGGTGTGTCTGGTCTCCAGTCCTGTGCAGCAGGATTTCTACATCGCCTGGTCGGAATACAATGGACGCAAAAACTGACACCTATATAGATGGTATTAATCCCCCCCCAGAGAAGAGCCAAGATGGCTATTTAGTTACAAGTGTTTACACCACCACCAACTGGGGCACACATAAGTTTGGAGTGCAACGTCTGGCCTGCTGGTAGCAATGACGCTGTGAAAGAAGCAGTGTCCAGTGCCCCAGGTAACTCACTTGAATGTGACAACTAGCAGCTTTAAATGTATCACTTTGTGCTCATGTGTCGTTGTGTTCCTATGTGTTCTCTCTGCCATGTGAACTCTGTGATCTCATCAGTTTTTGTGATTGTAACAATAAGAGTCAACATGTCAGTGTTGTTTTATTACAGGTTTATTACAGGCTTATTGACATTATAGTGCACAATATGAGAGTTTTTACTGTCTCCACTGTTCCAGATGTTAAGAAATATTTTTCTCTGCTCTTCTCTTTCATGTAGCTCCTTTCACAGTGACACTGAAACAACCAAGTGGCAAAGAAATGTTCAGCAACAACCAGGCAAGCTGGAGTGTGTCATTACTGGACAAGATCAGACCAGTGTCAATGAAATTCAAATAACCTGGGAAATTGATGGAGTAATTGTGACTGACCACGTTACAGGAACAAACAGTGTCAAAGATGGTCAGCACAGCAAAACCAGCACCATGACTCGTAGTCGCACTGAGTGGCAGAAAGTCAACAAAGTGCGCTGTTCTGCCAGTACAAACGATATGACTCGAGTTTTTGAAGATCTGATTGTCACAGAGGAGGTACGTCAATGAGTGATGGAGACTGATTGATAGAACAGTAATCTGTAAGTCTATTCAGCATATTCACACGACAGTCATTTCCCCTGATGTCAAATGATAAGATTGCTGTGTTCCAGGTTACGAGTCATGTAAATGTAGAGTATCTGACAAACTTTTATCATTTCACGCTTCCTGATTGACAAGCAACTTAAGAGATATTGGATAGAGAAATCCAGAGTCATATTGGGGCCATATTTCAAGCCAAAACAACATATTTGATAACCCTTAGCAACCGTAGCTAACACTAGCATCCAGCCCACTTCCTAGCTAACATTAACATTTAAATGGGGTTACATGGAATCATAGTTAAGGTGAAATAAATTCTGAAATATCAATGTACAACTTGGATGTATTTATTTTGTCCTGGACGTGAAAACACTGAATGCAGTCAAGCTTACAATGTAACATTAGCTGACAGTCCACTATATTAATACTATTATGATATGTATGCCACCCCTGCATAAATCTGTGCCCCACCTAATTAAAAAAAAACGCCTGGACAGCCCCTGCGAATGGATTGTAGCCAACCTGCACACACAAACATGTTATAATCAATAAATCTAAATTATGAACCTCCCTGGTAAATGAGGTATCTCTTTCAGATGGAAGTAAGCCAAACGTAACACTCCGCGTCCTCCCAGATGACATCATCCAACAAGGAGGCTCAGCTAAGGTCAGTCTGGTGTGTCTGGTCTCCCAGTCCTGTGCAGCAGGATTTCTACATCGCCTGGTCGGAATACAATGGACGCAAAACTGACCACCTATATAGATGGTATTAACTTCTCCCCAGAGAAGAGCCAAGATGGCTATTTAGTCCACAAGTGTTTACACCACCACCAACTGGGGCACACATAAGTTTGAGTTTGCAACGTCTGGGCCTGCTGGTAGCAATGAGGCTGTGAAACGATGCGGTGTCCAGTTGTCCAGGTAACTCACTTGAATATGACAACTAGCAGCTTTAAATGTAGTATTTTTGTTCTCATGTGTTGTTACTGTGTTCTCTCTGCCATGTGAACTCTCATCAGTTTTTGTGATTGTAGCAATAGAGATCAACATGTCAGTGTTGTGTTTTATTACAGGTTTATTACAGGCTTATTGACATTATAGTACACAATATGAGAGTTTTTACTGTCTCAATGTTCCAGATGTTAAGAAATATTTTTCTCTGCTCTTCTCTTTCATGTAGCTCCTTTCACAGTGACACTGAAACAACCAAGGGGCAAAGAAATGTTCAGCAACAACCAGGCAAAGCTGGAGTGTTGTCATTACTGGACAAGATCAGACCAGTGTAAATGAAATTCAAATAACCTGGGAAATTGATGGAGTAATTGTGACTGACCACGTTACAGGAACAACAGTGTCAAAAGACGGTCAGCACAGCAAAACCAGCACCATGACTCGTAGTCGCACTGAGTGGCAGAAAGTCAACAAAGTGCGCTGTTCTGCCAGTACAAACGATATGACTCAAGTTTTTGAAGATTGATTGTCCACAGAGGAGGTATGTCAATGAGTGATGGAGACTGATTGATAGAACAGTAATCTGTAAATATATTTTCCCCACATCAAGTAAGACTGCTGTGTTCCAGGTTACAAGTCATGTAAATGTAGATTGACCATCAACGCAAAATACGAGTATGGTGAAAATCCAGAGGGATATTGAGGCAATATTTCAAGCCAAAACAACAGCTAGCTGTCCTCTAAAATATACTATTATGATGTGTATGCCACCCTGCATAAATCAGTGCCCAACTTGGGGCCACACCAGTTAAAAAAAACGCCTGCACAAGCCCCTGTGAATGGATGTAGCCAACCTGCACACACAAACATGTTGTGATCATTAAATCTTATATATGAACCTCCCTGGTAAACTGAGTTTCTCTTTCAGATGGAAGTAAGCCAAAAGTGACAGTCCACGTCCTCCCAGACGATGGTAATCCAACAAGGAGGCTCAGCTAAGGTCACTCTGGTTGTTCTGGTCTCCAGTCATGTGCAGCAGGATTTTCTACATCGCCTGGTCGGAATACAATGGACGCAAAACTGACAACTATATTGATGGTATTAACTTCACCCCCAGAGAAGAGCCAAGATGGCTATTTAGTTACAAGTGTTTACACCACCACCAACTGGAACACACATAAGTTTGAGTGCAACGTCTGGCCTGCTGGTAGCAACGACTCCATGAAACGAGCAGTGTCCAATGCCCCAGGTAACTCACTTGAATGTGAAAAAAGCAGCTTTAAATGTATCACTTTGTGCTCATGTGTTGTTGTGTTCCTATGTGTTCTCTCTGCCATGTGAACTCTGTGATCTCATCAGTTTTTGTTGATTGTAACAATAAGAGTCAACATGTCAGTGTTGTTTTATTACAGGTTTATTACAGGCTTATTGACATTTATAGTGCACAATATGAGAGTTTTTACTGTCTCACTGTTCCAGATGTTAAGAAAATAATTTTTCTCTGCTCTTCTCTTTCATGTAGCTCCTTTCACAGTGACACTGAAACAACCAAGTGCCAAAGAAATGTTCAGCAACAACCAGGCAAAGCTGGAGTGTGTCATTACTGGACAAGATCAGACCAGTGTAAATGAAATTCAAATAACCTGGGAATTGATGGAGTAATTGTGACTGACCACGTTACAGGAAAAAACAGTGTCAAAAGATGGTCAGCACAGCAAAACCAGCACCATGACTCGTAGTCGCACTGAATGGGTGGGAGTCAACAAAGTGCGCTGTTCTGCCAGTACAACAAACAATATGACTCGAGTTTTTGAAGATCTGATTTGTCCACAGAGGAGGTACGTCACTGAGTGATGGAGACTGATTGATAGAACAGTAATCTGTTATTCCATTTTCCCCTGATGTCATGATCAGGGTGGGAAGTTCAAACGTCGTACTGCTGTGTTCCAGGTCGCAAGTAGTGCAAACGCAAAGAATCTGATAAATTTGAATTGATTTAATGCTTCCTGATTGACCAGAAAACTTAAAAGACAACGTATAGTGAAAATCCAGAGTCATATTGGGGCCATAGTTCAAGCCAAAACAACATATTGATTGATTAGTAGAACAGTAATCTGTTATTCTGTTCACCGTATTCACACGGACAGCCATTTTCCCCTGATGTCAAATGTAAGACTGCTGTGTTCCAGATTACAAGTCATGTAAATGTAGAGTATCTGACAAACTTTTATATTTTACCACTTCCTGATTGACCAACAACTTAAAAGATGATGGATAGTGAAAATCCAGAGGGATATTGGGCCATGTTTCAAGCCAAGACAACATATTTGATAACCCATTAGCTACCGTAGGTAACGCTAACATCCAGCCACATCTTAGCTAACTGAGTATTTCTTTCAGATGGAAGTGAGCCAAAAGTGGACAGTCCACGTCCTCCCACACGCAGGTCATCAAAAAAGGAGACTCAGCTAAGGTCACTCTGGTGTGTCTGGTCTCCAGTCGTGTGCAGCAGGATTTCTACATCGCCTGGGCAGAATACAGAGGATCCCGGACTGGCAACTATACAGATGGCATTAACTTCCCCCACAGAAGACCCAAGATGGCTATTTAGTTACAAGTGTTTACACCACCACTGACTGGAACACACATAAGTTTGAGTGCAACGTCTGGCTTCCTGACAGCAGCAAACCTATGATACAAGAAGTGTCCAAGGACCAGGGTAACTCACTTGAATGTTAAAAAAGCAGCTTTAAATGTAGTATTTTGTGCTCTTGTGTTGTTGTGTCCCTGTGTGTTCTGTGATCTAATCAGTCTTTGTGATTGTAACAATAAGAGTCAACATGTCAGTTTAGTTTTGTTTATCATCATGTTGTGTTTCACTCTGTCTCTGTCACAATGTCTAACAGCTTGAGAAGTGTGCTGACTGTTTGAAATAAATGTTGCATGAAGAATCTTGTGTTTCATGTTCATGAATGATTCAGTCTTTCAAAAACAAGCTGAAAAATGAGCACAAAGTCACATTAGTACACTGCTCTTCCACTGTTCAACTGCACACATGACACGTGATCCAAGACACTTCATGAGTTACCCACTTTATGAGTAATATTCAAGAGAGACAAAGACATCTATCTTTAAAAAAAAAAAAACTTTCTTCACACACACCTCTAATCTAACCACCTCTACTTCGCTCTTCTTTGATTTTCCTCCAGAGTCAGAACAGAGTTTTGCTCTGAGTTGCACAAATGATGCCGTTTGAAGAGGATGACTTCAGCAGTCTGTGGTCCACAGCCTCCTCCTTCATATTCCTCTTCATATTCTCTGTCCTCTATAGCATGACATTCAGCCTGGTCAAGGTAAACATGCAGGCCTTTTCTGCATTTCACTTATACTGAGCACTGTACAGGGTTAGAAACACAGGATTTATGTGTTCACTGAAAATAAGAAAGGAGTTTGACTGAGAACATTACAATTTATTAAATGAGGACCATATATGTGAGCAATAAAATATAAAGATTAGACATATTGAATAACTCATCTTTGCATAGTTTTTTGTTGGGAGAAGAAAAAAAACTGCTGAGACAAACTCATGTCAAAGTTGTTGATTTTTTGTCTGCACTTGTGATGGACTGCCAGCTTTTCCGATTTGTCCACTTTGTGATCCTGAAAACGGAGACCCCTGTAATGCCAATAAACTGCCTCCTTAATGACGAGAAAAAAACAATCAAGTATTTGATCATCAAGAATATCCAAAAAGTTAACTGCCCCCAAATCATTCTTTGTGCTGGTGAATAGCTCTATAACACAACAACCCTTGTGTTAGAAAAACCACTACTTGTTGACCAAATTGTCTTAAAATATCAGCAAATCAAAGACACGCAGATCATTTGGATGTTAATTCTCTGCTGGGTGAAACTCCAGATTGAAGTGATCGATCAAACCTCAGCATTGTTAACAATCTGCATTTAAAGATTAAATATAATATATGAATATTTTTGTAATTGTTTGATGTTATCTTTACAGATGAAGAAACAATAAAGGAGGAGACAGATCTACAGCATTGATGACTACAGGTCTTCTTTTGTTTTTGTCTTTTTTTTTTTAATATTTTACAGATAATACATGTAAATAATTCACAGTGTAAATCCAAATAAGTTAGCAATACTCAAAAAAAATGAGGCAATGGGTTGCCACAATGGTTTTGTGTTGGATGTTTTTCGGAGCTTAAATATAGTTTATAGTGTTACATGATCACAGTTAAATTAAAATGATTTATTAAGGCAACTTAAATATTTTCAGTAAGTGAAGCATGAAACACACCTCTCACTGCAACAAGTTGACACACTGTAAAACCCAAAAAAGTTGTGGAAACTCATCATATCAAGCCAATTTACTTCTATAGATTTAGAGTTTTGAGCACAACCCAAACTCTTAAGTTTTTAAAAAGTTTTTACCAACTAATAATGTTTTGTTGAGATAATTTACTTTTCTTCTTTAGAAAAACTTGAAACTTAAAGTTTAGAAACCCCAAATTTGTTGAATAAACTCTCTGATGTGAAAGTCCATAGTTAATATTTTCACCCAGATAATGACAAATCAGGTTCATAATTCACTGTGAACAATTTTCACAGTACGCTTCAATTTTATCTAAAGAAGAAAATTTAATTATCTCAACAAAAGATTACAGGTCAGCAAAGATGTGTTTAAGTTATTTCAAAACTTTGAGTTTTGAGAGTTTGAGCTTGAATCAAAACTCTAGAATTATTGAATGCAGTTGCCTTGAAATGATGAGTTTTCTCAACTTTTTTACAGTACAGAACTCATTAAATGTAAATATCAAAAACAACAGAATTTCATGTTCAGTAAAGTTCCTATTAATCAGCTTATTATAATTAATTAATGTGGGCATTTGGTTTCACAGTGCACTGTATATATGCTAAATTAAATGGCTGCCATATATGATGTTGAAGTCAGCCATTAAAAATGGATTTCTCTGTAACCTGTTTGAATAAATAAATGTTGGCATGTTACAAAATGATCACCAGTGTTCTTGATTACTTTTCTGAAGTGACAATAAATGTGTTAGTCAAGTGTAGAATAAACTTTTCATTGTTACATTTATAATAATTGTTCTGTAATAGAAATAAAGATAATCTGCACGTGGCTTTGTATTATGTAATTTGATGATAAATCTTTGCTTTTCATGTTTTGCAGATTATGTTTCCTTTCATCAATAATTTATCATAGATATGATACTTAAAATAGATAAGATTTGTGCAGCCACATAAAAATTAAAGGGAGAACAAACAGTGATAGTGTGTTTGTGATCAGAAACCTTTGAGGATTTTGTTGTTGTTTGAGTCACGACACAGGAGATCTAAGATATCTAAGAACAAACCACATGGAGTCAACACACCGTAAACTTCTGTTATCAGTTAGGCTGTGAAGGTCTTAAATTTCTAAACTCATCATCTTTAGAGAGTCACTTCCCCGCTCTCTCTGCACCTCTGGGGAGCACACCTGCCAGCAGTGAAACTGTTGGAGCTACAAATAACCTTCCTCAAAGCAAGAGTTTCATCTTTCACTGCACATATTTGCATCTCAGCATGTATCCAGGCGTGAAGCAGCTGACATACGTACAGCAGACACATTCTCACTGACATCAAAGCATGAAACACCATGAGGAAGCAGGATAAACACAGAGATATGAAATTACAGCAGTAAACACAGAACATGCAAGATACAGATATACCAGATACAGAACAAGAATATTTCCACCTGGTGAATTTATGTGCATTTGCAAATCTCCACTCTTTCCCCAGTAATATTAATCCAAAAACATCAGACATAATAACACTGACAGGGAACCTTTTAATGCAACATGAATACTTTTACTTTAAGCACATTTATCTGATAATATCGACATACTTTTACTCCAGTAAGGTTTTGTGACTGCAGGAGTTTTACTTGTAGTGAAGTATTTTTACTGTGTAATATTAGAACTTTTGCTTAAATAAAGTATCTGAATAATTTTTACACTCCTGGCCACATCTGAGGAGTCACATCATGTCCATATATTGTCTGGACAGACAGAAGGACAGACAGACAGACTGGTCTCCACAGTGGCTGCTGCAGGAAAGTGTGTGATTTTCTCTTTAGTTCTGCTTCATCCTCTCATCAAAGTTGTAAACACTGACACCTGTTCTGACACGAGGGAGAGGTGGGGTCCTTGCGTACCTCGCGGGGCCCTATGCAACTTGCGTTGTGTGCGTATATGGCCGACCAGCTCAGATTATGTGTTATGTGAAGTATTATACCTGCAGTTTCACTGATGGCTCCTGATGTTGCTACTTGTTCAATGTCATTTTCATAACATAAAAGATACAGGGCTTTTGAGAAAATATTCCCTCAGTAGCCACCCCCAAAATCTGCCTCTGATTTGAACATTATGTATATCTAGTGTATGGATGACTCACAACATGCTGCTGAGCAGAATAAATAAATACATCTAGGTATAATTCAATGTTTTGAATGAGTAACTTAAAAAAAATTCTTCCTAATTATAAAAATCATAATTATAATTGTTATAACAAAATAATAATCGAAAAATATATTTTTTCCAGAGATGTCAGATGTGTTGTGTTTCTGTGTGAGGAGGAGGAGTCAATGCAAAACTCTGATCTCTTCCATCTCTACATATGTGTTGCAGAGTGAAGGACAGAGACTAAATCACTGACATACACACTGTAGACTGGACAGAGACAACTGGCTTTTACAATGATCACACCTGATTATTTGCTTGTTTTTCTCATCCTGTCTATTAACTGGGCAGGTAAGTTTTTCTGACAAACCTCCTGCAACAAAGACAATATGGCTGCATTACAGTAACTAATGAGCTGTTTAACTGTCTGTAGGTACTGAGGGTCAAACACTGACTGAGTCTGAACCAGCAGTTAAAAGACCTGGAGAATCTCACACGCTGACCTGTACATATTCAGGGTTTGGTGGTGATTTTAATAATGTTTGGATCAGACAGTTTCCTGGAAAAGGACTGGAGTGGATTGCTTTTATCGGCATTCGCAGTATCAACAAACACTACTCTCAGTCAGTTCGAGGCCGGTTTACCATCTCCAGAGACAACAGCAGACAGCAGGTGTATCTGCAGATGAACAGTCTGAAGACTGAAGATTCTGCTGTTTATTATTGTGCTCGAGAGCCACAGTGACACAGGAGGAAGAAACTCTGAACAAAAACTCACCAAATTAAACCAAGACTACTTTCTGCACATTCAATAAATTCAACTTTTATGCATTATTATAAACACACTCAGTGAAACAAAGTCAAAAAAGTGCTAAAAAGCTTTATTGCGGTTCTGGTATTGATGTTGATTAGTTAAATACTCTGTGTAGGTGAGTTCGAATTTTGGATATTTTTTCTCTGACTTGTTAGATATTTGTGAAAAATGAATTTCATAAGTGTATAAATTAACCTTAACTTCCTGATTTAAATAATAAATACTTTTCATTTGCCATTTCAAAATAAATGTTCATGATTCATCTTGAATCTGTGACTTGTGACACGTGTACCTACATACATGTTCCTATATGTACCCGTGCCTCTATGTACGTATGTTTACTGTGTCATACCGAGTTTCCACAGATTCAGAATTTTACAACATTTTGTGTTCTTTTTTTAAAAAAAACTCTACATACTCACAACACAAACAGCAGCTAAAGTAAATCCATCTTCTGTCTTCCCTTTTCTATGCAAACTCTTCCTTCTTTATAAACACACCAACACACACTGTCACATCAGAACAACTGACACAGTTTTATAGATCTTAGAAAGACTTTGATGACAAATCACTGAATTAGTTCACTGTAGAGTGAGAAATATGATTGTTGAGTCGTGTTCTTTTGTTGCAAGGAACCCAGGAGACGATCTCTTTCTGATTCAAAGTATTTAATTGACATTGGCAGAATAGAAATACATGTACATGGATCTTTCTTTGTTCAGAAACCAACAGTCAGCGTTAGCGGTTAGCTGTAGCCACCTCACAAAGAAAGAGTGACGAATTTTAGAAATACATGGTATTTTATTTAGAAATGTGCAAACTATCTAATTGGTCTATAGTGGTGGGGAGGGCTGTGGTTTAGACTTAGCTCTCCCTTCGTTGGTTCACCGGGCAGGTCTCATCCTTCCGACACGCGTCTCCGCCAATCCTGGAGGACAGCGCCCTGAAATGTAAAACAGCTAGGTGCCTAGTGTTTTGCCTAAATTTGATATTCTGTACGTGATTGTCTGTAGAGTTTCATATCCCAGTCTAATGCCAAATTTGACTGGCCTATTGCCCAATAGTGTTATAGTTTGGAGTTTTTGTTGGTTATTTTGTAGCATTTTTCCCTTGTGTGTCTTTGTTGTTCTGTCTTTTGCTGTCTTGGTTTGTGTTTTCTTAGTCACTTCGTGTTTTATTCTGTAGTCTTGGTCCTCCGTGTGTCTTGTCTTGACTTCCTGTTTTGTTTTGTAGTTTTGAGCTTCCCTTGTGTCTGTCATCTTTACTTCCTGTCTTTGTTCTTTTCCCGCCCTTTTTTGATTACTGATTAGGTTCACCTGTTGTTGTCCACCCACCTGTGTCTGATTACCCCCTTGCCTATTTAGTCCCTGTGTTTTCTCTTTGTCTTTGTCAGTTCGTCGTGTTGTTTTTGGTGTTTCTGTCTGCCTGCTTTGCTCCCTGCGTGTTCCCTTTCCGTTTGGATTTCTTGTTTTTCCTGTTGGATTTATTTTTCCGTTTTTGGTGTTTTTTGGTTTTGGACTTCTGCCTGGCTCGGTTTTCATTTGGATCCCTTTGTTCATGTAAGCCGGTGTTTTTTTGTTACCTCTTGTTTTAGTATTAAAATTATCATTTGAACTCGCTCCAGTGCTCCAGTCTGCATTTTTGGGTCCACCACCTTTGTAGTTTTAGTGACCTTACACCATACCTTAACAAATAGTCCATTTACTTCTAGAATTTTGCAAAAAAGGGGAAGTGTGATCTGGGGTTCGTCTCGAGTATCTGTGGAGTTTCATTAGTTCATAAGTTCATCACTAAGGACAAGCATGATCTGGAGTTCATCACGGATATCAGTGCAGTTTCGTTAGTTCATAAGTCTGTCACTAAGGATGTATCTAGGTATGTGTTGCAAGATTAATGCTTCCTCAGAGAGTTTAAAAGTTTAATACTTGTTTTTCAGTCCATGTGGGACATAGGTCAATACAAATAGTTTCTACTCCTGACAATTGTCTGGTGTTTATTATTTGTAGCTTTTTTTCCTGGTAAGAAAATCAGTTCTACAATTGCATGTTCTGCTGTTAGTGAAATCAATGATCATCACAGTTTCTTTACTTACAGGAGTTTGGACTGAGCTCAAACTGGACCAGTCTCCCTCTGAGGTGAAAAGACCTGGAGAGACAGTGAAGATGTCATGTATCACATCTGGTTATACCATGACAAGCTTGTTGTGTCGTGCTATAATGCAGATGTGAACATAGGGGGCACTGCAGGAATGTGTGTTGCATGGGAGATGTTGTTGCTGTAAGCGGAAGAGGAGAAGAAAAGAATAAAGCGCGTAGACTGAGGCACAGAGAAGCTCTCCGGCTAGTTATTTTATTTTTCAAATACTAAATACCACATTTTGGCGACGAGGATGGCCGTTTCCATGCCCTTGCCTGCACCTTTCATGCCTTGTCCAGGCGAACCTGCTATCGCTTTTACTACATGGTTGAAGATGTTTGAGAACTACATGCTAGTTATCGATGCTACGGGGGATAGCTGGCCTGATGCTAGAAAACGCGCCGTTCTTCTCCATGCACTTGGCACAGAGGGACAGAGACTGTTTTATGCCTTGCCGGATACAGGCGACACATACGCTGCCGCTGTGGAGGGACTGAAAAAGCACTTCGTTCCCAAAGTTAACGTGATAGCGGAGCGTCACAAATTTCGTCAGAGAGCACAGAGACCGGATGAGACGGTAAACAAGTTTCTTGCTGCACTACGCCAACTCGCTGCTGCTTGTGAGTTTGGAGATATGGAGGAGCAGATGCTTCGTGATCAACTGATAGAGCGTGTTGCCAATACACGCATACGGGACAGACTGCTGCTGGAATCGGACCTGAACCTGGCTAAGGCTACTACATTAGCATTGCAGATCGAGACCAGACTACGTAACGCCGACGTCCTTTCTGACAACACTGCTGCTGCTGCACCGGTGAGAGCCATACACTCACACTCACAGACGCGGAACAACAGGCCGCGGGAAAAGAAGAAGCTGGCCCCGAGGACAGCACCAGCTGCTACAGCTCCAAATACCGGTAAACGTCGCTCCTGCTACCGCTGTGGATCTACCAGCCACTTGGCTATTAAGCCATCATGCCCTGCGACCAAAGCCACATGCAACTCCTGTGGTAAAGTGGGACATTTCGCCAAAGTTTGTCGGTCTGGCCAAAAAGAGGTGCGTGAGGTACTGATAAACGAACTGACTGTGCTTTACATGAATGATGCTGTGCAGGATAAGATTCTCTGTACTGTACATGTTGATGCTAATGAACATTCTCATGATGTTGAGCTAATTGTTGATACAGGCTCATCTGTTTCTATTCTTCCTGTGAGCATATACCAGAACCTCTTTCCTACATGTGAACTTGCTGAGCCTACTGTGACCCTGTACACATACTCAAAGGAGAAAATACAAGTTATTGGACAATTACATGCAACAGTAACTCATGAGGGACATTCAACTAAATGCCCATTTATGGTTGTTGAGTCAGGTGCTGCTCTGCTTGGGTTAAACCTGTTTGTTGCTCTGCACATGCGTATTGAGGGTAACAAAGTAATTCATGCTGCAAAGCCCAATGTGTCCACTGACCCAGAGTCAACAGTACCAGCTGCACCACCACTGATTGCTCCAGAGGGTCAGGTACAAGAAGTTGGATGTGCAAAAGGATTTGTGCACAAAATACAGCTGAAGCCACATGCCATTCCAGTTCAGCAGAAGCTGAGGAGGCTTCCTTTCTCAGTGAGAGAGGCTGTTACTGAGGAGCTTAAAGACCTACAAGACAGGGGCATCATCGAGCGCATTGATGCGTCACCATGGGTCTCTCCCATCGTTGTCACCCAGAGACGAGGGGGAGGAAAGCCTCGTATGTGTGTTGACTTAAGAGAGCCAAACAAATCCATTGTCTGTGACTGCTACCCCTTACCACACATGGACGAACTAGTCACCAATCTGCGGGGGGCTACTGTATTTTCCACTATTGACCTTGCCTCTGCATATCACCAAATGTTGCTCCACCCAGATAGCCGTGATATTACTGCATTTATCATACACGAGGGCCTTTTCCGGTTCTGTCGTGTTCCATTTGGCCTCGCTTCAGCTCCATCAGCTTTCCAAAAAATGATGTCTACCATAATGTCTGGCCTCCCAGGAGTACAAGCTTACCTTGATGATATCATATGTTATGGTGTCACTCAGCAGGATCACGATGCCAACCTACGGAGGGTGCTGCATGCCTTGGACAAGGCAGGACTCAAGTTGAACATGCGAAAATGTAAGTTCAAGCAGTCATCTTTGTCTTTCCTAGGACACACCATATCCAAAGATGGACTCCAACCTGACAAAGATCGAGTCAGCGCAGTGGCTCAGGCGCCTGCCCCACATGACACAGGCTCCCTGAGATCTTTTCTTGGTCTCGCATCGTGGTACAGTAAGTTCATTCCTGACTTTGCTACTGTTGTTGAACCATTACGTGCCACTCTCAAAGACTCTACTGACCTGAAGTTCATCTGGACTGCTGAGGCAGAGTCCAGTTTCGCTGAACTTAAAAGACTGATAGTTGAGAGCCCTGCCCTGGCACTTTATGACCCTGAACTGCCTACTCAAGTGACCACTGATGCTTCTGACTACGGGCTGGGGGCTGTACTCACTCAACTCCACCCAGACAACACCGAGAGAACTATTGCCTTCGCCTCCAGAACTCTTTCCCCTGCTGAAAGAAAGTACTCTACTATTGAACCTGAAGCTCTTGCATGTGTTTGGGCGGTGGAGAAGTGGAGAACCTACCTGTGGGGACGTCACTTCATGCTTCGTACCGACCACCAAGCACTCACATCTCTCCTCACATCCAAAGGGACTGGTCGCGCTGGACTGAGAATTGCCAGATGGTCTGCTAGATTGCTTTGTTTTACGTATGATGTCACTTACCGTCCAGGCAAACTAAATGTGACAGCTGACTGTCTTTCCAGGCTTCCACTTCCCACTACAGGAGATGCGTCTGAGGTGCCAGACATGGTTGCTGCTGTGTTTCAGGAGTCTCTTCATGCTGTTTCCTTGCCAGAATTCACTGCAGCCTGTGACACGTGCCCGGAACTGACACAGCTGAGACGTCAGATTCAGACAGGCTGGCCCAAATGCCGAAAGAACATGACACCTGAACTTGCTCCATACTTCCATGTGAGAGATGAACTGGCTGTTGAAGACTCACTCATCATGAGGGGCACAGATCGCTTGGTTGTTCCTGTTTCACTCAGATCCAGAGTGATAGATCTGGCACATGAAGGACACCAAGGACTGGTACGTACAAAGCAGAGACTTCGTGAGCTATACTGGTGGCCACAAATGGACAATTATGTACACAATATGATAGCTTTATGTGTGTCATGCCAGTACACTGATAAGACCGCAAAAACTGCACCTGCACCACTCATACCTGTGGATCTTCCAAATGGACCATGGGAAAAAAGTAGGGATTGACATTACAGGTCCTTTTGACCATGCTACCTGGGACTGTCGCTTTGCCATTACTCTGATAGACTACTATAGTAAGTGGCCTGAGGTAGCCTTTGCCCCTACTGTCACTGCTGAAGTTTTTATTCAGTTTTTGACCACTGTGTTCAGCCGTGAGGAAAATCCTTCCTACCTGGTTTCTGACATGGAGCCATCGAGAGGTTCAACAGAGTGCATAAGAGGGCTTACAGACGGCTGACAAAATGCACAGACCATGGAAACAAACTGTAACAGAGTTCTTACAGAACTATCGTGCCACACAACATGCTACAACAGGAGCTACACCATTTGAGTTGCTGAGACACAGAAAGATGCGCACAAAACTACATGTACTCCCTGTCTCACACAACATCAAGACACACACACAAGTGAAAGAGACAGTAAAACAAAAGCAACAAAAGAGCAAAGAGTACACAGACAGAAAGGTCGGTGCAAAAGTACCTACGTTCCAAGTAAATGACACTATGCGTGTCCGGAGACCTGAACATGTTCCAAAGGGATCATCCAGATTCACAGAACCCCTGACTGTCATCAAGAAAGTAGGACCTAACACTTACCTGCTCAGTGATGGTCGGAAATGGAATGCATCCAAGCTGGCATTCTTCCCCGAAGGAGCTCTAACCTCCACTGGTATAGACAATGACACTAGTTTTGATGGGCTTATTGTGCCTGAGGATGCACAGCCTAATGTCCAAGAGCTAGGCCCAAGGCGGAGCCAGAGAACAAGAAACTCACTCCAATGGTCAACAGGTTTTATTAGATAAAGGAGTACACGATTGAAGCACTGATATATGGGTCCTTTGAAAAAAAAAAAATGTTCTGATACGGTTCCTTTGAAATATAAAAAAATAGAAATGTTGATACAGTAATGACTTATGCAAAATAAGGGATCCATACTGTTATACTGGTTTGCTACTGTTAATTCATGTGATGCTGAGAACTGAGTTAAAAAAAAAAATTGCTTCATTTAATCAGTCTGTGAAAGTAATTCCTTCAAGGAAAGGGGAAATGCTGTGTCGTGCTATAATGCAGATGTGAACATAGGGGGCGCTGCAGGAATGTGTGTTGCATGGGAGATGTTGCTGCTGTAAGCGGAAGAGGAGAAGAAAAGAATAAAGCGCGTAGACTGAGGCACAGAGAAGCTCTCCGGCTAGTTATTTTATTTTTCAAATACTAAATACCACAAAGCTCCAGCATGAACTGGATACGACAGAGACCAGGGAGAGCTCTGGAGTGGATTGGGTGGATGAACACAGATACAAACACTCCAACCTATGCCAGCTCCTTTCAAAACTGTTTCAGTTTGACTCAAGATGTGTCCAGCAGCACTCAGTACCTGGAGGTCAAGAGCCTGACAGCAGAAGATTCTGCTGTTTACTGCTGGATTACACAGTGACTGAAGACAGTGGAGCAGCTGCACAAAAACCTCCACAGACAACAAACAGCAATGAGATCTGAATGACATCTGGGTTTCCTCAACACCTGCAAAAGCACACTGACACGTCCACATTAGATTTCTATGAATGTTACTGTAAACACATTTATTCTTTTTGTTACATCACCCAGTAGATAGACAGAGTTCATTCAACTGTCAGAGCATTATTAAATACTACATTTCCAATGTCACATTCCCAAGAAGGTTACAAACCATCTCTGATAAAAAAAAATATATATATATATATTCTAAACATGGGTGGATGATTTAACATGATGAGATGACAGTTTCTGAGAACAAAATAATTTTTCCAAAAGTGCTGGTGGACATTGGTGGTCACATAAGAATCTTTAAGATTATTTAGCTGATCTGTTTCCCAATATTCTTACAGAGAGTAATGACACGCCATGACGCCAAGAAAAAACAAAACAAAAAAACAACTGAACTAATTTAAATAAACATTGTTTGTAAAGAACATTTTAAAATTATATTGAAAGAAAGGCTGAAAATTTGTCCGTGGTGTTAATACTCTCAGACATTTGAGGCAAATAAAAATTTACACATGTTCGATTAACCTTGAAATCAACTTACTTGGACTCCTGAATATTGATTCCCCAGTTTCACCAAATTATATACTGTAACCCAAATACTGTACAATCCACTAACGTCCTCCCTGCGAGGAGGAGTCAATGCAAAACTCAGATGTCTTCCACCTCTACTTATCTGACTAGGACAGAGGACAATGGACACACAGTGCACTCATCAAATTGATCTCAACTCTACAGTCAGGTAAATAAAACAATTTATAACAAAACCATAAATGCATTCTTGCACTGGTTTTACTATTTTTCAAACTCCAAAACAAAGTAGAAAATTGTGATTTTGCTTTGAGTTTTACTTTTTATGGAGAATTTTAAGCACAACATGGATTTTATTATTTTTAGGACAAAAATTTTTTGGCATTTTTACCTTTATTGGATAGGACAGAGAGGGAATGACATGCAGCAAAGGGCCAAAGGCAGGAGTCAAACCAGTGGCCGCTGCAGAGGACTAACAGCCTCCATACATGGGTCGGACGCTCTACCAACTGAGCTAAACTCCCGCCAGGACAAAATTCTGATTTAAAACAACTGAAATCCTTCAGAAATTGAAGACAGTTTGATTCCAGAAAAAAAAGAAACTTCACGATTCAAATAAATTTGGCTAGTGTCTAAAATAGCTGAATATTGTAATTGTCAAAATTCAACATACAGTGAGTAAAAATGACAGACAAGTCCACTCCAATTATTTCCTCCAACACATAAGATATGAAACAAGTCAACCAGAACATCACAGGCTGAAATAGTGGCAGCAATGATTCCAACACCAGCTCACTGTTACAGTAAAGAGACTCTTCATCTCATTTAAAGTGATATTCCACTTTGCCAGAATAAGCCACTCAGTATGTATTCACCCCTGTGCCGATGTGATGATGGATGAAGATCTTCGGTTCACAAAACAATCCTGGAGTTTTAGGAGAAACAGGGTTGCAGCCAGTGGCAGTGAATGGAGACCACGGATAAAACATTAAAAAAAAGAACACAAAACAAACATAAAATGTCTCCATCCTGCTTGTGTGGTGTAATCCAAGTGTCTGGAAACCGTGACATTAAAAATTAACTGCAAAAGACGGCATTTATGCCAGGTTTTTAGCCGAAATGTCAACTTTAGCATGTAGCCAGTAGGATGCAAACATGGTGTTGATCTCGCGAGACATTTTTAATGTCGCGGCTCGCGGACACTTGGATTACACCACACAAGCAGGATGGAGACATTTTACGTTTGTTTTGTGTTCTTTTTTTAACATTTTAAACTGGGTCACCATTCACTGCAATTCTACTGGATTTGGCTGCAACCCTGTTTTCTGCTGAAACTCCAGGATTGTTTAGTGAACTGAAGATCTTCACCCATCCTCACATTGGCATAGGGATGAGTACATACTGAGTGGGTTATCATGTAAAGTGGAATATCGCTTTAATGCTGAATCTACTCAGTTCCATTAAAGTTGTGTATCTTGTACAAAGACCATCTTCTACAAACAGCTGTGAAACCTCATTATATTGATATATTTACACACACAAAGTGTGTGTAAATCAAATCTGTTCCATCAATAAATATCATTTTTAACCCTTTAATATTTTCAGCACTGTGAGGAGGAGTCAATGCAAATCTTGATCACTGTCATCTTTATTTATCTGACTGCAAACTGAAGAAGAGAAACCAAACCACCAACCAGACAGACAGACAGCACAGTTTCACTATGACTTTAACTACATGTATAATGTTTCTGATGCTCTCATTGATTTCCGGTGAATACACACTTCTGAACTCTTCCTTTTCTTCCTGAAGGTTTCTGTTTGGTTCTGTACTGATCAAACTGCTTTTCTTCCAGGTGTTTGCAGTCAGACTCTGACTAAGTCTGAACCAGTGGTGAAGCAGCCTGGAGAATCTCACAAACTGACCTGTACGTATGCAGGAATATCTGATGATGATGCTGCTATCGCCTGGATCAGACAAGCTGAAGGAAAAGGACTGGAGTGGGTTGCCTTCATTTCTGCTCCAAGTGGAAGTACTAAAGGTTATTCCACATCAGTCCAGAATCGCTTCACCATTTCCAGAGACAACAACGTGGACCAGGTGTATCTGCAGATGAACAGCCTGAAGACTGAAGACTCTGCTGTTTATTATTGTGCTTGACAGCCACAGTGACACAGGAAGCCACAGAGCTGTTCAAAAACCACTGCAGATGTCCCTGTGACAGTCACTGATAGAAGATGCTCTAAAACCACTTTATACAAGCTGTTTTTAAAATACCTGTATGAGAGGAGAGTTTACACATCATCAGGTTGATCATCTCCTCTTATGAGGATGAGCAGCACTTTGTCTGTAAGAACAATAACAAAATATTATCTTAATCTTCTACTAATAGCTGCTAAAGCTTTGTGTGTTCGAGGCTCAGCTCTGTAACAGTTTTATTATATTTCAGTCTACTTCACTTAAGAATGTCAGATACAGACTTATGACCTGTAAAGAGTTGACTAATGCTTATGTACATGCATGCAAACAGTCACTCACACACAGACACATGCTAACGCACACACACTCCCACAACATTATATTATTTATTTTATGTTTTTACTTGATTTATATTGTCTACTTTATGTTTGTTTTTTGATTCTATGGTTGTGTGTTTGCTTATTTTTGCAGTGGTGGCTATACATATATATATATATATATATATATATAAAAATAAAACTGTTTAAATATGACTCAGTTACAAGTAAAAGTACTGGTGTTAGTGTAGCAGAGAGAATCTGTGTCAGAGGCTGCACACTGCAGCCTCCAAAAGTAGGTCAACTCCTCCCCTTTCCCAACCCCTCTAAATTGGCAGAGCCTATTTAACACACCTGTGGCATGAAGACTGCCTTTCTCTTTGTCTGTGCCTGGTAGCTGCCACATGGTCATGTCTCTGAGGTGGGTAATGTGGCCTGGAGGTCATTTTAGCCTGTTTATTGAGTAGTGATCTTTAGTTTAACAGAAGCTATTTTGTGTCTGTGTTTAATAGTTTACTGCCTGTGTTGCACGGATGGCCTGGTGAGCTTGGTGTCCATTAAAGTTGATTTGAGGTTTGTTAATTTTTTCAAACGATGTTTAACTTCCATGGACCACCAAATGTGTTAACATTGTGATTGCCTCTTTTGTAGCGGTGAACTGTGTCAAACTGAAGGACATCAGGGTAATTGTGGTACCTGCTCAGGTAGGAGTAAGCACATGTTAGCCCGAAGTGTCTAACAGTAACTACACATGTATTATGAATTATGATAGTGTAACAACTATGTAACAACTTCTTTTCTTTGCATTGCAGACACAATCAGCTGCTGTTTTGTATTAGATGACTGCTGTTTTGTATTAGATGACTGCTGTTTTGTATTAGATGACTGCTGTCATTTTGTTGGGTAGTGTTTTGTTTTGTTTTGTTGTTTTGTAGTGTTTTGCTTTGTCATTTGGTTTTGTTTTAGTTTTGATTAGTATTTTGCTTAGTTTACTTTGAGTTAGCCACTACCTGTGCATCATGACTTTTATTGGAATTATTAAAATTTGCCTTCTTTTAGTCTGAACCAACTGGTTTAATACAGTTTTAGCCATTTATTGAGTAACATTTTCTTTCTTTTTCCCTTACAGTGTAGTGGTTGCTGGCTAGCGGTGGGGGCTAGGCACCCTGGGTGGTTCCAAGCACCGTTCTGTTGTAGTGATAAGGGCACTGGGACACGATAGTCTGCACCTGTTTGCCGTGTGTTTGCTGTGAGTTCACGAGTGGTGGGTAAGTGCACTCCTGGGACACTTCTTTTGGTAGTTTGCCTCCCCTTGCTAGCTTCCACTCACTCCCCTTTCCCCCTTTTTTTGATAGTTTTAATTATATACTCTGGAAGTGTTTTTATTAATTAAAAAGAAAACTTGTGTTTAAGAGAATAAATTGTAATAAATTTTCATACATCCTTCCGTAATTTTGACTTGCCTTCATTCCCCACTACTAACTTTTCCTTTTCCCTCCACCGACACTTCCAGTTAAATAGTATTATTCTCTTTGTTTAAACAATTAATAAATAAATCTTGATTTGCTTTTGAACCACGTCTCTGTCTTGTAGTGTTTGAACCTGTGTTTGCCTTATTGCTTAGAATTGGGTAAGACTCCTTGGGTGAAAGTCCCTAGGTGGCGTTGTCTGGCTTGCAATTGGTGTTATCCTGTTACAGACCCTGTTATAATATAAAAACCCATATCTCCACGTTGCCACATTCTGGCGTTGTCGGCAGGATCTACTGTAAAAGCAGAGACGTGTGTTCATTTTTTTTTTTTGTATGCCAGTTGGTTCATTTTTAAAACAATTAAGCATCATTAGGTTTGATCAGTATTCTAGAAAACAGACAAAACAGCAGCTGATTCCACAGGCATCCCAAGCTTCAAGCAACCCCTCCCTATTCGCCTCACTGGTCCTGGGTCTCCTCCTCCATCATGGCAGAAGAATTGAACCAGTTAAAGGAATTGGTGGCTCAACTTCAAGCAGAAAACCGGTTGCTGCGAGAGCGAGAAGCAGCACCCAGTACTAGTGTTGCATCAGTCAATGACTCTTCTAATCAGCCCCCCTCTTCCAATGCCCCACTAGTTGAGCGACTGGTGTACGTCCCTAGGGACAGGAAATGCCCCATGTTTAGAGGTAGAACTGGTCTTAGCATTTCAGAATGGTTAGAGGAGGTTAAAGCTTGCATGCGTGTACGCCATTTGTCTAGAGCTGACAAGGCTCTTTTCATTTATGATCATCTGGACGGTGAGGCTAGAGACGAAATAAAATATCGATCTAGAGAGGAGAGGGAGGATCCAGATAAAGTCCTTGATATTTTGCAGGAGTTGTATGGATGTTCTAAATCCTATGTTTCTCTGCAGGAAGACTTTTTCTCGAGGAAGCAACAGGAGGGAGAGACACTCCAGGAATTTTCACACGCTTTAATGTGTTTGATGGACAAAGTTGTAACTAATGCTCCTAATGGCCTTCCAAATTCTGGTGTTTTACTGCGTGACCAGTTTGTTGAGCATGTTTTTGATTGTACCCTTCGCAGGGAATTAAAACAGTTAATCCGGCGTCAACCTAATGCCACTTTGCTTGATGTCCGTAGTGAGGCCATCAGGTGGGAGCGGGAGGGAACACCAGGGGGTGCCAGAGGCCGGAGCCACTCTGTCCCATCTGCTACAGGTTTCCAGTTTTCTCAGACGGGGTCAGGTAACCCAAACTCCGGTTCTGAATTAAAAGAATTGGCACAAATGTTAAGAATGCAGCAGGAACAGCTAAACCAACTAAGTAGTTGTTTAAATGCACTCCAGCATGCCCCCAGGCCCACCTTCAATAAAAGTAAACAGTCTGTTATTTGCCGCAGGTGTCAGAAACCTGGTCACTTTGCAAGGGAGTGTGATGGGGAGAGAGTTAGGCCACCAGCTAATCCAGCCCCACCTGGTACTACTACCTCTAACCATAGACAGTCTTACCAAAACCAGCAATCGGGAAACTTGCACCCCCTGAACTGCTGAGCCAAAGTTCAGGAGGGGGCCCTGTTGGCTCAGAGCTAGGTGCAGAGAAATCAGTCGCTATGCCAGAGTTAATGTCAGCCTGTCCTCACATAACTGCTTTAATTGGGGGGATTCCAGTGCCATGTTTAGTTGACACAGGTTCCATGGTGTCCACTATAACTGAGTCCTTCTTTGTGCAGAACTTTGCTCCCTGGGGGGAAGAGAAGCTTAAGTCATGCCACTGGCTACAACTGAAGGCTGCCAATGGGTTAGAGATACCGTATGTAGGTTATCTTGAGCTTGATGTTGAGCTTTGCGACAAGGTAATGACAAAGCGTGGGGTGTTGGTTGTTAAAGACCCCCCAGGTCACTCCTCTTCCTCACCTGGTATCCTAGGTATGAACATTCTTAAATCATGTTATAAAGAGTTGTTTGTACACCATGGTCCTGCTCTTTTTGATTTGCCCTCTGTGTTACAGGCCCCCAGCCCACTCCAACAAGCCCTACAGCAGTGTCACCAAGCCCAGGCCACTGCACCCCCTGAACGCTCAGGCAGAGTTAGAGTGAAGGGTAGGCGGGTTTTCAGAGTTCCTGGCGGTAGCATGAAGCTAGTGGCTGCCACCTGCTTCCAGCAGCATTTGAGTAATGATGTTTTGTTTGAACCTCTGAGTGACGGGTTACCTGCAGGTTTACTGGCCTCTCCAGCTCTCGTTCGACCAACAAGGGGTACAGTTTACATTCCTATTGTCAATGTAGGAGTTAGTGATGTTGTGCTTTACCCAAGGACTGTGATAGGTACGTTAAGTCATGCCAAGGTGGTGAGTTTGCCCACAGGGGTCACAGAGATGGAGGGACTCACCTCAGCTAGAGTGTCATCTCAGACAATCTCCGGCTCAGTGCAGGAAAAAATTAATGCTGTTGATTTGTCAGCCCTGTCAGAGCACGATCAGTGTCAGGTTAGAGCCCTTTTGCAGGAACACAGCAGTGTATTTTCAGCTCATGATGGAGACTTAGGCTGTACTAACCTGATTTCTCATGAGATTCCTTTACTGGATGAGACACCAATACGACAGAGGTATAGGCGCATTTCCTCCCTCAGAGTATGATGCTGTTAAAGCCCATATTCACCAGCTTCTTGAGTCACAGATTATCAGGGAAAGTAGCAGCCCCTTCGCGTCTCCCATAGTCCTCGTCAGGAAGAAGGATGGCACTCTTCGGCTGTGTGTAGACTACAGGCTGCTTAACAGCAAGACGCGGAAGGATGCCTTCCCCCTGCCCAGGATCGAGGAGTCCCTGGATGCCCTCTCTGGAGCTCGCTGGTTCTCCACCCTAGACCTGGCTAGTGGGTACAATCAAGTGCCGGTGACTGAAAAGGACAAGATGAAAACTGCTTTCTGTACACCATTTGGCCTTTTCGAGTGGAATAGAATGCCTTTTGGACTGTGCAATGCACCAAGTACATTTCAGAGACTTATGGAAAGGATTTTCGGAGCTCAAAATTACCAGTCCTTGTTGTTATACCTTGATGACATTGTTATTTTCTCTTCCACTGTAGCCCAACACATGGAGCGTCTCGATTCGGTGCTGGGGCGGCTGAAGCAAGAAAATCTCAAGGCAAAACTGGAGAAATGCTGCTTCTTCAAAGAGGAGGTTGGTTACCTAGGCCATGTGATCTCGAAAGAGGGTGTGGCTACTGATCCTCGTAAGATCGAAACAGTCTCCAACTGGAAAAGGCCTACTAATGTCGTCGAGTTGCAGTCGTTTTTGGGGTTTGCCAGCTACTATAGACGTTTCGTTGGTGGTTTCGCTAAACTGGCAGCCCCCCTTCACAGGCTGGTGGCTGAGCTGAGAGGTACCAAAAACTGCAGAAGATCTGAGCAGTCTCTGACGGCGGCATGGACTGAGGAGTGTGAAAAGAGCTTCGAAGGTCTTAAGCGCCACCTTGTGGAAGCACCAGTGCTGGCCTACGCCAATTTCTCGCTGCCCTTCATCCTGGAAGTGGATGCCAGCCACAGCGGTTTGGGGGCCGTTCTTTCCCAGGAGCAGGACGGTAAGATCCGGCCAATCGCATATGCCAGCCGCGGCCTTAGGCCAACAGAACGTAATATGAACAATTACAGTTCTATGAAGCTTGAATTTTTGGCTCTTAAATGGGCCATGACTGAAAAATTCAGGGAATATCTGTTGGGTCAGAAATGCACTGTCTATACTGACAATAACCCTCTAAGCCATCTTTCAACAGCAAAGTTAGGTGCCGTGGAACAACGTTGGGCATCAGAACTCGCCAACTTTGACTATGTCATCAAGTACAGGCCTGGAAAAAGCAATGGAAATGCTGATGCCCTTTCACGACAGTACCTACCTGCATCAGTCACAGCCCACGATCTGGCACCTGGCACCAGTCTTCCACAGGCCATCCAGGGAGTACCACATCCAGTACCAGAGGTAATACAGAATACCATCTCTGTGTTTCCAAGTCATTCTGTCACTGATCTCCATGCTCTACAGGCAGCTGACTCTGTAATCCGTGACTTCTTGACGTTTTGGACTCGCAAGAAGGCCCCAGATGCAGCAGAGCGACGTGCGCTGTCCAAACAGGCCCTAGCACTGGTAAAACAGTGGGATCGGATCGTGGAGCGAGATGGAGTGTTATACCGTAAGGTCTTCCAACCAGATGGGGATGAGGTACTCCAGCTGGTCCTGCCCTCCTCACTGAAAACCCAGGTCCTGCATCAGTTACACAACGAGCATGGCCACCAGGGGGTGGATCGGACCACCGGTTTAGTGTGGCAGAGATGCTACTGGCCTGGCATGCATCAGGATGTCAAGCGCTGGTGTCAAGAGTGCGAAAGGTGTCAGGTCGCCAAGGACACTCAGCCAACAATTCGCACATTCATGGGTCACCTCCTCGCTGCTCGCCCAAACCAGATCCTGGCAGTGGACTTCACCTTGTTGGAGCCTTCTAAAAATGGTATGGAAAATGTGCTGGTAATGACAGATGTCTTTTCTAAGTACACTCTGGCAGTCCCCACCAAGGACCAACGTGCAACAACTGTGGCTAAAACATTAGTAAATGAGTGGTTCTGCAAGTTCGGTGTGCCCAGCCGCATTCACTCTGACCAGGGTCGAAATTTTGAGAGTGACCTAATTCGACAGTTGTGCACCTTGTATGGCATCGAAAAGACTCATACTACACCTTACCATCCTGAAGGAAATGGCCAGTGCGAGAGATTTAATAGGACCCTGCACGACCTTCTTCGCACATTGCCTACAACGAAAAAGAGAGACTGGTCATCTTATCTGCCTCAAGTGGTGTTTTCGTACAACACAACAGTTCATCAATCTACTGGTGAGTCCCCGTTCTTCTTAATGTTTGGTCAAGATCCCCTGTTACCTGTCGACTTTCTTCTAGGAAGGGCCCCAGTCCCAGTGGCAGGAAGTACACAAGACTGGATTGTGGAGCATCAAACCAGGCTCCAGCTGGCTTTTGAAGGAGCCACAGAGCATCTGCAAGCTGCTGCAAGTCGCCGCAAAACACGCCATGATGAAAAGGTGAAGGATTCCTCCCTGCAGGTTGGACAGCTGGTGTACCTCAAGGATGTGGGCATCAGGGGCCGCCATAAGATCCAGGATGTGTGGAGCTCTGTACTGTATGAAGTTGTAAGGGCCCCCCAGGGAGGTGGATCTGTATACACCATTGCTCCATTGGATGACTCCAGTAAGGTGAAGCATGTTCACCGCACCTTACTGAAGAGTTGCCCTCAATGTACCGTGGGAGACAAAGGCACTGATACCTGCCCACCCGAGGACGTGGTATCCCATCCCTTGGCAGAAGATTCATTAGATGGGGATTTGTGTGTAATCCTGCCAGAACCCACTCAAACTCATGTGCCTGTGAATTTTTCATGCCCACAGATCGACGTTGCTCCAGCCCTTATACCACAACCTGATCCCGCAGTGCCCTCTACATCTGCAGGCGGGCAGTCACAGGTTTGGCCCCCACTTCACCAGGCAGGGAACCAACAGGGAGCTGAGCCTGAAGCGGTAAGGAGGTCCAACAGGTCGACAGCTGGAAGGCACACAAACATTCACCGCCTCCCCCAGGCTGTGGGGAGCAGGGCGATTGGGGCTGCGAACTCCCAGGTACCTGTTTCTAATATTTTTAGACCTTGGCAATAATTAAACAATCGCCGAGTCGGCGATTCAAAAAGCAGGGGGAGATTGTAGCAGAGAGAATCTGTGTCAGAGGCTGCACACTGCAGCCTCCAAAAGTAGGTCAACTCCTCCCCTTTCCCAACCCCTCTAAATTGGCAGAGCCTATTTAACACACCTGTGGCATGAAGACTGCCTTTCTCTTTGTCTGTGCCTGGTAGCTGCCACATGGTCATGTCTCTGAGGTGGGTAATGTGGCCTGGAGGTCATTTTAGCCTGTTTATTGAGTAGTGATCTTTAGTTTAACAGAAGCTATTTTGTGTCTGTGTTTAATAGTTTACTGCCTGTGTTGCACGGATGGCCTGGTGAGCTTGGTGTCCATTAAAGTTGATTTGAGGTTTGTTAATTTTTCAAACGATGTTTAACTTCCATGGACCACCAAATGTGTTAACATTGTGATTGCCTCTTTTGTAGCGGTGAACTGTGTCAAACTGAAGGACATCAGGGTAATTGTGGTACCTGCTCAGGTAGGAGTAAGCACATGTTAGCCCGAAGTGTCTAACAGTAACTACACATGTATTATGAATTATGATAGTGTAACAACTATGTAACAACTTCTTTTCTTTGCATTGCAGACACAATCAGCTGCTGTTTTGTATTAGATGACTGCTGTTTTGTATTAGATGACTGCTGTCATTTTGTTGGGTAGTGTTTTGTTTTGTTTTGTTGTTTTGTAGTGTTTTGCTTTGTCATTTGGTTTTGTTTTAGTTTTGATTAGTATTTGCTTAGTTTACTTTGAGTTAGCCACTACCTGTGCATCATGACTTTTATTGGAATTATTAAAATTTGCCTTCTTTTAGTCTGAACCAACTGGTTTAATACAGTTTTTAGCCATTTATTGAGTAACATTTTCTTTCTTTTTCCCTTACAGTGTAGTGGTTGCTGGCTAGCGGTGGGGGCTAGGCACCCTGGGTGGTTCCAAGCACCGTTCTGTTGTAGTGATAAGGGCACTGGGACACGATAGTCTGCACCTGTTTGCCGTGTGTTTGCTGTGAGTTCACGAGTGGTGGGTAAGTGCACTCCTGGGACACTTCTTTTGGTAGTTTGCCTCCCCCTTGCTAGCTTCCACTCACTCCCCTTTCCCCCTTTTTTTGATAGTTTTAATTATATACTCTGGAAGTGTTTTTATTAATTAAAAAGAAAACTTGTGTTTAAGAGAATAAATTGTAATAAATTTTCATACATCCTTCCGTAATTTTGACTTGCCTTCATTCCCCACTACTAACTTTTCCTTTTCCCTCCACCGACACTTCCAGTTAAATAGTATTATTCTCTTTGTTTAAACAATTAATAAATAAATCTTGATTTGCTTTTGAACCACGTCTCTGTCTTGTAGTGTTTGAACCTGTGTTTGCCTTATTGCTTAGAATTGGGTAAGACTCCTTGGGTGAAAGTCCCTAGGTGGCGTTGTCTGGCTTGCAATTGGTGTTATCCTGTTACAGACCCTGTTATAATATAAAAACCCATATCTCCACGTTGCCACATTCGAAATACACTGGAGTAAAAGTACAAAGTATTTGTCTCAAAAAGTACTCAGAGAATTAGTTACTTTTAACCGTGATATCATCGTCACCTCTCTAAACTAGGGCTGAAAATTTGGGCGTTTTCGTGAACCACTGGTCAAAAATGCTAACAACTGATTAATCATTAATAATTAAAAAGATAGGTAACACATTTTACTTTCCAGATGTTCTTTTTTTCTGTTTCTTTGGGTTTTTTTTTTTTTCCTAACTTTCAAGTTTCATTATTCAACAAATAGATAAAACATTATCAAATAAGGTGCAGTTACTTCCATGACTATTGATTAAACATTAATGAATAAATTTCTAATTGGGTAAATTCTTAATGGAAATTAATCGATTAATGATTAATCATTAATGTCCTTACTCCAAATGTTTGCTGCCGCACCTCTTTGTTTTGTTTGTCAGTTGCATGTCTTTGTTTTCATTGGCTCGTTTGTGATCAGATCACTCGATTGGCTACAAAAATGCAGATGAAAGGTTTGGATATTAATTCAAATTTTACTCAGTACTCAACTTTGATTTTTTAAGTAACTAAGTAGATTACAAGGTGAAATGAATACTTAAGTACAAGTAAAAGTACAGACTTAAAAATTACTCATAAAAGTACAAGTACCCAAAAAAGCTACTTAATTACAGTAATTTCAGTATTTGTAATTAGTTACTTAAACCCCTGTGTTTTTGTGAACTTTGTATATTCTCATAATGCTTAGATTACTGCTTTGCATGCTAAGTAAAAATTTAAAAACATTTCTTAAAAATTATCAAATGGTACAAAGCTACAAACTTAAACATTCAATGTTGTTTTGATTTTTCATTTTTTATTCATCAATCAAGCAGAATTAATTGCTGTCAGTTATTATTTATTGTTTCTGTTTATTTGAATGTGTTTAGTTCAGCTTTCATCAACTATCTTAACATATTTAAAAGTTCCAAAACATTTACAAAATAGATTCCGAACATTTAAAATATGTACAAAATACATTTTAATTATTAAAATGGAAAATGCTGATTTGTTTTAAACATAGCTTTTTTAAATTCAAGTAATGTCGTAGATAAAGATGATGCAGTTTAATTCACTGTTGTGATCTGAATAATTAAATTAGTGAGCTGGTGTTGTATCAATATTCAAAAACTTATACACTTATACACTTAAATATAGTTTTGTTGATTAAAATTTAAGTTTTGTTTTATTCTTACCCACTGCTGACAACACACGTCCCCTGAGTTTACTGTGCAGGAAACAGTGTTGGGTTTTTGTACGAGGGTTTTTTCATTGTGATGGACTGGGGGGCACTGTGATACAGATCCATACAAAAACCTAAGAGCAATAATTTTACACTCTTACATTCTTGTGATGGAAAAAAAGGACAGGACAAAGTATTTTTCAATGAAATGTGAGGTAACTGCTGTGTTTATGATTTTTAATAAGCAGATTAGTAGTTAAAAGTGAGTTAATTAGTACTTTAAAGCAACAGTTGGTGCACAGATGTAAATGTTGTCTTCCTGTAAATCTTAACTTTTAAAATGGATTAAGAATTTAAAGAAAAGACAGTTTTCACAGGATGACACCAGAGTAAAATACTGACCAGGACTTCTGTGTAATTCAACACTTTTGTGTTTTTTTATTGTGGTTTTAACCACATTTTTCTGGTCTGTCAGGTTTTTGTTCAGGCAGTGAGTGGAGCTGAGCCACTGTGATGCTTTTGACTACTGGGGTAAAGGGACTAAAGTCACAGTACCTTCAGGTAAGTCTCATTTCAACTAATATTTTCAGTGTCTACTTTATTTTTCTATTTAAAATGTGATTATTGGTGAAAGAGAAGTTTAACTCGAGGTCTTTATTTAGGTTTAAACTGATGTTGTATGAACTAGAAAACAGACCAGGCAGATGTTTTGAATGCAGCTGTTTCTTACAAAGTGTTAGAAAAAGCTTCTTTGACATTATCGCTTAATGCAGGAGGTGTTTGGTTTTTTTTAAAATCTAGTTTTATTCAGCTGGATCGCAATTGCTTCTGATGAATATCTGCCTCTTTTTATTCTTGGTATTACTGAATATATATATTTTTTTACTATGGAAATGAATTATACACCATACTGTTCTGCCTTTTTTAAAATACGAAGTATATGTGAAAACAAGAATATTTTATTTTTGTGTTAAAATACAGGATCAGTATTTGTTTATAATAAGTGAACACTAAAGAGAGACATAACTGAGTATATACTTTTATACAGGATGGAGTATATAGTTTGTTTTGAAATATGACAGGGACTGTATGAATTTAAACTGAAGTTCAATTGTTAATTATCTATTTAAGTTTCATGGGAATCTTTTCACATCAAGTGATCTGTAATTCTTCCCAAAAACTTTTTTTTAGGGTTTTAGATTTGAAGCGGGAGCAAAAAATGATCATCAAATGTGATAAAAAAGTTATGCGTGCACAGATAAGACTTAAAGATTTAATAGTAGCCTGATAGTGTTTTATTTATCACATATGAAAGAAATTGTCCTCATCGTTATTGTGCAAACTGGCTGCTGTCATAGTTTCTAGTGTGCCAACTTGTTAATCATTTTTCTCGTCCATTATATTAACATTATTTAAATGTCATGTATTCTTGTATTAGTAACTATTAAAAATTATATTTTTAAGGCTTTTTAAGATAAAGCGAGAGTTGTTCCTGCAAAACGGTGAAGAACGATTCAGGTTTTCACTTTGTGAATTTTTTACATTCTCCTCATTAATGAGCAGAGTTTTGATGTGAACAATGATTTTTTATATTAGACACAAAGTGTTCGGTGTTAAATAAACTAATACGACACGCTAAAACAATAAGTTTCAATAACTGAATAATTTTAAAAAGTAAAGAAAAAAATTAAAAATATGAGCTGAGTTTTAAACATTTATTGAATTAGTTCACAATTTCATGGGTCACAAATATTGTATCTGTATGATTATTTGTTGAATATTGAACACTTTGGTGCTCCGTATTTTCATTCTGAATTTTAAAAATTCAACCAATATTTTAACCTCTTAAAAAAGCAATTGGTTATCTGAGATCATTTATGTTTTAATCTATAATTGTGTGTTTTTAGGTGATTTTGAACTTAAAAATACTCTCTTGAGATAAAATTTGTCTTCTTTTTGTCAAACATGACTTTCACCCAAAGAGAGCTTTGCAGTCGACCGATGACAGAAATGGGAGGAAAAAAATTAAAACTGATTAATCATATTGCACAAAAGAGTGCTGAATTGTAAATACTGTTTCTGTGAGCTGAGCAGATGAACAAAATAATCAATAAGACATTATTTATCAAAGTATATTATTCATTAAAATGATCTTTTGGGCAGATCTCGTATCTCTCTTCAGTTTTATTATGTAAAATGACAACAGTCACAGTTGTTGAGGTCCGATCCTGCAGATGATTTTTTTCATCATATTACCATTATTTAGTATTATTAAGTAAAGTATTAAAAAAGTATTTCAAACATGCCTTTGCTGTTGAGAAAGGATAAAGATAATTTTATGATTCTGCAGCAGCATTTCAACATAAAAATGACACAGGTGCTGTTTTGTTATAGTGATTATATGCTGACACAGTAAAGATAAGAAAGAAGCATGTTATCCTCACTATTAATATTTCTAATCAGCCTTAAGATAAGCTATTGATCATGTGTTCTTGAACTGATCGATATTGGTGTTTACATGTTTCCTCTTCCACAGATACAACTTCAGCACCAGTTGTGTTCCCTGTGGTTCAGTGCAAAGCTGGGGCTGAAAATAAAGTCACTGTCGGTTGTCTTGCACAAGACTTCTCCCCCCAGAGTGTGGCTTTCCAGTGGACTGATGCCAGTGGGAGCAGCCTGACTTCTGTTGATTATCCTCCATCTCAAAAAAACAACAAATATACAGGAGTCAGTGTGATCGAAGTGACAAAATCTGACTGGGATTCAAAGAAGTCTTTCAGTTGTTTTGTGACTCACCCTGCAGGCAATGACACTGCGCAACTGAAAAAACGTATGTGATTTTCAACTAACTGTCAAGACTCTCTTATGTGCTATGAGGCTGTTCGTGTTATTTTTATTTTCAAATTTTCAGTAACAACTTCTGTTTGTCTTGTTTACCCTTATCTGTCTAGTAAATTACACTTTTTTTAAAATTCTCAATTGAAACAGATATCTTTGTTTCTGCTCTTTCTTCCACAGGTGATGAAAATCCGGTGACGAATGTCAGCACAGGAGGTACGTCACTGTAAAACAGTAGTCTGTTATTCTATTCACCATATTCACACGACAGCCATTTTCCCCTGATGTCAAATGTAAGACTGCTGTGTTCCAGGTTACAAGTCATGTAAATGTAGAGTATCTGACAAACTTTTATCATTTCACTGCTTCCTGATTGACCAGCAACTTAAAAGATGATGGACAGTGAAAATCCAGAGGGATATTGGGCCATGTTTCAAGCCAAAATAACACATTTGATAACCTATTAGCTGCCATAGCTAACGCTAACATCCAGCTACTTCCTAGCTAATGCTACCATTTAAAAGTGTTACATGAAATCATAGGTAAGGTGAAAATAAATTCTGAAATGTCAACGTACAACTTGAATGCATTTATTTAATCCAGAATGTAATCAATCTTGCAATGTAACGTTAACTAGCTGTCCTCTAATTTAATACTGTTCTGATATGTATGCCACCCCTGCATAAATCTGCGCCCAACTTGGGCCACCTCAGTTCAAAAACGAATGGATGCCGCCAACCTGCATGCAGAAACATGTTATAATCATTAAATCTTACATATGAACCTCCCTGGTAAACTGAGTATTTCTTTCAGTTGGAAGTGAGCCAAAAGTGACAGTCCACGTCCCCCCAAACGAGGTCATCAAAAAAGGAGGTTCAGCTAAGGTCACTCTGGTGTGTCTGGTCTCCAGTCCTGTGCAGCAGAATTTCGACATCGCCTGGTCAGAACACAGAGGATCCCGGACTGGCAACTATAAAGATGGCATTAACTTCCCTCCACAGAAGACCCAAGATGGCTATTTGGTTACAAGTGTTTACACCACCACCAACTGGAGCACACATAAGTTCGAGTGCAAAGTCCAGCTTCCTGGCAGCAACAAGTCTGTGATAGATGAAGTGTCCAAGGACCAGGGTAACTCACTTGAATGTGACAAATAGCAGCTTTAAATGTAGTATTTTGTGCTCTTGTGTTGTTGTGTCCCTGTGTGTTCTGTGATCTCATCAGTCTTTGTGATTGTAACAATAAGAGTCAACATGTCAGTTTAGTTTTGTTTGTCATCATGTTGTGTTTCACTCTGTCTCTGTCACAATGTCTAACAGCTTGAGAAGTGTGCTGACTGTTTGAAATAAATGTTGCATGAAGAATCTTGTGTTTCATGTTCATGAATGATTCAGTCTTTCAAAAACAAGCTGAAAAATGAGCACAAAGTCACATTAGTACACTGCTGTTCCACTGTTCAACTGCACACATGACATGTGATCAAAGACACTTTATGAGTAATATTCATGAGAGACCCAGACATCTATCTTAAAAAAAAAAACTTTCTTCACACACACACCTCTAATCTAACCACCTCTACTTCGCTCTTCTTTGATTTTCCTCCAGAGTCAGAACACAATTTTGCTCTGAGTTGCACAAACGATGCCGTTGAAGAGGATGACTTCAGCAGTCTGTGGTCCACAGCCTCCTCCTTCATATTCCTCTTCATATTCTCTGTCCTCTATAGCATGACATTCAGCCTGGTCAAGGTAAACATGCAGGCCTTTTCTGCATTTCACTTATACTGAGCACTGTACAGGGTAGAACACAGGATTTATGTGTTCACTGAAAATAAGAAAGGAGTTTGACCAAGAACATGTGCAGGAGAAGAAAAAAAATCAAATTTGCTGAGACAAATTCATGTGAAAGTTGGTGATTTTCTGTCTGTGCTTGTGACGGACTGCCAACTTTTCCAGCTTTGTCCACTTTAATGCCGCTGTAATGTCAATTAATGCATCCATTTAGCTGAATGACAAAACAATCAATCGAGAAATTGATCATCAAGTATATTTGAAAAGTTAACTGCCCCAAAATCATTCTTTCCAACTGGTGAACAGCTCTATAACACATCAACCCTTGTGTTAAGGTTAGAAGACCTAAAAAGTGGTATTACAGGTTCACTGTTTTGTTTTTGATGGAGACAATATGAAAGGCTTCACTTTCAGTTCACTTTCTCTGTTCTGAGCAGAATAATCTAATTGAATTGTCATAAAATATCAGTAAATCTGTTCTGTTGAAGACACGCAGATC
Source organism: Lutjanus argentimaculatus (assembly GCA_034769285.1). Lineage (NCBI taxonomy): Eukaryota > Metazoa > Chordata > Actinopteri > Lutjaniformes > Lutjanidae > Lutjanus > Lutjanus argentimaculatus. The sequence continues at coordinate 4,463,550 of JAWZSL010000044.1, read as the reverse complement.
ATTTGGATGTTAATTCTCCAGCTGGGTGAAACTCCAGATTTGAAGTGATCGATCAAACCTCAGCACTGTTTAACAATCTGCATTTAATAAATGAATCTAATATATTTATATATAATTTAATTGTCTGATGTTTTCTTTCCAGATGAAGAAATAATAAAGGATGAGACAGATCTACAGCATTGACGACTACAGGTCTTCTTTTGTTTTTGTCTTTCTTTTTAATAAAAATATTTACCGAATGTATACATGTATAGATAATCTACACTGTAAACCCAAATATGTTAGCAATACTCAAAACAATCGAGGCAATCGTTTTGTTTTGTTTGAGTTGATAAACTTAAAAGTTGGATGTTATCAGAGCTTAAATATAGTTAGTGTTACATGATCACAATTACTGACTGATTAAGGCAACTCAAATATTTTCAATACATGAAACTCAGAATTTTCATTCACACCTTTCATTGCAACACGTTTACACACTGTAAAAACCAAAAATAGTTGAGGAAACTTATTTACTTTTCTTCTTTAGATAAACTTGAATCCTTCAGTTTTGGAAGCCCAAAAAATGTGCATTTCAAAATTTATTGACTAAACTCTTTGAAGTGAAAATGACTAATGGTAAAAAACGTTAATATTTTCACTTGCAACTAATTTTCAAGAACCCAAACAATAACAAATCAGGTCCATAAATCACTGTGAACAAGTTTTGAAATACAAAAATCCAATTTTATCTAAAGAAGAAAGGTAAATTATCTCAAACAAAAGTTTTCTTTAAGTTATTTCAAAAATTTGAGTTTTGAGAGTTTGAGCTTGAATCAGAACTCTAAAATTTATTGAATGCAGTTGTCTTGAAATTCTATTTTCTCAACTTTTTTTTTTTTTTTTTTTTTTTTTTTACAGTACAGAACTGATTAAATGTAAATATCAAAAACAATGTAGTTTCATGTTCAGTAAACTTCCTATTAATCAAAAATTATGAGTTTAAGTTTGACTTTTTTTCCTGCTTATTTAATTAATTAATGTGGGCATTTGGTTTCACAGTGCACTGTATATCTGCTAAATTAAATGGCTGCCATATATGATGTTGAAGTCAGCCATTAAAAATGGATTTCTCTGTAACCTGTTTGAATAAATAAATGTTGGCATGTTACAAAATGATCACCAGTGTTCTTGATTACTTTTCTGAAGTGACAATAAATGTGTTAGTCAAGTGTAGAATAAACTTTTCATTGTTACATTTATAATAATTGTTCTGTAATAGAAATAAAGATAATCTGCACGTGGCTTTGTATTATGTAATTTGACTTTAAATCTTTGCTTTTCATGTTTTGCAGATTATGTTTCCTTTCATCAATAATTTATCATAGATATGAAACTTAAAATAGATAAGATTTGTGCAGCCACATAAAAATTAAAGGGAGAACAAACAGTGATAGTGTATTTGTGATCAGAAACCTTTGAGGATTTTGTTGTTGTTTGAGTCACGACACAGAGATCTAAGAATATCTAAGAACAAACCACATGGAGTCGACACACCGTAAACTTCTGTTATCAGTTAGGCTGTGAAGGTCTTAAATTTCTAAACTCATCATCTTTAGAGAGTCACTTCCCCGCTCTCTCTCTCTGCACCTCTGGGAGCACACCTGCAGCAGTGAAACTGTTGGAGCTACAAATAACCTTCCTCAAACCAAGAGTTTCATCTTTCACTGCACATATTTGCATCTCAGCATGTATCCAGGCGTGAAGCAGCTGACATACGTACAGCAGACACATCCTGACTGACATCGAAGCATTTCTCATGAAACACCACGATGAAGCAGGATGAATACAGAGATATGAAATTACAGCAGTAAATGTAGAGCATGTAGGGCACAGATATAACAGATACAGAACAAGAATATTTCCACCTGGTGTATTTGTGTGCACTTGCAAACCTAACAGTGAGCATGTTTTTAAAATGACCAGGGGCCAGTATTTTAAAACTTTTAATCTACATCAGAACAAGCTAGAATAGGATTAAATCTCAAATTTACTCAAATCTCCACGCTTTCCCCTTTGAATAGAATAGTTTGTGCAGAATCTTAAGATAAGTGAATATTAACATTAATATAAATAAGAATTTTTAGAATATATAAAATGTAGAAAATGCTAAAACATAACACTGAGCTTTGGGTCTGCTGCCTGGTAATTAATCAGTTAATTGATTTTAAATTTAATGTCTAATTAATCATCAGTCACTGTCAATCCATTAATTTCCATCTTGCATCAGTTCAGAGTTGTAATCAGTGGTAAACAGTAACTAATTACATTAACATTAAGGACTGTACTTATTTTATACTTTACTTGAATTCCAAGTTCCAAGTTTTATCCAACTTTATGTTTCTACACTACATTCCAGAGGCAAATACTTTTAATACTTTTTAATCCACAAAGCTGAAAAAAGGCTGAATGGAAACACAAGTTTGCCTGATTACTGTTCACCCCATTCACATTTTCTCTTTAGTTCTGATTCATCCTCTCATCAAAGTTGTAAACACTGGCATGCACGCACATATGTACTTCATTGTCAATGCAAAACTTGATCACTGCCATCTTCATTTATCTGACTGCAAACTGAAGAAGAGAAACCAAACCACCACCCAGACAGACAGACAGCACAGTTTCACTATGACTTTAACTACATGTATGATGTTTCTGATGCTCTCATTGTTTTCTGGTGAATACACTCTCCTGAACTCTTTCTTTCTCTGTCAAAGGTTTCTGTTTGGTTCTGTTGTGATCAAACTGCTTTTCTTCAGGTGTTTGCAGTCAGACTCTGACTGAGTCTGAACCAGTGGTGAAGCAGCCTGGACAACAAACTAGACCTGTACATATGCATCATATCAGATAATTATGCTCATATAAGGAAAAGGACTGGAGTGAGATGCCCACATTTCTGCTCCGAGTAGAAGCACTAAAACTTATTCCACATCAGTCCAGAATCGCCTCTCGCTTACATCTAAGTACTTCACTTCAGAATGTCAGATATGGGCTTAGGACCTGTAAGGAGTTGACAGTGTGCTTATATACATGCATGCAAACAGTCACACACGTACACGTACACACTCACACACAGACACACACACAAATGCTAACGCACACACACTCTCACAACATTATCTTATTTATTTTATGTTTTTTACTTGCTTAATATTGTCTACTTTATGTTTATTTTTGATCCTGTAGTTGTGTGGTTGCTTATTTTTGTGACTTTTGTATTTGCTTAATATGCTTGGATTACTTCATTGCATGTTTTGTTTTTTTCTTATCCACTGCTGACAACACACGTCCCCTGAGTTTACTGTGCAGGAAACAATGTTGGATTATTGTACGAGGGTTTTTCATAGAGGTTTTTCGTACTTATGGAATGGAGCGCACTGTGATACAGATCCATACAAAAACCTAAGAGCAATAATTTTACACTCTTACATTCTTGTGATGGAAAAAAAGGACAGGACAAAGTATTTTTCAATGAAATGTGAGGTAACTGCTGTGTTTATGATTTTTAATAAGCAGATTAGTAGTTAAAAGTGAGTTAATTGTTACTTTAAAGCAACAGTTGGTGCACAGATGTAAATGTTTATCTTCCTGTAAATCTTAACTTTTAAAATGGATTAAGAATTTAAAGAAAAGACAGTTTTCACAGGATGACACCAGAGTAAAATACTGACCAGGATTTCTGTGTAATTCAAACACTTTTGTATTTTTTATTGTGGTTTTAACACATTTTTCTGGTCTGTCAGGTTTTTGTTCAGGCAGTGAGTGGAGCTGCAGCACTGTGACACTTATTTTGACTACTGGGGTAAAGGGACTAAAGTCACAGTACCTTCAGGTAAGTCTCATTTCAACTAATATTTTCAGTGTCTAGTTTATTTTTCTATTTAAAATGTGATTATTGGTGAAAGAGAAGTTTAACTCGAGGTCTTATTTAGGTTTAAACTGATGTTGTACGAACTAGAAAACACACCAGGCAGATGTTTTGAATGCAGCTGTTTCTTACAAAGTGTTAGAAAAAGCTTCTTTGACATTATCACTTAATGCAGGAGGTGTTTGGTTTTTTTTTTAATCTAGTTTTATTCAGCTGGATCACAATTGCTTCTGATGAATATCTGCCTCTTTTTATTCTTGTTATTATTGAATATATTTTTTTTTACGGTGGAAATGAATTATACACCATACTGTTCTGCCTTTTTTAAAATATGAAGTATATGTGAAGACAGGAATATTTTATTTTTGTGTTAAAATACAGGATCAGTATTTGTTTATAATAAGTGAACACTAAAGAGAGACATAACTGAGTATATACTTTTATACAGGATGGAGTATATAGTTTGTTTGAAATATGACAGGGACTGTATGAATTTAAACTGAAGTTCAATTGTTAATTATCTATTTAAGTTTCATGGGAATCTTTTCACATCAAGTGATCTGTAATTCTTCCCAAAAACTTTTTTTTTAGGGTTTTAGATTTGAAGCGGGAGCAAAAAATGATCATCAAATGTGATAAAAAAAGTTATGCGTGCACAGATAAGACATAAAGATTTAATAGTAGCCTGATAGTGTTTTATTTATCACATATGAAAGAAATTGTCCTCATCGTTATTGTGCAAACTGGCTGCTGTCATAGTTTCTAGTGTGCCAACTTGTTAATCATTTTTCTCATCCATTATATTAACATTATTTAAATGTCATGTATTCTTGTATTAGTAACTATTAAAAATTATATTTTTAAGGCTTTTTAAGTTGTTCCTGCAAAACGGTGAAGAACGATTCAGGTTTTCACTTTGTGAATTTTTTACATTCTCCTCATTAATGAGCAGAGTTTTGATGTGAACAATGATTTTTTATATTAGACACAAAGTGTTCAGTGTTAAATAAATTAATACGACACGCTAAAACAATAAGTTTCAATAACTGAAGAATTTTAAAAAGCAAAGAAAAAAATTAAAAATATGAGCTGAGTTTTAAACATTTATTGAATTAGTTCACAATTTCATGGGTCACAAATATTGTATCTGTATGATTATTTGTTGAATATTGAACACTTTGGTGCTCCGTATTTTCATTCTGAATTTTAAAAATTCAACCAATATTTTAACCTCTTAAATAAGCAATTGGTTATCTGAGATCATTTATGTTTTAATCTATAATTGTGTGTTTTTAGGTGATTTTGAACTTAAAAATACTCTCTTGAGATAAAATTTGTCTTCTTTTTGTCAAACATGACTTTCACCCAAAGAGAGCTTTGCAGTCGACCGATGACAGAAATGGGAGGAAAAAAATTAAAACTGATTAATTATATTGCACAAAAGAGTGCTGAATTGTAAATACTGTTTCTGTGAGCTGAGCAGATGAACAAAATAATCAATAAGACATTATTTATCAAAGTATATTATTCATTAAAATGATCTTTTGGGCAGATCTCGTATCTCTCTTCAGTTTTATTATGTAAAATGACAACAGTCACAGTTGTTGAGGTCTGATCCTGCAGATGATTTTTTTCATCATATTACCATTATTTAGTATTATTAAGTAAAGTATTAAAAAGTATTTCAAACATGCCTTTGCTGTTGAGAAAGGATAAAGATAATTTTATGATTCTGCAGCAGCATTTCAACATAAAAATGACACAGGTGCTGTTTTGTTATAGTGATTATATGCTGACACAGTAAAGATAAGAAAGAAGCATGTTATCCTCACTATTAATATTTCTAATCAGCCTTAAGATAAGCTATTGATCATGTGTTCTTGAACTGATCGATATTGGTGTTTACATGTTTCCTCTTCCACAGATACAACTTCAGCACCAGTTGTGTTCCCTGTGGTTCAGTGCAAAGCTGGGGCTGAAAATAAAGTCACTGTCGGTTGTCTTGCACAAGACTTCTTCCCCCAGAGTGTGACTTTCCAGTGGACCGATGCCAGTGGGAGCAGCCTGACTTCTCTACAATATCCTCCATCTCAAAAAAACAACAAATATACAGGACTCAGTGTGATCCAAGTGTCAAAATCTGACTGGGATTCACGAAAGTCTTTCAGTTGTTCTGTGACTCATGCTGGAGGTTCCAAGAGTGTGCAACTGCAAAAACGTATGTGATTTTAAACTTACTATTAAGGCTCTCTTATGTGCTATGAGGCTGGTTATGTTATTTTCATGTTCAGATTTTCAGTAATAACTTCTGTTTGACTTGTTTACCCTCATCTGTCTGGTAAATTACACTTCTTTTTCGTAAAAATTCTCAGTTGAAACAGATATATTTATTTCTGCTCTTTCTTCCACATGCTTAGAGGCCCCTCCAAAGGACCCCTGTAAAGGTACAGTGCTACTACAGTGATTACATAATACTGTCATTGTGTAAGCTGTTATTGACATTATAGTGCACAATATGAGCGTTTTTACTGTCTCACTGTTCCAGATGTTAAGAAATATTTTTCTCTGCTCTTCTCTTTCATGTAGCTCCTTTCACAGTGACACTGAAACAACCAAGGGGCAAAGAAATGTTCAGCAACAACCAGGCAAAGCTGGAGTGTGTCATTACTGGACAAGATCAGACCAGTGTAAATGAAATTCAAATAACCTGGGAAATTGATGGGAGTAATTGTGACTGACCACGTTACAGGAACAACAGTGTCAAAAGATGGTCAGCACAGCAAAACCAGCACCATGACTCGTAGTCGCACTGAGTGGGTGGGAGTCAACAAAGTGCGCTGTTCTGCCAGTACAAACGATATGACTCGAGTTTTTGAAGATCTGATTGTCCACAGAGGAGGTATGTCACTGAGTGATGGAGACTGATTGATAGAACAGTAATCTGTAAATATATTTTCCCCACGTCAAATGTAAGACTGCTGTGTTCCAGGTTACAAGTCATGTAAATGTAGATTGAACATCAACTTAAAATACAATATATAGCGAAAATCCAGAGGGATATTGAGGCAATATTTCAAACCAAAACAACAGCCAACTGTCCTCTAAATGAATACTATTATGATATGTATGCCACCCCTGCATAAATCAGTGCACAACTTGGGCCATCCCAGTTAAAAAAACACCTGCACAAGCCCCTGTGAATGGATGTAGCCAACCTGCACACAATAACATGTCATAATCATTAAATCTTATATATGAACCTCCCTGGTAAACTGAGTATCTCTTTCAGATGGAAGTAAGCCAGAAGTGAAAGTCCACATCCTCCCAGACAAGGTCATCCAACAAGGAGGCTCAGCTAAGGTCAGTCTGGTGTGTCTGGTCTCCAGTCCTGTGCAGCAGGATTTCTACATCGCCTGGTCGGAATACAATGGACGCAAAACTGACACCTATATAGATGGTATTAACTTCCCCCCAGAGAAGAGCCAAGATGGCTATTTAGTCACAAGTGTTTACACCACCACCAACTGGGGCACACATAAAGTTTGAGTGCAACGTCTGGCCTGCTGGTAGCAACGACTCCATGAGACAAGAAGTGTCTAATGCCCCAGGTAACTCACTTGAATGTGACAAATAGCAGCTTTAAATGTATCACTTTGTGCTCATGTGTTGTTGTGTTCCTATGTGTTCTCTCTGCCATGTGAACTCTGTGATCTCATCAGTCTTTGAGATTGTAAAAATATGAGTTTTTACTGTCTTACTGTTCCAGATGTTAAGAAATATTTTTCTCTGCTCTTCTCTTTCATGTAGCTCCTTTCACAGTGACACTGAAACAACCAAGTGGCAAAGAAATGTTCAGCAACAACCAGGCAAAGCTGGAGTGTGTCATTACTGGACAAGATCAGACCAGTGTAAATGAAATTCAAATAACCTGGGAAATTGATGGAGAAATTGTGACTGACCACGTTACAGGAACAACAGTGTCAAAAGACGATCAGTACAGCAAAACCAGCACCATGACTCGTAGTCGCACTGAGTGGCAGAAAGTCAACAAAGTGCGCTGTTCTGCCAGTACAAACGATATGACTCGAGTTTTTGAAGATCTGATTGTCCACAGAGGAGGTACGTCAATGAGTGATGGAGACTGATTGATAGAACAGTAATCTGTAAATATATTTTCCCTGATGTCATGATCAAGGTGGGAAGTTCAAATGTTGTACTGCTGTGTTCCAGGTTGCAAGTTGTGCAAATGTAAAGAATCTGACAAATTTTAATTGATTTAATGCTTCCTGATTGACCAGCAACTTAAGAGATGATAGTGAAAATCCAGAGAGATATTGGCCCATAGTTCAAGCCAAAACAACATATTTGATAACCCATTAGCTACCATAACTAACGCTAGCATCCAGCCACTTCCTAACTCACGTTCCCATTTGATAGTGTTACATGAAATCATAGGTAAGGTGAAAATAAATTTTGAAACATCAACATACATCTTGGATGCATTTATTTAATCCAGGAGGTGAAAACACTGGATGCAATCAAGCTTGCAATGTACCGTTAGCTAGCTGTCCTCTAAATTAATACTATTATGATATGTATGCCACCCCTGCATAAATCAGTGCCCAACTTGGGCCACACCAGTTAAAAAAAAAGCCTGGACAAGCCCCTGTGAATAGATGCAGCCAACCTGCACACACAAACATGTTGTGATCATTAAATCTTATATATGAACCTCCCTGGTAAACTGAGTATCTCTTTCAGATGGTAGTAAGCCAAAAGTGACAGTCCACGTCCTCCCAGATGACATCATCCCACAAGGAGGCTCAGCTAAGGTCACTCTGGTGTGTCTGGTCTCCAGTCCTGTGCAGCAGGATTTCTACATCGCCTGGTCGGAATACAATGGACACAAAACTGACACCTATATAGATGGTATTAACTTCCCCCCAGAGAAGAGCCAAGATGGCTATTTAGTCACAAGTGTTTACACCACCACCAACTGGGGCACACATAAGTTTGAGTGCAACGTCTGGCCTGCTGGTAGCAATGACGCCGTGAAAGAAGCAGTGTCCAGTGCCCCAGGTAACTCACTTGAATGTGAAAAAAGCAGCTTTAAATGTATCACTTTGTGCTCATGTGTTGTTGTGTTCCTATGTGTTCTCTCTGCCATGTGAACTCTGTGATCTCATCAGTCTTTGTGATTGTAACAATAAGAGTCAACATGTCAGTGTTGTTTTATTACAGGTTTATTACAGGCTTATTGACATTATAGTGCACAATATGAGAGTTTTTACTGTCTCACTGTTCCAGATGTTAAGAAATATTTTTCTCTGCTCTTCTCTTTCATGTAGCTCCTTTCACAGTGACACTGAAACAACCAAGTGGCAAAGAAATGTTCAGCAACAACCAGGCAAAGCTGGAGTGTGTCATTACTGGACAAGATCAGACCAGTGTAAATGAAATTCAGATAACCTGGGAAATTGATGGAGAAATTGTGACTGACCACGTTACAGGAACAACAGTGTCAAAAGATGGTCAGCACAGCAAAACCAGCACCATGACTCGTAGTCGCACTGAGTGGCAGAAAGTCAACAAAGTGCGCTGTTCTGCCAGTACAAACGATATGACTCAAGTTTTTGAAGATCTGATTGTCCACAGAGGAGGTACGTCACTGAGTGATGGAGACTGATTGATAGAACAGTAATCTGTAAGTCTATTCAGCATATTCACACGACAGTCATTTTCCCCTGATGTCAAATGTAAGACTGCTGTGTTCCAGGTTACAAGTCATGTAAATGTAGAGTATCTGACAAACTTTTATCATTTCACTGCTTCCTGATTGACCAGCAACTTAAGAGATGATGGATCCAGAGTCATATTGGGGCCATATTTCAATCCAAAACAACATATTTGATAACCCATTAGCAACCGTAGCTAACACTAGCATCCAGCCACTTCCTAGCTAACATTAACATTTAAAAGTGTTACATGGAATCATAGGTAAGGTGAAAATAAATTCTGAAATATCAATGTACAACTTGGATGTATTTATTTTGTCCTGGACGTGAAAACACTGAATGCAGTCAAGCTTACAATGTCTCAAGCTTACAATGTAACATTAGCTGACAGTCCACTATATTAATACTATTATGATATGTATGCCACCCCTGCATAAATCTGTGCCCCACCTAATTAAAAAAAAACGCCTGGACAAGCCCCTGCGAATGGATGTAGCCAACCTGCACACACAAACATGTTATAATCTATAAATCTAAATTATGAACCTCCCTGGTAAACTGAGTATCTCTTTCAGATGGAAGTAAGCCAAACGTAACACTCCGCGTCCTCCCAGACGACATCATCCAACAAGGAGGCTCAGCTAAGGTCAGTCTGGTGTGTCTGGTCTCCAGTCCTGTGCAGCAGGATTTCTACATCGCCTGGTCGGAATACAATGGACACAAAACTGACACCTATATAGATGGTATTAACTTTCTCCCAGAGAAGAGCCAAGATGGCTATTTAGTCACAAGTGTTTACACCACCACCAACTGGGGCACACATAAGTTTGAGTGCAACGTCTGGCCTGCTGGTAGCAATGACGCTGTGAAACAAGCAGTGTCCAGTGTCCCAGGTAACTCACTTGAATATGACAGCTAGCAGCTTTAAATGTAGTATTTTGTTCTCATGTGTTGTTCCTGTGTTCTCTCTGCCATGTGAACTCTCATCAGTCTTTGTGATTGTAGCAATAAGAGTCAACATGTCAGTGTTGTTTTATTACAGGTTTATTACAGGCTTATTGACATTATAGTACACAATATGAGAGTTTTTACTGTCTCACTGTTCCAGATATTAAGAAATATTTTTCTCTGCTCTTCTCTTTCATGTAGCTCCTTTCACAGTGACACTGAAACAACCAAGGGGCAAAGAAATGTTCAGCAACAACCAGGCAAAGCTGGAGTGTGTCATTACTGGACAAGATCAGACCAGTGTAAATGAAATTCAAATAACCTGGGAAATTGATGGAGAAATTGTGACTGACCACGTTACAGGAACAACAGTGTCAAAAGATGATCAGTACAGCAAAACCAGCACCATGACTCGTAGTCGCACTGAGTGGCAGAAAGTCAACAAAGTGCGCTGTTCTGCCAGTACAAACGATATGATCGAGTTTTTGAAGATCTGATTGTCCACAGAGGAGGTATGTCATGAGTGATGGAGACTGATTGATAGAACAGTAATCTGTAAATATATTTTCCCCACGTCAAATGTAAGACTGCTGTGTTCCAGGTTACAAGTCATGTAAATGTAGATTGAACCATCAACGTAAAATACGAGTATAGAGGAAAATCCAGAGGGATATTGAGGCAATATTTCAAGCCAAAACAACAGGTAGCTGTCCTCTAAATGAATACAATTATGATATGTATGCCACCCCTGCATAAATCAGTGCCCAACTTGGGCCACCCAGTTAAAAAAACACCTGGACAAGCCCCTGTGAATGGATGTAGCCAACCTGCACACACAAACATGTTGTGATCATTAAATCTTATATATGAACCTCCCTGGTAAACTGAGTTTCTCTTTCAGATGGAAGTAAGCCAAAAGTGACAGTCCACGTCCTCCCAGACGAGGTAATCCAACAAGGAGGCTCAGCTAAGGTCACTCTGGTGTGTCTGGTCTCCAGTCCTGTGCAGCAGGATTTCTACATCGCCTGGTTGGAATACAATGGTCGCAACACTGACAACTATATTGATGGTATTAACTTCCCCCCAGAGAAGAGCCAAGATGGCTATTTAGTTACAAGTGTCTACACCACCACCAACTGGAACACACATAAGTTTGAGTGCAACGTCTGGCCTGCTGGTAGCAACAACTCCATGAAACGAGCAGTGTCCAGTGCCCCAGGTAACTCACTTGAATGTGACAACTAGCAGCTTTAAATGTATCACTTTGTGCTCATGTGTTGTTGTGTTCCTATGTGTTCTCTCTGCCATGTGAACTCTGTGATCTCATCAGTTTTTGTGATTGTAACAATAAGAGTCAACATGTCAGTGTTGTTTTATTACAGGTTTATTACAGGCTTATTGACATTATAGTACACAATATGAGAGTTTTTACTGTCTCACTGTTCCAGATGTTAAGAAATATTTTTCTCTGCTCTTCTCTTTCATGTAGCTCCTTTCACAGTGACACTGAAACAACCAAGTGGCAAAGAAATGTTCAGCAACAACCAGGCAAAGCTGGAGTGTGTCATTACTGGACAAGATCAGACCAGTGTAAATGAAATTCAAATAACCTGGGAAATTGATGGAGAAATTGTGACTGACCACGTTACAGGAACAACAGTGTCAAAAGATGATCAGTACAGCAAAACCAGCACCATGACTCGTAGTCGCACTGAGTGGGTGGGAGTCAACAAAGTGCGCTGTTCTGCCAGTACAAACAATATGACTCGAGTTTTTGAAGATCTGATTGTCCACAGAGGAGGTACGTCACTCAGTGATGGAGACTGATTGATAGAACAGTAATCTGTTATTCCATTTTCCCCTGATGTCATGATCAGGGTGGGAAGTTCAAACGTCGTACTGCTGTGTTCCAGGTCGCAAGTAGTGCAAACGCAAAGAATCTGATAAATTTGAATTGATTTAATGCTTCCTGATTGACCAGAAACTTAAAAGACAATGGATAGTGAAAATCCAGAGTCATATTGGGGCCATAGTTCAAGCCAAAACAACATATTGATTGATTAGTAGAACAGTAATCTGTTATTCTGTTCACCGTATTCACACGACAGCCATTTTCCCCTGATGTCAAATGTAAGACTGCTGTGTTCCAGATTACAAGTCATGTAAATGTAGAGTATCTGACAAACCTTTATTATTTTACCACTTCCTGATTGACCAACAACTTAAAAGATGATGGATAGTGAAAATCCAGAGGGATATTGGGCCATGTTTCAAGCCAAGACCACATATTTGATAACCCATTAGCTACCGTAGGTAACGCTAACATCCAGCCACATCTTAGCTAACTGAGTATTTCTTTCAGATGGAAGTGAGCCAAAAGTGACAGTCCACGTCCTCCCACACGAGGTCATCAAAAAAGGAGACTCAGCTAAGGTCACTCTGGTGTGTCTGGTCTCCAGTCGTGTGCAGCAGGATTTCTACATCGCCTGGGCGGAATACAGAGGATCCCGGACTGGCAACTATACAGATGGCATTAACTTCCCCCCACAGAAGACCCAAGATGGCTATTTAGTTACAAGTGTTTACACCACCCCCAACTGGAACACACATAAGTTTGAGTGCAACGTCTGGCTTCCTGACAGCAGCAAACCTATGATACAAGAAGTGTCCAAGGACCAGGGTAACTCACTTGAATGTTAAAAAAGCAGCTTTAAATGTAGTATTTTGTGCTCTTGTGTTGTTGTGTCCCTGTGTGTTCTGTGATCTCATCAGTCTTTGTGATTGTAACAGTAAGAGTCAACATGTCAGTTTAGTTTTGTTTGTCATCATGTTGTGTTTCACTCTGTCTCTGTCACAATGTCTAACAGCTTGAGAAGTGTGCTGACTGTTTGAAATAAATGTTGCATGAAGAATCTTGTGTTTCATGTTCATGAATGATTCAGTCTTTCAAAAACAAGCTGAAGAATGAGCACAAAGTCACATTATTACACTGCTGTTCCACTGTTCAACTGTACACATGACACGTGATCCAAGACACTTCATGAGTTACCCACCTTATGAGTAATATTCAAGAGAGACAAAGACATCTATCTTTAAAAAAAAAAAAAACTTTCTTCACACACACACCTCTAATCTAACCACCTCTACTTCGCTCTTCTTTGATTTTTCTCCAGAGTCAGAACAAATTGTGCTCTGAGTTGCACAAACGATGCCGTTGAAGAGGATGACTTCAGCAGTCTGTGGTCCACAGCCTCCTCCTTCATATTCCTCTTCATATTCTCTGTCCTCTATAGCATGACATTCAGCCTGGTCAAGGTAAACATGCAGGCCTTTTCTGCATTTCACTTATACTGAGCACTGTACAGGGTAGAACACAGGATTTATGTGTTCACTGAAAATAAGAAAGGAGTTTGACTGAGAACATTACAATTTATTAAATGAGGACCATATATGTGAGCAATAAAATATAAAGATTAGACATTATGAATAACTCATCTTTGCATAGTTTTTTGTGGGAGAAGAAAAAAAACTGCTGAGACAAACTCATGTCAAAGTTGTTGATTTTTTGTCTGCACTTGTGATGGACTGCCAACTTTTCCAGATTTGTCCACTTTGTGATCCTGAAAACGGAGACCCCTGTAATGCCAATAACTCCATCCATTAGTGACGAGAAAAATCAATCAAGTATTTGATCATCAAGAATACCCAAAAAGTTAACTGCCCCCAAATCATTCTTTCTGCTGGTGAATAGTTCTATAACACAACAACCCTTGTGTTAGAAAAACCACAACTTGTTGACAAATTGTCTTAAAATATCAGCAAATCAAAGACACGCAGATCATTTGGATGTTAATTCTCCTGCTGGGTGAAACTCCAGATTGAAGTGATCGATCAAACCTCAGCATTGTTTAACAATCTGCATTTAAAGATTAAATATAATATATGAATATTTTTGTAATTGTTTGATGTTATCTTTACAGATGAAGAAACAATAAAGGAGGAGACAGATCTACAGCATTGATGACTACAGGTCTTCTTTTGTTTTTGTCTTTTTTTTTTAATATTTACAGATAATACATGTAGATAATTCACAGTGTAAATCCAAATAAGTTAGCAATACTCAAAAAAAATGAGGCAATCGGTTGCCACAATGGTTTTGTGTTGGATGTTTTTCAGAGCTTAAATATAGTTTATAGTGTTACATGATCACAGTTAAATTAAAATGATTTATTAAGGCAACTTAAATATTTTCAGTAAGTGAAGCATGAAACACACCTCTCACTGCAGCAAGTTGACACACTGTAAAACCCAAAAAAGTTGTGGAAACTCATCATATCAAGCCAATTTACTTCTACAGATTTAGAGTTTTGAGCACAACCCAAACTCTTAAGTTTTTAACAAGTTTTACCAACTAATAATGTTTTGTTCAGATGATTTACTTTTCTTCTTTAGAAAATATCACTGTTAATATTTAGTTAATATTTTCACCCAGATAATGACAAATCAGGTTCATAATTCACTGTGAACAAGTTTCACAGTACAAAGCTTCAATTTTATCTAAAGAAGAAAGGTAAATTATCTCAAATAAAAGATTACAGGTCAGCAAAGATGTGTTTAGGTTATTTCAAAACTTTGAGTTTTGAGAGTTTGAGCTTGAATCAAAACTCCAGAATTTGTTGAATGCAGTTGCCTTGAAATTATGAGTTTTCTCAACAGTACAGAAGTCATTAAATGTAAATATCAAAAACAACAGAATTTCATGTTCAGTAAAGTTCCTATTAATCAGCTTATTATAATCAATTAATGTGGGCATTTGGTTTCACAGTGCACTGTATATCTGCTAAATTAAATGGCTGCCATATATGATGTTGAAGTCAGCCATTAAAAATGGATTTCTCTGTAACCTGTTTGAATAAATAAATGTTGGCATGTTACAAAATGGTCACCAGTGTTCTTGATTACTTTTCTTAAGTGACAATAAATGTGTTAGTCAAGTGTAGAATAAACTTTTCATTGTTACATTTATAATAATTGTTCTGTAATAGAAATAAAGATAATCTGCACGTGGCTTTGTATTATGTAATTTGACTTTAAATCTTTGCTTTTCATGTTTTGCAGATTATGTTTCCTTTCATCAATAATTTATCATAGATATGATACTTACAATAAGATTTGTGCAGCCACATAAAAATTAAAGGGAGAACAAACAGTGATAGTGTGTTTGTGATCAGAAACCTTTGAGGATTTTGTTGTTGTTTGAGTCACGACACAGAGATCTAAGAATATCTAAGAACAAACCACATGGAGTCAACACACCGTAAACTTCTGTTATCAGTTAGGCTGTGAAGGTCTTAAATTTCTAAACTCATCATCTTTAGAGAGTCACTTCCTCGCTCTCTCTGCACCTCTGGGAGCACACCTGCAGCAGTGAAACTTTGTAGAAACCGTCTCAGCTACAAATAAACTTCCTCGAAGCGAGAGCTTCATCTTTCACTGCACATATTTGCATCTCAGCATGTATCCAGGCGTGAAGCAGCTGACATACGTACAGCAGACACATCCTGACTGACATCGAAGCATTTCTCACAGAACGGTGTATTTGTGTGCGCTTGCTTACCTAACAGGGAGCATGTTTTAAAAGGACAAGGGGCCCGTATTTTAAAACTCTTAATCTACATCAGAACAAGCTAGAATAGGATTAAATCTCAAATTTGGGTATTTCAAAACCAGGATGTGTGATCCTAGAAAACTGTGATACAGATCTGGTAATCCAATCCTACCCAGAATCCGGATCAAATGTTTTTTTGGGGGTATTTTGAAACCCCAACATGCAGATTAGGATAGTTTTATTGGAAGTTTCAGTATGGATTCAAGATACATGTGGGACACATGGCACATATTTAATTATTCTAGTAGTAGTAGTAGTAGTAGGTCTACTCAGTGACAACAAGTCCATCACAGCATACCAACAGTCTATCACACAGTTTTCACAGTGGTGCACAGACAACTATCTCCAGTTAAACATTGACAAAACAAAGGAAATGGTCATACACACATCCAAGACACCCCCTACACTCAATCTCACATTCATCAGAGGACAACCAGTTGAACAAGTCAACAGTTTCAAATACCTAGAGGTCACCATAGATAACAAACTCAACTTCAACGAACATGTCATTACCACACAAACGTGCACATCAAATGCTCTACATCTACGCAAACTGAGATCACTCTCTGTCGCCCCCCACCTACTCTTACTTCTCTACAAAAACATCATCCAACCCGTCCTAATGTACTGTTCCCCCTGCTTCTTCACCCTGCTCACTGTCACTAGCAAAAACAAACTCCCACAATAGCAGCCAAGATAATCAACCTCCCCACCCCCCTGTCAGAACAATGACTTGACTTACACACCTGGCACGTGCAATAGTCAGCAGCCTGGACCACCCTCTGAACCAACACTTAACTCTCCTCCCATCTGGCCGCAGGTACAGGGAACTAGACTGGAAAAAAGCACATTTTAAAAGAAGTTTTGTCCCTTCAGCCATCACAGCGCTAAACAATCTGTATATATTGTCTATGTTATGTTATGTCACATTTTATTCCTGTCTACATGTTTTTCTGTGGTGAGAGGGTTTGTTTATCTGTTATGTGGGGGGTTATGGATGTCATGATTGCTGCTGTCTATAAATGTATGCTGCCTTATTGACTGATGTGTGAAAACAATTATTCCCTTGGGGACATTAAAGAACCTAACCTATTCTTGGAAGAACTATAAGCACAATTGAACACTTAATTGGGGTCTTGACAAGGCACTGGGCTGAATTCCCACAACCTCCATGTAAACCCACAGTGAGCATGCATTGTGCTTCATAATATCCCTGAACAACGCAAGCTTCCTCGCTGCAGTGGGCGAAGTGATCATTCACAGCCCCAAACAGATTCCCTGACCCACCAGCACTACAAGCAGATGGACCATCTGGACTGTCAATGAACAGACTGAGGGTCTTTTGATCAATCAAAACAGTAGTATGATGACAAAAAAGTTACGTGTTTGACTTTTTGCTACTACTACTACTACTACTACTACTACTACTACTACTAATCATAATAATAATAATAATAACAACAAAAATATTTTTTTTCATGTCCAATGTTGCTTTCACCGACAGATGGAGGCCCATCTAAAGATCTGGATCAGAATGATCCCATCTGAAATTTCTTAGAAAAACCAAAAACCACAAAACAGTTTTATCCAGGATAGCAAAAAAAACAGTTTACAAAATCTGCATCATTCTGATCTACATTATACAGTATTGAAATACTGACTCCAGCTGGTTCATGTACTATAGGAACATTTTGGTTTATGTTCTAGCTGGTTAATAGAAGTCAGAAGAGTGAGGAAACACCGCCATCTAGTGGCAAAATCTCTTTGAAGATTAGATGAACCATCACTTTGACTTGATCCAATCAATGAAATGACAGGATTAGAAATATAAAACCTTTGTAAATGAGACATTTACAGTACATTGATTTATTTTTTAAGACAGGTTAACAGCACTTCTTGGTAAAATTTTGAAAATCCTCATAAAGTCAATACAAAGAAAACTGTGTGTACACTACCACAAATAATAACCTGTTAACTCATCCTGGTTTGTTTGTTTTTTTAATCTTTGTAATCTCATTATCATGGAACTAAAACCTGTCCCAGCATTCTTGCCATGTTCTTTTCCACAGTGATAGAGACTGATAGATTGATTGATATATTTTTATATCAAACATGTCAAAAAGAAAAGAAATAATTAAAAAAAAAACTCTCAAAAATATCTTAAGAATAACAAAATGACAACAGAAAGAACACAAAACTTATACAGTTAATACAATAAAGAAACTTTCAAAAAACAACACAATTCACTGTTCAAAAACGAGCAGGAAGAAGTAAACACTTATTTAATTTAAAGGTATGCAGGCCTATAAACCCACTCACTGTATTTGCGTGTACAACCTGAATAAGTTTAATGTCTGTTGCACATTAAGGCAGCAGCTGATAGCAAGCAGCCACGGTGCTGGACTGCCCCCTGGTGCATCCTGCAGTGTACAGGAGCTTTTAGATGAACTATACAAGTTGAAAATAATGCGTATGCTGCCATCTACTGCTCTCTTTGTGCACTGAGGTAGAGCACTTAATTTACAACGTCACAAGCGCAAGAGGTCAATGTAACAACACCTTTCTGCCTAGATTACATGTTAGGTTGATCTTTTACAAGCTTAATTTCAGTAAAATAAGTTAACAAACAATATAAAAAAAGAGGAAATGTAAAATGGGAACATTATAAAGAAGAGGAAATATAAAAAATAGGAACAATAGAGGAATTTACACCATTGGAAATATTAATATTGTACAGTCAAAATGAAAATATACCTGAGTAAGATATTGATATTGCACAGTTTGAAGTGAAAATATTACATCTGAAACACTGATATTGCACAGCCAGTATGCATTGGTCTCCAGGGAGCAGTGCTGGCTGTACAGTCTGACAGCTGCAGGAAGGAAGTTCAATGACATTAAATACTAATAACATATTTAAAAACACAAACCCAACACTAACACCAGGGGCCAGCATTTCATAACTTTTAGAATTAGAATTATCCAGATTTTGTAATCCCCTTTTCTTTGCTATCCCAGACAAAACTGACTCTTGTGGGTTTTGTCTTGTCTTTTTCAAAGAATTTTCAGATGGGATCAATCTGATCCACATACCACAAGATCTGGATTACAGAATCTAGACTTGCAGTCTTTGGACAGACCTCCAACATTTCATTTCAGTTGCAGTGCCACTAGTTGTAGGTCAGGGTCATCTACTTGGAGAGGAAACTTGCATCCTTTAGTGATAACATGAAGCAAGGTGCAGGTGAGAATTATGTTGCAGGCTGCACTTTTGGAGGATACATGTGAAATTCTCATTTTTGCATCAACCCGTTTCTGCAACACTTTTTGGACTTTCTTTGGTGGTCTAATTGAAATTATTGGTTTATTGGCTGTTTCATTTGGAAAGGATATTATTTCGTCCTGAACCGTGTTATTTTAATGTGCAAGAAATTAATAAAAGAATGATAAAATACATCCCATGAGCCCTACATCCACCTGGAATCCATGCTGAATCCACTGGCATCAGGATAATCCAGATTTTTAGCATCAACACTATCTTAATTTACACCACAGAGTTTTGAACTCCCCCAAAATAACATCTGGTCTGGATTCTAGGTAGAATTAAATTAACAAATATGTATTCTGTTTTTGTAGGATCCAGATTACATATCCTGGTTTTGAAATACAGAATTTTGAGACTTAATCCCATCTGGATCATTCTGATCTGGATTAAAAGGTTTGAAATACTGATATTTGTTTTGAAATACCCAAATCTGAGATTTACTTCTTTCTGGATAATTCTTATCTGGGTTAAAAGTTTTGAAATTCTGGCCCCAGACACACGTGGAAGCAGATGACACTGATCTGGTCCAGGGATCCCTATTCCGAGGTTGGCTGCAGCCCAGTGTGTCCTTAAAAGAATACCATAGCAATTCATTGAAGATCAAGTTCACTTTGAATGACCACACAGCCAACATCCCCGTTTGTTCTTTGATTTTATGAAATATGATAAAATGTTCAGATAGTGTTCATGATTAGAGTCCACTCTTTCAGTAGAAACTGCTTCATTCAGTGCTTTAACACTAGAACAGTCAAGGCGGTCATTTTGACCGTTTTCAAATTTATATGTACTCTAACTTTGTTAAGTTAAATAAGACAAGACAAGACAAGACAAGACAAGATAAGATAAGAAAAATTTTATTTATCTCACACAGGGGAAATTCATGCGTTAAAGCAGCTCCAAAAAGTACAGTTAAAAAAAAGGATGAGTGATAAATGAATACCAGTAAAATAAAGATAGAATAAAAATATAAAAGATTAAAAAATATAAAATTTTTAATTTACATTTAATTATGTCATTTACACTCAAGACTATGTACACTATATACACCTTTCACTTATACAAAAATGATGATACAATGCTGCTGGTGCCTGACTTTTCCTAAAAGTGTCTGTATTTTCTTTTAAGATGACGAGGAAACTGACACTGTTATATTGTTAGTTTTCACACAGTTGGAGATGCTGTTGTTGTTTCTGTCAATAAAATTTCACAAGCCGTCTCGATTTCCAGTTTCCCAACACTGAAATACAAATAATTAATTAATTAGACTCAGTTACAAATAAAGTGGACGGTTGTAACCCCTTTTGTCTCAGCATCTATAAATCACTGAATTTTTGCGTTACAGTTCTAAAATTTTGAAACAATGTACCCTGACTTTTGAACAGCAATGTTTACACCTGTTTTTTGCTTCTAATTCTGTTTTTTTTTTTTTTTTTCCAGACTTTTCTGTTTTTATGGTTCTAAGTGGAAATTAGCTATTATTAATGCTAAAATAACATGTTTATAAACTTATAAAATACCTTTAACTGTTTCTCACTTTGAGTAGATTAATCTAAAATTTGAATGGGATCACTGATGGTTATTATCAGTGAATATATGCAATCATTACTACGCACGATGGAAAGCATATTGATAAATGTATGAATAGCAGTTTCACAAAATTAACATTTTGGTGTCATTTCATTTTTTAAAAAGATAAAATTACAGAATAAATGCATTAATCTGTTAGTCTGGTATTTACCTTGAGAGATAGTAGAGTTTGGAAGTCAAAGGTCAAAATGACACAACATCATATCATGCAAAAAACAAAACTCCACTGTTTTACCAAAGTAGAAAACTGTGGGCTCTTGCTGATGTGGCACTGGTTTTTGTTAGTGCTTGTGTCACTGTGAGTGGATAGCAGTTATGGTTACAGCACCATGTTACACGCCATAACAAAAACCATGTGAGACTCGATCTTATCTTGCTGTTAATTGTAAAGTAAGTAAAGCTCCAGATGAATGATCAATGACAATATCAGGTTTCTGTTAAAGGATATACTGAAATTGTTCAATTACATTTCTTACTAGGGGAATAGCACAGTAATGAATCTGTTATAAGACAAATCACTGTTTAAATGCAGAGAATGGGACCAAAGTGAGTCAGCATATACAGTGTCACAGTTATAAAATCTCAATAAATTAAATACAATTTCTCTGCAACATGATGTTAAAGTGTTTGTTGACCCCGTGACACTGTTGATTTAACTCTGGTAATTCATGAAGCAGTAGTGGTGGTGTGATATTTTATTATACTGAGAAGTGTTTCCAATATGATGTCCCCAGCAGCACGATTTGATATATTTACTTTATTATTTCTCATCTCTTCAAACTGTTCATGTTAGCTTCATGAAAATACTTTCTAGGGTCAAATAATAAAAAATAAAAATAAAATATACATATTACATATTTAAACCAGAAAAACACAAAACTTGACATCAATGAAAAGCCATGACAACAAAGTTTAATCCTTCCTTTGTCATTTTAGTTTTCAGTGAAATTGTATTTAATGTTATTGATGCACAGTAAAAAGTGTGCAGCCAGACAATGTAGTATATGATAGTAAATTACTGGCGCATAACAACACCTCACAAATACACTATTATTTCTTTGCTGACACTGAGTACACAAATATTCACCATGATAATAAAGTTACTGAAAAGTATTAGGGCTGCAACTAATGTTTTTTTTTTCATCACTGATTAATCTGTTGTTATTTTCTCCATTAATACATCAGTTGTTTGGTGTGTAAAATGTCAGAAAATGGTGAAAATGTTGATTTAGAGATTCCAAACGCACAAGATGACATTAACAAATGTCTTGTTTTGCCCACAATCCCAAAAAGTGAAAGTTCACTGTTATAAAGGAGTGGGAAAAAAAACAGACAATATTTACATTAAAGAAGCTGGAATCAGAAAATTTTGACTTGATTTCTTTTGAATAAAAATGACTGTTGGGAAAACTGTGGGCTCTTGCAGATGTGGCATTGGTTTTTGTTAGTGCTTGTGTCACCGTGGGTAGATATAGTAGCGGTTACGGTTACAGCACAATGTTACACACCATAACAAAAACCATGTGAGACCCGATCGTATCTCTGCTGTTAATTGTAAAGTAAGTAAAGCTCCAGATGAATGATCAATGACAATATCAGGTTTCTGTTAAAGGATATACTGAAATTGTTCAATTACATTTCTTACTAGGGGAATAGCACAGTAATGAATCTGTTATAAGACAAATCACTGTTTAAATGCAGAGAATGGGACCAAAGTGAGTCAGCATATACAGTGTCACAGTTATAAAATCTCAATAAATTAAATACAATTTCTCTGCAACATGATGTTAAAGTGTTTGTTGACCCCGTGACACTGTTGATTTAACTTTAAACTTGTCATCAATGAAAAGCCATGACAACAAAGTTTAATCCTTCCTTTGTCATTTTAGTTTTCAGTGAAATTATAGTTAATGTTATTGATGCACAGTAAAAAGTGTGCAGCCAGACAGTGTAGTATATGATAGTAAATTATGGCGCATAATTATATATATTTCTTTGCTGACAGTGAGTACACAAATATTCACCATGATAATAAAGTTACTGAAAAATATTAGGGCTGCAACTAATGATTTTTTTTCATTGCTGATTAATCTGTTGTTATTTTCTCAATTAATACATCAGTTGTTTGGTGTGTAAAATGTCAGAAAATGGTGAAAATGTTGATTTAGAGATTCCAAACGCCCAAGATGACATCAGGCACACAAAAGTGTAAGTTCACTGTTATAAAGGAGTGAAAAAAAAACAGACAATATTTACATTTAAGAAGCTGGAATCAGAGAATTTTGACTTGATTTCTTTTTAATAAAATCACTGACGATCAAACACGTCTGTTAGTCTGGTATTTACCTTGAGAGATAGTAGAGTTTGGAAGTCAAAGGTCAAAATGACAAAACATCATATCATGCAAAAAACAAAACTCCACTGTTTTACCAAAGCTGAGAACTGTGGGCTCTTGCAGATGTGGCACTGGTTTTTGTTAGTGCTTGTGTCACTGTGTTCAACTATGGTAGCTACGGTTACAGCACCATGTTACACGCCATAACAAAAACCATGTGAGAGGAAAATTACTCAGATGGATTGTGATTATCAATGAAAGTAATTATCAAACAAACAAATTATTTTTCCTGCCACTGAACAATATGAATTCATGAATATAAATAAATAAATAAATAAACAGATACTCACTGCACAATGATCATTACACACCCACAACAGTATAACAAACAAGAGTATAACAGCCTCACAGTGGCGAAGGTTTTTGCCTTGTGGTGTTTCACTGTGTCAACTGGGGTGGCCACAGTAATTCACACAGTTACAAAAACCTCTCAAGAGACAAAAAGGTCTTAATACTATGAAAGGAGTATGTAAACAGTAAGTGCAGCCTAATTACATTATATATAATTACTTTCAGCCTTTATTTTTTTTAAAGTCTTATTACTTTATGTCTTTATCTTTTTATATATCGCTGATACAGTACAACTACTGTGGTCATCCAACCTTTGGATGTCTAAAAAAACAGTATTAAATATCCATCAAATAAATAATAAAACATAACTGTATTTATTTAGATTTATTAATATGTATTTGTTATATTATTGTATAGTTAAGCCTTTTTTCAAGAATATATACAAAATTATCACTGTAAAATAAACAAATAACAAAGAAATATTTGCACTGCTGATTCCTTTCACATGTGATCTTAACATTATAAAATAAATTCATCATTTGAAAAACTCTGTTGTTAAAGGTTGCAGCAGTTGTGGGTCATGATAGCCAGTGTGTGTAAAGTGCAGTTTTTGTACGGACTCATGACACAGTGCAGTATAACAACCACAGTGATACATCCTGTGACAAAAACCTTTTTCACTGAGAAGGAAATGTGGGGCCGATGTGGAAAATGGTTTGCTGAGATGTGTGTTTGACAAAACTTATGAAAGCAGAGATATTTAAAGATTGACATTAATGTGTCCTCAAGCAGAGGGTTGTGTTAAATCATCATTAAATGTGACCGTTTGCTAAAACACAAGAGATCATGCAAGTATTCACAAGGTAAAAACAGCCAAGCTGGCTGCCAGGGGTGTTTCTAGAGGAGGGGAGCATGTGGGGGCACTGGCCACCCCTGGAATATTGATTAGACACCCAAGGTGCCACCCCATTATTATTATTTTTTTTTAATTTACTTAAACAATAAATGTATAATGGAGGTACACTTTCTTTTTGAAGACTTATAGAATTAAGAACAGAAGCTTTATATTGTATTGTCATGGTGCCACTCTGTGTTGTGGCTGGACTGGTTGTCTTTTAAATACAAATTTTAAACACAGGGATGTGAGAAACTGTAAGATTCTGTAATGTTAGAAATTAGAGTTGATATAATAAATGGCACATTAATGTGCATACAGGCGTGCATATACTTCAAGCCATCCCTGCATAAACCCCACTTGGGGCCACCCCAGTCAAGTCTAGAAATGCCCAGACTTTGCTGCTAGCTGCTCTCAATGACAATGCTAACATGCTAATGTTAACTGTCTAATTTTTTTTTTTTTAAATCAAGTTCACCACCTCAGTTTAGCGTCCTATATTTGTCAAAGTATTGCACTAAAAGAAAAATGTCAACCTTCTGGTGGCGCAGAGGAACATTAAGGATCACCAAAGTCATCATCATCTGGGGACAGTGAGCGTCTGTCAAAAAAAAAAATCACCTGAATCCATCGAACAGCTGTTGAGATATTTCAGCCGGGACCAAGGGTGGACGGACCAACAGACCGACCTTGTCATGCCTCGCCCTTGTGCGCAGCATAATAAGTACATCAATATTAAAACCCAATATTTACACAAAAATGTCCTTAAGGTTACAAAAGATGTAAAAGTTAAATCTTTCAATCAAAATATTAATTGATTTTAATTTACCCCTTTAAGAGGCCCTGTTTGTTTACATAATGCAACTGCTGTTTTTTTTATGGAAAAAAAACACAAAAAATAATTATTTTCCATATAGTAAGCTCGGGAACAACATTGATTTTCATGGATTTTTATTTTTTGTGCAGTGTCAGTGTTAAAAACAAATAAACAAACAACAACAAAAATTCCACGAACTTTACACCCAGAGGACAAAATTGACCCCTTCTCAAAACTGTCATAAAAATACTATACATTAATATTACTGTCCACTTTTTTTATCGTAACTATTCTCAGAATTTTACCCTTTAAAATTTTTTAAATGTAAATTTTTTTGTTTCCTTAGATTCCTTTTGCTTTTTTTATTGAAAAAAAAACCAACAGAAAATTAATTATTTTGCATATAGTTTTTATGGTTTTTCATGATTTTTTTTTTTTTTAATTTTCTTTATGCAGTGTCAGATTTTTAAAAAAATGGCAAACTTTGCACCCAGAGGGCAAAAATGCCCCCTTCCCCTGATCATAACTACAAAATATTTGTTTATTTTCAGAATTTTATCCCTTTAAATGCCTTTTTTTTTTTACACAATGCCAGTGTTGTTTTTATGAAAAAAACAACAACGCTTAAAATGTATTATTTTCCTTTTATTTATTTATTATTTTCACTTCATGCTGTCACTGTTGCAAAGGTTTTTGTACGAGCTTGTGACACTGTGTATGGGTGGGGGTCACAGTGATATGTGGTAATACAAAAACCTGTCCTGAGCTGAACCGAAGCACAAAGTCACTGTGCCTCAAGAAAAAGAGAAGATCAGATCATGCCGTTACTCGAAGAATTTAATGGAACAGTGGGAGGGTAAATTGCCTTCATGTGGATTAAAATTTTTTTAAATTTTACCCTGAAAAAAAAAAAAACAGGAAAATTAACAAGTCAGAAAAGCTTCTTTTACACTTTGTGTTAGCAAAGATAAAAATTTCACGCACTGAAAAACAAGCATAAAAGATTGATGTCAAGTTATTTGAAGAGCATTTTGAAATGTGTCATAAATTAAGGCTCTAAAAACATATACTTGAAATGGAGCGCATCCTCCTGCTGATCCTGTTTTGAGCTGCAGTAGTTTTGTGTCTCACTGGATATCATGTGTCCTTTGTTTTAATGCAAACATTAGTTAAATAACATCAGGTGTTTGATTTATTATTCATCAGAACTGTGAAGCCTTTTTTCAGGTGTTTGTACGACATGACCAAATGAACAAATCAATAATGATTTTAATGTGCTAACTCTGGGACATTAATTACAAAAATTTTTATCACTTGGCTTGCTTGACCTGAGCAATGACTTGACGTGACTGGCTTGACCTGCCAACGCTTCCGTTTTTCCCAGTTTCTCGCATTCACGAGTTTCCCATTTTGTTGTTTCTCTCGGGAAACTCCCGTAATTTGCGCGACCCTCAAACTTTATTATGACCGATTGTGATAAACGGATCCATGACTTTTGTTCAGGGTGCAGAAGCATGCAGTGCAGCTTCAGTTCAACATTTTGCAGCCTCAGCTTAAATTTGAATAATAGATGAAAGTGCGAGGTAGCGGGTCTGGCGCGCTGACTGTGTCTCCGTACACACCAGGCACAGTTAAACATAATGATAACGGCAGCTCAGCCACTGATCACATCTGGCTATTTCAGCAATAATTCTAATGTGTCTCGCCTCCTATATGGTCATAATTTAATAATTAATATTGCAGAACTGCATTTGCACTGTGATGTGTTTCAAGGATTAAAAAAAAAGTTGGAAAAGAGATGAGCCCTGGACATTTCACTGCATTTCCTTCATAAAAAGCAGAATATGCAGCTATAGTCTGATGTGTGTAGAGGTCTGCGTGGTTATTATGTAGCAGCGGGTGTCATTTTCAGGTGATTTAATGAAGGTAAACAGTGCCATAACAGCACTGCACTCTGGCACATAATTCTGGTGCCTTCAGGTGCTGCGGCCGATATTATCAGCCCGATACTGGCCTCACAGATGTATCCGTCTGTATCAAAATATTTGTTCGGTATGCGCAAGGACTGCAAGATTAATCGTATAAAAATCGCAATCTCAATTCATGCATCTATGCGATCTCATTTCTAAATGAGGGCCATCCACCCGCTCCAAATGGACAAACAAAACACATCACAAAAACCCAGCCACCAATAACACAAGCATCATACACTGCATCACCATCCTTTGGTTTTTTTTATGTCCAGCAACATTTAAGTCCTGCGCTTTGATATATGCTTTGTTGTCTGTTTAAAGTCCTGTCTGGAAAGCAAGCCTCTCAGATGATTTTTTTTTTAACCTAAAGGTATAATCTGCAACATTTTCCTAACAAAACAATGTATAGACTCATATTACGTAACCCCTGTCAATCATCACATCACATATGACCCAGTGGAAGTGTGGTGGTGGCTGCCCTCTGCATGAATTTCCTTCCTTTTTTCCTCATTGTTTTCCTGCGCTTGAGACGTTTCACCACCCCAACACATCGGTATTTGACGTCCTGATGCATTTACAAACGGCTCGGACAAATATTACAGACTCTACTGAATTGTAAGAAAGAACTGTGATCTCAGTTCTTAGGGAGAAAAACTGCGATTCACATTTTAGCAAGAATCCTGCAGCCCTATATGCATCTGCATGAAAACTTTCTTTTGCTGACAGAACATGTTGCAGATTGTTTTTATTTGTTAAAAAATTGCAATCTGGAAAGTAACTAGTAGCTAAAACTGCCAGGCAAATGTAATAAAGTAAAAATTACAACATTTGCTCTGAGACAGTGGACTAGAATTATAAAGTTGCAAAAAATGGAACACAAGTACCTCAAATTTGTACTTAAGTACAGTACTTGAATGAATGTACTTGTTCCACCACATCTCCAGACAACTCTTGGAATTATTCATTCAATTTTTGTTTATTTTGAAGGCCTGTTATTGCTGCAAAATGTCAAAATGTCAGTAAGCTTTATAAGGTGTATGAAGGGTGCAATAGTTTTAGTTAATGATAAAACTTACATGAAACTAATTGAAAAACACTAATAGTTAAAGTTACATCACTAACTGCTTTTACTTTTTTGTTATTTTATTATTTAAGCCTCTCTCAAGAATATATAAAAAATTCTGGCAGCTAAATAAACAAATAATAAAAAGAAATATTTGCCTTGCTGATTTCTTGTGATCTTAACCTTATCAATAAATGACTAAATAATTTTAAAAGGTTGTTGTTAAAGGTGACAGCAGTTGTGTGTCATGATGGACAGTGTGTGCAGAGTGGAGTTTTTGTACGGACTCCTCGCACAGTGCCTAACTACAACCACAGTGATACATCCTGTGACAAAAACCTCTTTCACTGACAAGGAAATGTGGGGCCGATGTGGAAAACGGTTTGGTGAGATCTGTTTGACAGAACTTATGAAAGCAGGGATATTTAAAGATTGACATTAATGTGTCCTCAAGCAGAGGTTGTGTTAAATCATCATTAAATGTGACCGTTTGCTAAACAAGAGATCATGCAAGTATTCACAAGGTAACAAGTCTTAAAGCCTGCAGCCAAGCTAGTGCCTCTATGTCAGCTAAAAGCTAATGTCAGCATGCTAACATTCTTACAGTCATGATGCTACTATACCTATGTTAAGCATATATAATTTTAACCATGTTCATCTTAGTTTAGCATGTTATAATTGCCAAGATATTAAAGGGACAGTTCACCCCAAAATCAAAATGCACATTATTCCCACATTCGAAAAATTCAAGATGACCCGGTTACTGAAGATAATCCACATCAGACCTTGCTGTGAGCGTTTCATGTAGGAACTTATTTCTTTCTTGCAGAAAGAAAGTAGTTCTGAGAAATTCTACTGCAGCAAGAAAGTTCCTACATGAACCAGCTCAGAACAACTCACACCAAAGCTATGTAGATGTATAAATATCACTACAGGTAAGAGTGAAAATATGTTTCTTTGATTTTGGAGCATATATATTTGAACAATGTTAATCTTACTTCAGCATATTATAGTTGTTAAGGTATTGAGACACTTGCTGGCGGCACTACAGGAAAAGTTGGGGATCAACGGAGTCACAAGAAGTCACCATCTGAAAAAAGTTTCATCACAATCCATCAGTTGTTGAGATATTTCAGCCCTGAACAAGTGTGGTGCACAGACCAACAGACCGACTTTGCCGTCCCTACAGCCGTGCTGCCAGCATGACTAAAAATCACCAAAGTGCAACAAATGTGATTTTTCAAATACCCCGGAATAACTCGGTGCAAAATTTAAATGAAAGGGAGAAAAGAGCATGTGAACCGTGTCTGCCCCCTGCTGATTACATGTAGTGCAAGAAGATAATAATTCACCGGGCAAAGGTTTTTGTATGAGCATGTGACACAGTGTCGACTGGAACCCACAGTTGATATGTGGTAATACAAAAGTCACTGCGCCTCAAGGAAATGAGATGATCAGGTCACTCTCGTGTCATCTACTACTGCGTCAAATTGTATTTTTCTCATTTTTATGCTGGAAAAAAAGGGAAATTATAACACCACTTGCTTTGTGTCAGCAAAGATAAAATATTTCACATACTGAAAAACAAGCACAAAAATGTGGCTTGCAGTTAATTTGATATCAAGTTATTTAAAGTATATTTAAAATGTGAGTTAATGGTCATAAGATAAGAAACTAATGAGTAATTATTAAAAGATAACTACTACACTCTTATTTTTTTAAAATGTACTGCTACACATAGTGTTTAAAGTTTGTGATATATGCCTGAAAGAAAACTTGGTAATAAAATATGTCTCATCCTATAAAAGCCTATTAATCTTGGTTTATTCTACAGTTTGTTCCTCATTCAAATTAGGTAGATGTCATCTGTCCATGCTTTTACTGCACAGTTTAGATCAGTAACTACTTATATGTGCTTGTTTTATTGGACAGTTGTTACAGTTGTGAAGCCCTCTTCAGGACTGTGCACAACATGACTAAATAAAAATAATAATAATAAATAATAATAATAATAATAATGAAAAAAAAATCATCAGGGACTTTTTTCACCTCTTATTTCTTTCACATGATGGTGTCTTTACATTACCTGTTAAACTAATGTCAGAAACACTGTAGTTAAAGTGACAGCAGTTGTGTTTTGTGACAGCCAGTGTGCAGGGTGGAGTTTATGTACGGACGTATATCACAGTGCAGTATAGCGGCCACAGTGAAATATCCTGTGACAAAAACCTCTTTCACTGAGAAGAAGACGTGAGGCTGATACTGAAAACAAGTTTGTTATGAAAAACAGACATGTTTAAAAGTTAATGTGTTCATGCATGAACAAGTTAAACGTTACTCTTTACCTCACAGGAGATTGTGTAAATATTCAAGTCAAAATGTGATTAGTAAAAAAGTAGAATGTTTTTTTTATGGTTTCATTGTTTGACTGTAAACAAAAAACAAAAAAACAAAAAACAAACAAACTGCTGAGTACAAAGACTAATCACTGCCCATGCATCACATCAGTCGAAGGTTTTTGTATGAGTGTGTGACATGGTGGTGTATGATGGCTACCACAGTGATGTGTGGTAATACAAAAACCTGCGTCAACCTAAACTGAGGCACAAAGTTACTGTGCCTCAGTTACTGTGAAGATACTTTCAAAACCATTTACAACTTTGTTAGACCCTGAAGAAACGTGATATCTAATGGTATACTACTACATCTTTGTGGAATTGTATTCTTCTGAGGTTTTTTTGTTTGTTTGTTTTTTTTTTTTTTTGTGATCAGGTTTTTTTGTTTTTTTCTCGTTCAGATCAGAGATTACAATTTATATAAAAATTTGAATGTACAGAGCTCATCTATTCATTTAGGTAATCCCATAAACCTTCGGTATGTTGCTTTTCATTAACATATTGTCATGAAATACCAAAAATAAGTAAATAAGTACAAATAAATAGTACATATATCTGTGTACTCAGATAAGACCCATGATAAGAACATTGATGTGTCAATGCATAAGAAAAAGAAGAAAAAACAAAATGAAATGAAATAATTAAAATAAACCTGCATCTACACTACCACTGATCATAAATTTTACTTTGTACCCTCTTCACCCTGTTTATTTTGCTCCTGTTTTACCCTGAAAAAAAACCAAAACAAACAAACAAACAAAAAAAAAAAACGGAATTTTTAACACTTCAGAAAAAGACAGATGTTTGACTACTTACAGTTAATTTAATGTTAAGCTATTTAAAGTATGTTTAAAATGTGATGGTCATGTGTTAAGAATCCAGTATTACCGTTAAAGCGTTGAGATTATCTAAAAAGACATGGTTTTACCACTGCACAATGTAGATCAATTACAAGATTGATTGATGGCTGGCTGGCTGGCTGGCTGCTGATTGATGATCGATCGATCGATTGATTGATTGATTGACTGTATCATTATCATAATGGTGAAGCTTTTTTCCAGGACTGTAGGGTGACCAGATTAGATTGTGTGAAATTCAGGACAGAGGGTTTGGGCTGGGTGTGTCACATTTTTTAGACAGATTCTTCCCACAGAGGTTGAACGACATCAACAACAGTTTATGACATCAATGTTATTTATGATAGATATTTTACGTAACAAACAGGACATTTTTAATCACTACAAGCAGGAATTTTGGCTTAAATAAATGATTTGATCATAATATTTTCACATGTTCTTCATAACGGTTCATTTTCAGGTGAGAAAGGACAGGATTCAGGATTCAGCTTGGACTTCTGGACTGTCCTGATTTTTTCAGGACATCTGGTCACCTTATCCAGGACTTTAAGTTGTCCAAATGACAAAATAAATATAATAATCAAATTAAAAAAAAAAAAAAAAAAAAAAAAAAAATCTACAGTGAACTTTGTCACTGTTGATTGTTAAACTAGTGTAACAGTATTTGTGTATCATGGTCTCCAGTGTACACAGTGGAGTTTTTGTATGGACTTGTATCACAGTGCAGTATATGGTAGCAGCCACAGTGAAATATCCTGTGACAAAAACCTCTTTCCACTGAGAAGGGAATATTGTCAGTGTTGTTGATACAGAAACACACAGGTAGAGCTGCTTTCTGCTGCCTGTTTGTGTCCAACAAAACTCTTCTTAGGAAACTGTATTCAAAGACTGACAGTGATCTGTTTTTACACAAATGACTGTGTTAGGACATCAAGAGTTTGACAGTGATACACTTTTCATACCATACAGACGATCATACAAATATATACAAAATTAAAATGTAATTAGTTTTTTAAAAAAAGTACAATGTTCTTTTAAGGTTTTACTATAAAAAAAAAAAAAAGAAAAATTGTAAATTCTCCTGCTGAGTACAAAGACAAAACACTGACCATGCATATATCAGTCAAAGGTTTTTGTATGAGTGTGTGACACTGTGCACGATGGCAACCACAGTGATGTGTGGTTATACAAAAACCTGCCCCAACATAAACTGAGGCACAGAGTTACTGTGCTCATAGCTCATCTATTCATTAAGGTAATCCCATGAACCTTCCATATGTTGCTCTTCACTCACATGTTGTTGTGAAATACCAAAAATAAGTAAAAAGTACAAATAAATAGTACATACTATATATCAGTGTACTCAGGATAAGACCCATGATAAGAACTTCGCTGTGTCAATGCATTTAAACAAATCACTTATTAAAATAACAAGAAAAAGAAGAAAAAAACCATATGAAATAAAATAATTTAAAATAAACCTGCATCTACATTACCACTGATCATAAATTTTACTTTGCACCCTCTTCACCCTAGTTTATTTCTCTCCTGTTTTTCTCAGTTTTACCCTGAAAAAAAAAAAAAAATTTATATATAATAATATATATATATATATATTATATATATATATTATATATACATATATATATATATTTATATATAATATATATAATATATATTATTTTATTATGTTATATACAGGAATTTTTACAGTTAGAAAAGCCTTTTTTTGCTTTATTGCTTTGTGTCACAAATAATAATTTCATATAATGAAAAGGAAACGCAAAAAGACAGATGTGTGACTAAGATATGTTTAAAATGTGATGGTCAAACTAAGAATACAATAATTACTGTCAGGTAGCATGTAAACATGGCGTTGATGTATCGCGAGTCTTCGTATATCTCTTAATGGATGCACGTGTGAAAATATTGCGAGATGTCTTGTGTATCTGGCTCGAGTCTGAGAGGCTACAGTTGACATTTCGGCTAAAAACATGGTGTAAATGGCGTCTTTTGTGGTTAAATTTTAATGTCGTGGCTCGCGGACACTTGGATTACACCACACGAGCAGGATGGAGACATTTTGTGTTTGTTTTGTGTTCTTTTTTAACATTTTATCCGTGGTCACCGTTCACTGCCATTGTATTGGATTTGGCTGCAACCCTGTTTTCTGCTGAAACTCCAGGATTGTTTTGTGAACTGAAGATCTTCACCCATCCTCACATCAGCACAGGGTGAGTACATATTGAGTGAATTTTCATTTTTGGGTGGAATATCTCTTTAAGATCATCTAAAAAGATAATCATTTGGTTGGTCATCCAGCCACTGGATGATATGTCTGAAAAAATATACTTGGTATTAAATATGTATTGATCTCGTTTTAGGTTATTGTAGTTTTTATTTATTATTTATT
The DNA here is from genome assembly GCA_034769285.1 of Lutjanus argentimaculatus. Classification (NCBI taxonomy): domain Eukaryota; kingdom Metazoa; phylum Chordata; class Actinopteri; order Lutjaniformes; family Lutjanidae; genus Lutjanus; species Lutjanus argentimaculatus. The sequence goes on along the minus strand of JAWZSL010000044.1, from coordinate 4,429,280 downwards.
CATTTATTTATCCATTCATTTATTAATTTATTCATTGATTGATTGTATCATTATCATAATGGTGAAGCTTTCTTCAGGACTGTAGGGTGACCAGATTAGATTGTGTGAAATTCAGGACAGAGGGTTTGGGCTGGGTGTGTCACATTTTTTAGACAGATTCTTCCCACAGAGGTTGAACGACATCAACAACAGTTTATGACATCAATGTTATTTATGATAGATATTTTACTAACCAAACAGGACATTTTTAATCACTACAAGCAGGAATTTTGGCTTAAATAAATGATTTGATCATAATATTTTCATAGTAATATCTATTACTATAACGGTTTATTTTCAGGATTCAGCTTGGACTTCTGGACTGTCCTGATTTTTTCAGGACATCTGGTCACCTTATCCAGGACTTTAACTTGTCCAAATGACAAAATAAATATAACAATCAAATTTTAAAAAATCATCATCATTGAATTTTTTCACTGCTGATTGTTAAACTAGTGTAACAGCATTTGTGCATCATGGTATCCAGTGTACACAGTGGAGTTTTTGTATGGACTTGTATCACAGTGAAGCATATAGCGGTAGCGGCACAGTGAAATATCCTGTGACAAAAACCTCTTTCCACTGAGCAGGGAATACTGTCAGTGTTGCTGATACAGAAACACACAGGTAGAGCTGCTTTCTGCTGCCTGTTTGTGTCCAACAAAACTCTTCTTAGGAAACTGTATTCAAAGACTGACAGTGATCTGTTTTTACACAAATGACTGTGTTAGGACATCAAGAGTTTGACAGTGATACACTTTTCATACCATACAGACGATCATACAAATATTCACAAAGTAAAAATTTAATTAGTTAAAAAAAAATTACAATTTTCTTTTAAGGTTTTACTGTAAAAAAAAAAAACAACTGAAAAATTGTAAATTCTTCTGAGTACAAAGACAAAACACTGACCATGCATCGTATCAGTCAAAGGTTTTTGTATGAGTGTGTGACACTGTGCACGATGGCAACCACAGTGATGTGTGGTAATACAAAAACCTGAGGCAGAGTTACTGTGCTCATAGCTCATCTATTCATTTAGGTAATCCCATAAACAATTCATATAAAAATATTGTCGTGAAATACCAAAAATAAGTAAATAAATACAAATAAATAGTACATACAATATATCTGTGTACTCAGGATAAGACCCACAATAAGAACATCACTGTGTCAAAGCATTTAAACAAATCACTTATTAAAATAACAAGAAAAAGAAGAGAAAAAAAAACAATATGAAATAAAATAATTAAAATAAACCTGCATCTACACTACCACTGATCATAAATTTTTACTCTTAAATTTTACCCTGTTCACCCTGGTTTATTTTTCTCCTGTTTTTCTCAGTTTTACCCTGAAAAAATAAAAAATCAGTGAATTTTTAACACTTCAGAAAAGCCCTTTTTTGTTTTTACTTGCTTTGTGTCACAAAATAATAATTTCATATAATGAAAAGCAAAACATACAAAGACACGTGTGACTAAGAGTATGTTTAAAATGTGATGGTCAAACGCTAAGAATCCAATATTACTGTCAAAGTAAAGTGTTAAGATCATCTAAAAAGATAATCATTTGGTTGGTCACCCAACCATTGGATGATATGTCTGAAAAAATATACTTGGTATTAAATATGTATCGATCTTGTTTTAAGTTATTGTAGATTTGTTTTGTTTTTTTCTCATTTAAATCAGGTGACATCATCTGTCCATGGTTTTACTGCACAATGTAGATCAATTACAATATTTATTTGATTGTATCATCATCATAATGGTGAAACTTTCTTCAGGACTGTAGGGTGACCAGATTAGATTGTGTGAAATTCAGGACAGAGAGTTTGAGCTGGGTGTGTCATGTCAGAGGGATTAAAATATAACTTTTAAGTGACAGGTGTGTTACAGTCATTTTCAACTTTTCAGCAGACACGTTTGTCATTAAACTGCAGGAGCTTCAAACACATTTTTTAGATCATTTTTTAAATCACAAATTCTTCCCACAGAGGTTGAATGAAATCAACAATATTCATGTTATTTATGGTAGATATTTTACATAAACAAGCAAGACATTTTTAATTAGGCAGAAATTATTGCTTAAAATATTGATTTGATCATAATATTTTCACATATTCTTCATAATATCTGTTACTTATTTTCAGGTATCATGGTATCCAGTGTACACAGTGGAGTTTTTGTATGGACTTGTATCACAGTGCTGGATACTATAGTGGCAGCACAGTGAAATATCCTGTGACAAAAACCTCTTTCCACTGAGCAGGGAATATTGTCAGTGTTGTTGATACAGAAACACACAGGTAGAGCTGCTTTCTGCTGCCTGTTTGTGTCCAACAAAACTCTTCTTAGGAAACTGTATTCAAAGACTGACAGTGATCTGTTTTTACACAAATGACTGTGTTAGGGCATCAAGAGTTTGACAGTGATACACTTTTCATACCACACAGACGATCATACAAATATTCACAAAATATAAATGTAAATATCAAATAATAACTGGTTTCATAATAGAAATGAAGCAAAAATGGAACATTCTTTCATGATTTCATACTCTTTCTGTTAAAAAAAAGTGATGAATTACAGTAGAAAATAACAGGCAAAGGTTTTTGTACGAGTCTGTGACACTGTGTCCTTCAGGCTGGGGCACAGTGATATACGACAATACAAAAACCTTGTATGAAACTGAAATTTGGCACAGAGTCACTGAGCCGTCAAGAAAAAGAGTCGGAGATGTTACACTTTTTATGTTGTTTTTGTATTATTACCTCTGTTACATGGCTTTTGTCTTTGTCTTTACGTCATTTTTCATCTTGTTACATCTTGTTACATCTATCCCCTTGCTTTTGTCATGAGTTGTTTTCATCTTGTTACATCTTTTATGTAGTTTTCGTCTCGTTACATCAGCTTGTCTTGCTACATTTTTGCCTCATTTTTGTCTTGTTACATCTTTACACCCTTTTCGTTTTATACATCTTTTATGTCATTTTCAGAAGACTGAATAATTACAGGTGAAATTTAAAGAAAGTGGAGGAAAAAAAACAGCATGATGAACGTTTCATAATTGCCCCCTGCTGATTACATGTAGTGCAAGAAGATAATAATTCACCAGGCAAAGGTTTTACAATATGTGGTAATACAAGAAGTCACTGCACCTCAAGAAACAGAGATGATCAGGTCACTCACTCTATTTAAATGTGAGCTAATGGTCATAAGATAAGGAACTAATGAGTAATTATTAAAAAATAACTACTACACTCTTATTTTTTTAAATGTACTGCTACACATAGTGTTAAAAGTTTGTGATGATATGCCTGAAAAAAACTTGGTATAAAATATGTCTCATCATCCTGTAAAAGCCTATTAATCTTAGTTTATTCTACAGTTTGTTCCTCATTCGAATTAGGTGGATGTCATTTGTCCATGCTTTTACTGAACAGTTTAGATCAATAACTACTTATATGTGCTTGTTTTATTGTACAGTTTACTACAGCTGTGAAGCCCTCTTCAGGACTGTGCACAACATGACCAAAATAATAATAATAATAATAATAATAATAATAATAATGATAATAATAATGATAATGAAAAAAAAATCATCTGGACTTTTTTCACCTCTTATTTCTTTCACATGATGGTGTCTTTACATTACCTGTTAAACTAATGTCAGAAACACTGTAGTTAAAGTAACAGCAGTTGTGTTTTGTGACAGCCAGTGTGCAGGGTGGAGTTTATGTACGGACGTAAATCACAGTGCAGTATAGCGGCCGCAGTGAAATATCCTGTGACAAAAACCTCTTTCACTGAGAAGAAGACGTGAGGCTGATACTGAAAACAAGTTTGTTATGAAAAACAGACATGTTTAAAAGTTAATGTGTTCTTGACTACTTACAGTTAATTTAATGTTAAGATATATAAAATATGTTTAAAATGTGATGTCATACAAGAATCCAGTATTACTGTTAAATTAAAGTGTTAAAATATACTTGGTATAAAATATGTATTGATCTTGTTTTGTGCTATGGTTGTTTTTCTCTCATTTAAATCAGGTGACATCATCTGTCCATGGTTTTACTGCACAATGTAGATCAATTACAATATTTATTTTATTGTATCATCATCATTATGCTGAAACTTTCTTCAGGACTGTAGGGTGACCAGATTAGATTGTGTGAAATTCAGGACTGAGAGTTTGAGCTGGGCGTGTCATGTCAGAGGGATTAAAATATAACTTTTAAGTGACAGGTGTGTTAAACACATTTTTTTAGACAGATCAAAAACATTGATGACATCAATGTTATTTATGATAGATATTTTACATAAACAAACAGGATATTTTTAATCACTAAAGGCAGGAATTATGGCTTAAATAAATGATTTGATCATAATATTTTCATAGTAATATCGATTAGTATAATGGTTCATTTTCAGGTGAGAAAAGACAGGATTCAGGATTCAGCTTGGACTTCTGGACTGTCCTGATTTTTTCAGGACATCTGGTCACCTTATCCAGGACTTTAAGTTGTCCAAATTTTAAAAAATCATCATCAGTGAATTTTTTCACTGCTGATTGTTAAACTAGTGTAACATCATCTGTGTATCATGGTATCCAGTGTACACAGTGGAGTTTTTGTATGGACTTGTATCACAGTGCTGGATACTATAGCAGCGGCCACAGTGAAATATTCTGTGACAAAAACCTCTTTCCACTGAGAAGGGAATATTGTCAGTGTGCCATGCGCTCTGAAGTTAGCCTAATGGTAACGTTAGCCTAATGATAACGTTACCTCCATTAAGTTAACTTCAGCCAAACAATGTTCGGTTTATGATTAGCGGTAACATTAGCGTTGTCTTTGCATGGTAGTTTAATACGTACTTTAAAGATAACAGTTACAGAACAGTTTACAAAAAAGACTATCGGCTCATCGACGTCCGTTTGTTAGCCTAGCTTAGTGGCTGGGGTCACGCGCGCACGTGCACACACACACACACACACACACACACACACACACACACAGAAATTCATGTGTGCGTACATTGTGCACAGCCAGACCAGTTCACATAGGTTTGCTGGCTCGCGTAATTACAATGTTCACTGAATATAGCATTATCTTCTAGATCTGGGTCCCTGCCGCTGTGGTGCGGCCTAGTTTTCATGTGAATGTAAACATAGCAGTTCATCGGATTAGCACGTAGCCAGGCGTAGACGTATCCTCGCTTGAGTGACTGATCACACCACCTGCGGTAACACCTCAGCGGTGGTGCTGCAGGTACAGGCACGGTCTTTCCTGATCCGTCAAAGTGTAACGTTATTTAGAGCAGGGGAGCGGCGGCGTTTGTGTCCAACAAAGTTTTTTTTTTTTTTTTTTTGTTATACACAGCATTTCACCTCTCCACTGCCTTCTCTGTGGGCTATAACGTTATACACACACACACACACACACACACACACACACACACACACAGAGACAGAGAGAGAAACACGGGTGACAGGTAGTGCTTGTAATAAACCGTTAGTGTTCAAATTGCCACAATCCGACGCAAAGAAACTAACGTTATACTATTAACATTTAGAAGCTGAAATCAGAAAATTGGGACTTAAAAAAATCTCAAACGGAATATTTGATTTTCTAAAGGTTGAGGATCAATTTAAAAATGATTTTTGATTGATTAGGCTACTTGATAAAGGATTTGAGGTCTACTTTTTACATTATTTTTTTTTCTTTTGATTGCCTTTAATAAAAATAAGCTGTATGTCATATAAATAATTGTTTTATGTCTTGCCCAGCAAGATAATCCTCACAGATGAGTATATTACAGAAACTGATTCTTAGGGCTTTCATCAGGCGTCCAATAGATAGATAAACCATAACTTGTTTTTTTTTCCTCTTTCTTTCTCTGACAGATGGGATGGCCCTGTAAATTGTGCAGCACTGTTCTACCCACCAAGAGTGATATTTTAAAACATTATAGATTGCATCATGGGACCTTTGGACACAGCCATGCCTTGCCTTGTATTCATATAGGTTGCCCATGCTCTTTTAAATGCTGGAGTTCCCTCCGTTCTCATCTGTCAAGATATCATCCAGAAGTCAAGTTCCTCAATTCACTTCAAGTAAGTCCTTCATTCGCCTGCCCATTGTGCAAAAACACCTGGATTTCCTGATGAAAAGGATTTTTTTGAACACATAAGTCATCATCTTAAGAACAATGAGACTTTGAAATGCGTCTTTGAAGGTTGCGAACACCAAACTAATGTGTATGGGACTTTTGCAACACACAAACACAGGAAGCATACTCCGCATACATTACAAGATTTCAAACCAGGGATTATCTCCAAATTACCTGAAGAAGCACTAGATTTTGAAACCTCTGAAGAGGCTGGTGACCCCAGTGGTGTTAATTATGAAGACAACACTAATGCACAGTATGAAGAGGAAGACGGAAGCAATGTCGTTGTAGAGTATATAGCATCCCTCTTGTTGAAATTGACCAACCTGTCAGGTTTGACAGGCCGGTCACGCCTCCCGCTGTCTGCTCCAGGATGCTGCTCCAGCCATGAACCGGGATGAGGGAGCTTACATGCTCCATCCAAACTTTCCAAAACATTTGAGGTGTTTCAAAGACTTTTTGTGGGACTCGACGCACTGCGGCCAAAACCGTCCCCGAAATTCATGACCCTCAAAAACAAGCTTCTTACCTAGGCAGTCAGACATGACTGTCAGCTTGCACTTACTGAATGGACAGCTTTTCCTGTGTTTGTCTTATACATTGGACATTGAGTGAAATTCTTCAGATGTTTTATGATGTAAACAGTAAAAAAAACCACAAATGAATGTGAAGGTGTTGAAATGCTTTATTAATAACATGTAAACACTACAGTAGGAAAAACAAACAACAAAAACAAAGCTGCAGGTCATTTTTTGGTGTGTTAATTGTTTATAACTTGTTTTATGTTCTATACACACTTTATTGCTCCTGCTGGTGGTTAGAAGGAGGTCTGTGAGTTGTTTTGTAAGAAACTGTATGAATGTTCCAAGCAAAAGTAGCTGAACTCAGGCTCTTTTATGCACTTGTTCTTGGCTGTATGTGCATGGTTAAAAAAAGGATGTGAATGTGTTAAAATGTTTTAATATGTACATAGTAGGAAAAAACAATCTGCAGGTCATTACAGACTATGGATGGGACAGATAAAACCTCCCTTTGCATTGTGAGGAAAACCATATCTGAGTGTGTAAAATTGTTTTTAACTAGCTTTCTTTGTTTCATACACACTGTATTGCCTTCCCCACTGTAAAGTTCCTGTTGGTGATTAGAGGGACATCTGTGAGTTTTCTAAGAAACTGTATGAATGTTCCAAGCAAAAGTAGCTGAACTCAGGTTCTTTTATGCACTTGTTCTTGGCTGTGTGTGCATGGTTAAAAAAAAGGATGTTAAAGTGTTACAATGTTTTAATATGTACACAAACAAACTAATCTGCAGGTCATTAGACTATGGATGGAACAGATCAAACCTCCCTTTGCATTGTGAGGAAAAACCACATCTCAGTGTGTAGAATTGTTTTTGACTTTTTTTTTTGTTTTGTTCCATACACATTGCCTGCCCACTTTACCTGCTGGGGTCAGAAAGCGGGGGGGGGGTTGTTAGTTATTAAGTAGAAATCTTCAAAATAGGCATACCAAAAGACATTAGTGTGAAGATGTCCCTGCTTGTCTTGTGTTTCAGAAATGCAGGTTGAATGTTCAAAGCAAAACTTGAGATTTAATAAAAAAATGGAATTTGATATGTCATTATTGTCATTATTATTATTACTATTATTATGCTAACTAATTATTTAAATATTTTTTTTAAACTTAATAAAATTAAGAATATAATTTTTTTTTTATTTAAATGTTACTTATTTTAATTAAGCCTAGTGTGTTTAATATGCCAATGTTTTTTACATTGATTTTGCTAAATTTATTGACTTTTTTTTGCAAACACAACTTTATTTTTTTGCATACATAAAAATGCATATTATTAAGTTCTCATACTCAAAATACCAATTAGTTCACTACACATGCAAAAATTGCTTGGAAAATGTTGCCTTATTTTTTTTTAGTTAGATCTAGGCAACAGTTTTTACAGTGTATCCAGGACTTTAAGTTGTCCAAATTTTAAAAAATCATCATCAGTGAATTTTTTCACTGCTGATTGTTAAACTAGTGTAACATCATCTGTGTTCTTTCATGATTTCATAGTCTTTCTGTAAAAAAAAAAAGTGATGAATTACAGTAGAAAATAACAGGCAAAGGTTTTTTGTACGAGTCTGTGACACTGTGTACTGGGAGGGTGGGTGGGTGGATGGGAGCTGGGACACAGTGCAGTATAGCGGCCCGCAGTGAAATATCCTGTGACAAAAACCTCTTTCACTGAGAAGAAGACGTGAGGCTGATACTGAAAACAAGTTTGTTATGAAAAACAGACATGTTTAAAAGTTAATGTGTTCTTGACTACTTACAGTTAATTTAATGTTAAGATATTTAAAGTATGTTTAAAATGTGATGTCATACACTAAGAATCCAGTATTACTGTTAAATTAAAGTGTTAAAATATACTTGGTATGAAATATGTATTGATCTTGTTTTGTGCTATGGTTGTTTTTTTCTCATTTAAATCAGGTGACATCATCTGTCCATGGTTTTACTGCACAATGTAGATCAATTACAATATTTATTTGATTGTATCATCATCATAATGGTGAAACTTTCTTCAGGACTGTAGGGTGACCAGATTAGAATGTGTGAAATTCAGGACAGAGAGTTTGGGCTGGGTGTGTCATGTCAGAGGGATTAAAATATAACTTTTAAGTCACAGGTGTGTTACAGTCATTTTCAACTTTTCAGCAGATACGTTTGTCATTAAACTGCAGGACTTCAAACACATTTTTTAGATCATTTTTTAAATCACAAATTCTTCCCACAGAGGTTGAATGAAATCAACAATATTCATGTTATTTATGGTAGATATTTTACATAAACAAGCAAGACATTTTTAATCAGGCAGAAATTATTGCTTAAAATATTGATTTGATCATAATAGTTTCACATATTCTTCATAATATCTGTTACTTATTTTCAGGTATCATGGTATCCGGTGTACACAGTGGAGTTTTTGTATGGACTTGTATCACAGTGCTGGATACTATAGTGGCAGCACAGTGAAATATCCTGTGACAAAAACCTCTTTCCACTGAGAAGGGAATATTGTCAGTGTTGCTGATACAGAAACACACAGGTAGAGCTGCTTTCTGCTGCCTGTTTGTGTCCAACAAAACTCTTCTTAGGAAACTGTATTCAAAGACTGACAGTGATCTGTTTTTACACAAATGACTGTGTTAGGACATCAAGAGTTTGACAGTGATACACTTTTCATACCATACAGACAATCATACAAATATTCACAAAATTAAAATGTAATTATCAAATAATAACTGGTTTCATAATAGAAATGAAGCAAAAATGGAACATTCTTTCATGATTTCATACTCTTTCTGTTAAAAAAAAGTGATGAATTACAGTAGAAAATAACAGGCAAAGGTTTGTGTACGAGTCTGTGACACTGTGTCCTTCAGGCTGGGGCACAGTGATATACGACAATACAAAAACCTTGTATGAAACTGAAATTTGGCACAGAGTCACTGAGCCGTCAAGAAAAAGAGTCGGAGATGTTACACTTTTTATGTTGTTTTTGTATTATTACCTCTGTTACATGGCTTTTGTCTTTGTCTTTACGTCATTTTTCATCTTGTTACATCCTGTTACATCTATCCCCTTGCTTTTGTCATGAGTTGTTTTCATCTTGTTACATCTTTTATGTAGTTTTCGTCTCGTTACATCAGCTTGTCTTGTTACATTTTTACCTCATTTTTGTCTTGTTACATCTTTACACCCTTTTCGTTTTATACATCTTTTATGTCATTTTCAGAAGACTGAATAATTACAGGTGAAATTTAAAGAAAGTGGAGGAAAAAAAACAGCATGATGAACGTTTCATAATTGCCCCCTGCTGATTACATGTAGTGCAAGAAGATAATAATTCACCAGGCAAAGGTTTTTGTATGAGCATGTGACACTGTGTCGACTGGAACCCACAGTGATATGTGATAATACAAGAAGTCACTGCACCTCAAGAAACAGAGATGATCAGGTCCTCACTCTATTTAAAATGTGAGCTAATGGTCATAAGATAAGAAACTAATGAGTAATTATTAAAAAATAACTACTACACTCTATTTTTTTAAATGTACTGCTACACATAGTGTTAAAAGTTTGTGATGATATGCCTGAAAAAAACTTGGTATAAAATATGTCTCATCTCCTATAAAAAGCCTATTAATCTTGGTTTATTCTACAGTTTGTTCCTCATTCAAATTAGGTGATGTCATCTGTCCATGCTTTTACTGCACAGTTTAAATCATTAACTACTTATATGTGCTTGTTTTATTGTACAGTTATTACAGCTGTGAAGCCCTCTTCAGGACTGTGCACAACATGACCAAAATAATAATAATAACAATAATAATAATAATAATGATAATAATAATAATAATAATAATGAAAAAAAAAATCATCAGGGACTTTTTTCACCTCTTATTTCTTTCACATGATGGTGTCTTTACATTACCTGTTAAACTAATGTCAGAAACACTGTAGTTAAAGTGACAGCAGTTGTGTTTTGTGACAGCCAGTGTGCAGGGTGGAGTTTATGTACGGACGTAAATCACAGTGCAGTATAGCGGCCGCAGTGAAATATCCTGTGACAAAAACCTCTTTCACTGAGAAGAAGACGTGAGGCTGATACTGAAAACAAGTTTGTTATGAAAAACAGACATGTTTAAAAGTTAATGTGTTCTTGACTTACTTACAGTTAATTTAATGTTAAGATATTTAAAGTATGTTTAAAATGTGATGTCATACACTAAGAATCCAGTATTACTGTTAAATTAAAGTGTTAAAATATACTTGGTATAAAATATGTATTGATCTTGTTTTGTGCTATGGTTGTTTTTCTCTCATTTAAATCAGGTGACGTCATCTGTCCATGGTTTTACTGCACAATGTAGATCAATTACAATATTTATTTTATTGTATCATCATCATTATGCTGAAACTTTCTTCAGGACTGTAGGGTGACCAGATTAGATTGTGTGAAATTCAGGACCAAGAGTTTGAGCTGGGCGTGTCATGTCAGAGGGATTAAAATATAACTTTTAAGTGACAGGTGTGTTAAACACATTTTTTTAGACAGATCAAAAACATTGATGACATCAATGTTATTTATGATAGATATTTTACATAAACAAACAGGATATTTTTCTTAAATAAATGATTTGATCATAATATTTTCATAGTAATATCGATTAGTATAACGGTTCATTTTCAGGTGAGAAAGGACAGGATTCAGGATTCAGCTTGGACTTCTGGACTGTCCTGATTTTTTCAGGACATCTGGTCACCTTATCCAGGACTTTAAGTTGTCCAAATGACAAAATAAATATAACAATCAAATTTAAAAAAAAAACAAAAAACAGTGAATTTTTTCACTGCTGATTGTTAAAGTAGTGTAACATCATTTGTGTATCATGGTTCCAGTGTACACAGTGGAGTTTTTGTATGGACTTGTATCACAGTGCTGGATACTATAGCAGCAGCCACAGTGAAATATCCTGTGACAAAAACCTCTTTCCACTGAGAAGGGAATATTGTCAGTGTTGTTGATACAGAAACACACAGGTAGAGCTGCTTTCTGCTGCCTGTTTGTGTCCAACAAAACTCTTCTTAGGAAACTATATTAAAAGACTGACAGTGATCTGTTTTTACACAAATGACTGTGTTAGGACATCAAGAGTTTGACAGTGATACACTTTTCATACCATACAGACGATCATACAAATATTCACAAAATTAAAATGTAATTATCAAATAATAACTGGTTCCATAATAGAAATGAAGCAAAACTGGAACATTCTTTCATGATTTCATAGTTTTTCTGTTAAAAAAAAGTGATGAATTACAGTAGAAAATAACAGGCAAAGGTTTTTGTACGAGTCTGTGACACTGTGTCCTGGGAGGTTGGGAGCTGGGACACAGTGCAGTATAGCGGCCACAGTGAAATATCCTGTGACAAAAATCTCTTTCACTGAGAAGAAGACGTGAGGCTGATACTGAAAACAAGTTTGTTATGAAAAACAGACATGTTTAAAAGTTAATGTGTTCATGCATGAACAAGTTAAACGTTACTCTTTACCTCACAGGAGACTGTGTAAATATTCAAGTCGAAATGTGATCAGTAAAAAAAGTACAATGTTCTTTTAAGGTTTTATTGTTTGACTGTAAAAAAAAAAACAAAACTGAAATTTGATAAATTCTCCTGCTGAGTACAAAGACTAATCACTGCCCATGCATCACATCAGTCAAAGGTTTTTGTATGAGTGTGTGACATGGTGGTGTATGGTGGCTACCACAGTGATGTGTGGTAATACAAAAACCTGCCCCAACACGAACTGAAGCACAAAGTTACTGTGCCTCAGTTACTGTGAAGATACTTTCAAAACGAGACCATTTACAACTTTGTTAGACCCTGAAGAAATGCGATATCTAATGGAATAGTATTACCTTTTTGAGGAATTGTATTTTTCTCAGGGTTTTTTTTTTTGTGACCAAGTTTCTTTTGTTTTTTTTTTTCATTTACATCAGCGATTACAATTCATATAAAATTATTGTGAAATACCAAAAATAAGTAAATAAGTACAATTAAATAGTACATGTATCTGTGTATCATGATAAGAACATTGCTGTGTCAATACTTTTAAACAAATCATTTATTAAAAGAAAAAGAAAAAGAAGAAAAAAAAACAAAATGAAATAAAAAATAATTAAAATAAACCCCATCTAAACCCCAACCCCATCTACGTAGGATGTAAACATGGCGTAGATCTCACGAGACTTCGTATATCTCTTAATGGACGCATGTATGAAAATATCATACGTATCAACTGGGTCACCATTCACTGCAATTGTACTGACTGCAACCCTGTTTTCTGCTGAAACTCCAGGATTGTTTTGTGAACTGAAGATCTTCACCCATCATCACATCGGCATAGTGGTGAGTACATACTGAGTGGGTTATCATGTAAAGTGGAATATCGCTTTAAGCTGTTTAAAGTATGTTTAAAATGTGATGGTCATATGTTAAGAATCCAAAAAGTAATACATAGTAATAGTAATAATAAAAAATAACCATCTATATTAGGTCACCCAACCATTGGATGATATGTCTGAAAAAATATACTTGGTATTAAATATGTATCGGTCTTGTTTTGTGCTATAGTTGCTTGTTTGTTTTTTCTCTCATTTAAATCAGGTGATGTCATCTGTCCATGGTGCACAATGTAGATCAATTACAATATTTATTTATTTATTTTATTTTATCATCATCATTATGCTGAAGCTTTCTTCAGGACTGTAGGGTGACCAGATTAGAATGTGTGAAATTCAGGACAGAGAGTTTGTGGCTGGGTGTGTCATGTCAGAGGGATTAAAATATAACTTTTAAGTGACAGGTGTGTTACAGTCATTTTCAACTTTTCAGCAGATACGTTTGTCATTAAACTGCAGGAGCTTCAAACACATTTTTTAGATCATTTTTTAAATCACAAATTCTTCCCACAGAGGTTGAATGAAATCAACAATATTGATGTTATTTATGGTAGATATTTTACATAAACAAGCAAGACATTTTTAATCACTACAAGCATAAATTATGGCTTAAAATATTGATTTTGATCATAATATTTTTGCACGTTCTTCATAATATCTGTTACTATAACGGTTCATTTTCAGGTGCGGACAGGATTCAGGATTCAGCTTGGACTTCTGGACTGTCCAGAATTTTTTAGGACATCTGGTCACCTTATCCAGGACTAACAATCAAATAAAAGAAAATAAAAAAATCATCAGTGAACTTTGTCACTGTTGATTGTTAAACTAGTGTAACATCATCTGTGTATCATGGTATCCAGTGTACAGTGGAGTTTTTGTATGGACTTGTATGGACTTGTATCACAGTGTAGTAGGCCTATATGGTGGCAGCAGCGGCCACAGTGAAATATCCTGTGACAAAAACCTCTTTCCACTGAGAAGGGAATAGTGTCAGTGTTGTTGATACAGAAACACACAGGTAGAGCTGCTTTCTGCTGCCTGTTTGTGTCCAACAAAACTCTTCTTAGGAAACTGTATTCAAAGACTGACAGTGATCTGTTTTTACACAAATGACTGTGTTAGGACATCAAGAGTTTGACAGTGATATACTTTTCATACCATACAGACGATCATACAAATATTCACAAAGTAAAAATGTAATATCAAATAATAACTGGTTTCATAATAGAAATGAAGCAAAAATGGAACATTCTTTCATGATTTCATAGTCTTTCTGTAAAAAAAAAGTGATGAATTACAGTAGAAAATAACAGGCAAAGGTTTTTGTACGAGTCTGTGACACTGTGTCCTGGGTGGGTGGGGCACACTGATATACGACAATACAAAAACCTTGTATGAAACTGAGCTGAGCCATCAAGAAAAAGAGACAGAGATGGTATCCACAAAACCATTCCCCAAATTTTTTTAGGCCCTGGAGTAGAACCAACTGAAGATTCTCCAAGTGGACTAACAGTCGTCAGTTCAAGCCATCAGTCCACTCATCGGATGGTTATGATGTTCTTTTACGTCTTGTTACATCTTTTACCTTCTTGTTTCATTGCTTTGTCTTGTTACATTTTTTATGTCATTCCTGTCTTGTGTCTTGTTACACTGTATTCCTCATGTTACATCTTTTATGTTGTTTTGATATTGTTACATCTTTTACGTGGCTTTTGTCTTGTTATGTCTTTAGTAATTTCCGTCTTATTACGCCCTGTCGCATCTTTTATCTTGTTTTTGTCTTGAGTTGTTTTTGTCTTGTTACATCAGTTTGCCTTGTTACGTCTTGTTACATTGTATTCTTCTTGTTACACCTTTCATATTTTTTTGTTTTGTCTTGTCTTTTACATGGTTTTCTACTTGTTACATCTTTTATGTTTGCATCTTGTTTTTTTTGTTTTTTTTCCCAGCGATTAACCAATAAATGAAAACTTGGCTGGCTAAGACTCTTTAATATACTGAAATATAGTACAGTGGAATAAATTATTAGAATATATTTTACATACTGAATAACAAACAAGTAGAGGAGATCAATCAGTACATAGCATATCTCCACCAAGCAACAGATGGTGAAGCACCTACTGCAATTACACCACAGCTGCCAGATGCAACAAGCGGAGATTTGTAAAGTTCCAGCAACATTAACATGACCCCCACATACATTGTCCCTTGCTGAAGCAGTGACCATGGCCTTGACCTTTGACCCCCAAAATCTAATTAGTTTCTAATCTAATCTTTAGTGCCAAGTTTGAGGAAATTCCCTCAAGGCGCTCTTGTGATATCGCGTTCACAAGGATGGGATGACCTGAAAACATAATGCCTGCGGCCACAGCTGTCGCCAGCATGGAGCCATAAAATAAGGTGTTTCAAAAATAGTGAATCACAGAGGTCCTTCGGCATACAGTCGTGAATGCGGACTAAAGAAATTAGACTAATAGGTTCACTAATATGTGAGATTAACTGCAGAAAAACTCCAGTTCTGTTCATGCACACCGGCATGCACACACACACATGATTGCATGACCCCTTACAGGCCTAATGGGGATAATAAAAAGAGAAATTATTTTTTGTCCACTTATTTTATGTCAGGTTAATTACATTTTTTATTTTTAAATGTAGATTATTGGTTACAAATTACAGGTCAATTAAGCAGTTATCATATTAACACAAGTTGCTACCGATGACTTTAAATTTACAGTACCTCTATAGTATAACTCATAATGTTAAATTCTAATACTGTTGGACTTAAATTTGAGATACTATCAAAAGAGAAAGGAAAATGCTTGTACATTTTGGACTTGTGGTTATCAACATCCTTACTGGGTAATATTTATGTAACACAGAGGAAACACTTGTCACCACAACAGGTGCTTCCTCATCCAGCTAACAAACGGAAACTTCAGACTGCAAGCCAAAGGCTCAGTAACCAGGACTGATGCTACATGATAATACACTACACCAAAACAGGCTGCAGAAACTGGATTTGTATGTTTTCAATTTGCAAATAATTAATCATTTAAAACAGCATCAGTTCAGGGTACACATCCAAACCTGTGCAGAAATCTAAAAATATATTATTGAGAAAAAAATGCTTTCAAGATTGCAAAATTAAGTGCACTGTTCAAAAAATGTGAAACTAAATTTATAAATATAAATGAGCAACATGTAGCAACATTAACTATCATACTTTCATGTTCAAACATATTTTTCCCATTATTTTGATATACAATTTCATTTAAACATCAAGGTAATTGTGTTATGCCTTTTTGTATGACAAGAAACGGTCTTTATAACAAGAAACCTTTGTTAACTTTTATAACTTTGTTGTTTCACCCCAAATCTGTGCCGTGCCTTCCCAGCCTCATAGCCATTGATGATACATGTTCATCTGATCAATGTGCACTTTAAATGGCAACATATATGGACTCTATTGGCTTTTACTGTGCATGGAAGGAACTAGAAGAGTGCTCAGCAGAGTGCAGTCAGGCTACAATGGTGAAGCACCTACTGCAATGTCTCCACAAATGCCAGATGCAACCAGCAGAGATTTTTAAGTTCTGCCAACATTAACATGAGCTCCACATACGTTGTCCCGAGCTGAAACAAGATTTTAAACTGAAGCAGGTGTTGATAATTTGCAGCCCCTAGCAGACGGTTAAGAGGAGAAGTCAGCTGTCAATGGTCATGTAAGACAGTGCAGTGAAAAAAATAGAATTACTCCACCAACCAGTCAAGTTGCAGTTTACAACCGATGAAGGACAAGCAGCAGGGAAGTTGGGACCAGTTGGAGAAATCGGGACCAGGTTAGTAGACAGACCAGGCAGATGAGCCGATAAGGGATGAGCAACAGGGAAGTCAGGACCAGGAGGAGAAGGCGAGAACAGGTGAGCACAAAGTCCAAGCAGACAATCCAGCGGGGAGCAGACAGAAGGTGAGTCAAGGTCAGGCAGAGAGTGAGGGATCCAGTGGAGAAGTGAGTAGGTCCAATCCACTGGAACACACAGGCGGGGAAACAGGAGAACTCACCCCGTAATGTCACTGGGGGAAACACCGAACAGCCACAGGGACAGGCAGACAGGAACCAGGAACGCAGAGGCAGATCTTGTGGTCAGGGACAAAAGGCTGTGTTGATTTTCCAGGGAACAGACGAGGCAGGTGAGTCAAAAACTAAGATCTAAAAATTGTTTCTGCTAATGGATGTCACCCCTCTTTCACATGCACTCCAAGAAAGTCAATGTGGGAGGTAGGAGAAGAAGAGTCATCAGACAAATCTTCCATAATGAAATGTGGCTACATAAACCCAAGGAGTTCATCTACAAAACAACGTCCAAAAGAAAACATGCAGTATGTGTGTAAATTCTGCCGCTGAACGCTGAACCATGGCAACGCTTTATGCAGGGAAGCATAAAGAAAGGTAGGCTAAGAGTAAGTGACAAAAGCAAAGCTAGCTAGCTCATAAATTTGCCTCCGTGCCAAAACTCTTCAGTAATATCTTCACCACTCACTCAAAGAGATTTAGCTAAAATTAGCTATACATATCAGCTACCTATAATGTTTCAGGATGCCAGTTTCAGTTGTTTTCAAGCTGTTTAGCTAGGTGCACAAGCTACCTAATTTAGCTGATGTAACAGTTAGCTAATGCAGTATTAGCTTTATGAGAGATTGAGGGGACAGAGAATGACAAATTGTTGTTCTTACGTTACATTTTGCTTGTTATAAACAATAAAGAGACAGATCACGTTAAGCTAGGCTAGCTAATGTGCTGTATATTAAGACATGTCACAGCAACATTAGTAACCCTTCACATCCAAATTTTCACCCATTTTGTAATTCATAATGATAGCAAATGGATTCATATTAGGGCATGGCGATTGGGCGATTGCCTATCTATGATGGGCTGAATCCACCACCGGTTGGGTTTTTTGGGCCTTTTTTTGGGGGGCGATATTTGTCATTTTGTTTTGCTAAAGTAATGATCTGCAGAGCGACAGCCGCCACTCCCCAAAGCACCCTCATCCGGCGGCACATTACACACCCAATCATCCGGCTTGTGAGTGCTCTGAGCTGGGTGAGGAGTGAAAGGAAAACAGCCTGCAGAACCTGACTCTTTGCATTCACTTTTTCATGCAATTAAAGATTTAATTTGACCAAACCAGAGGTGGTGGCTGTTGGAGGAGTGGACAGACCAACTAAGACGGTTCTGGTGAGTTCTACGTGCTTTTCTGTCAAGTTTGAATGACGTGTGTTTTGAGTTAATCGAGCAAATGATGCTCATCCTAGCTTGGTAAAACATAGAAACTTAAATTCAGAGGATGAATGGTTGCATTTCTTGTTTAAAAAGGAAAATGTGTGTAAGAATATTTCATTTCTTGACACTATGTCACATAGTGAATTCTCTGCTTACACACATCTCCCACCCAAGACTGACTAGAGGAGGTGGGAGGGGCCGGACAAATATTAGAGCTGCAATGATTGTTTGATTAATCAGTTATTAAATTAATCGCCAACCATTTTGCTAATCAATTTTTTTGAGTAAAAAAGTCCAAATTCTGATTTCAGCTTCTTAAAGCGATATTCCACTCTTAGATAATCATCCACTCAGTATGTACTCACCCCTATGCTGATGTGAGGAATGGGTGAAGATCTTCAGTTCACTAAACAATCCTGGAGTTTCTGCAGAAAACAGGGTTGCAGCCAGGGTTCGAATTACACAATGGCTTTCGGGGGAGCCCTATTGTCGTTGCCCCCCCCCCCGCAGTACGTGTTTGACTCTCCTCAAACATGTACTGCGGGTGCAGAAAAAAACTCCTCTTGTCCTCATTTGATGCTCCAAAATGTAAACAAGTTCGGAGTGGAGGCATTAAGGCAAATCTCTCAGTGCGCGTTCTGCAGAGTCAGACGCCTTCAATGCGTTTTGGCCTCAATATTAACATCATAATCTGATCTTTGTGAATGTAAACTAATGTGGAGAGATCTTAACTCACATTTGTTTTTACATGGGACAACTTTATGAAATGTCATAGACACAGAGAAACAGCTGTTCTGCTGCGTGCATCTCTCTCTCACACACTCTCTCCTTGCTGACTGTCCTTTTGGCTCACTCTTGTTTCCCTTCTGTCTGTGGATTGTTAGAATCGGGAGAAAGTGGATTCAGACCAAAAGTTCAATTTGCAACAATGAAAAGCAAACAGGAACCGAAGTAACATGTTAAGTCTATCAGTCACCTCTGCTCCATGTCAGAACCACGGACAGTGCAGCGGTCACGGTGGCACACACAACAGCGCACACAACATTGTGTTAATTAGTGACAATACATAAAATGTGTGAATAAACACAAAACTTTGCCATATTTTCACTGTTATTATTTATTTCAGGACCATCATATGTTAGAGCTCCCCCAAATGTCCCAAATGAGGCTTTCAGGGGAGCTCATGTCCTTTTCAGGTGAGCCCAGCTTCCCCTAGCTCCCCCATAATTCGAACCATGGTTGCAGCCAAATCCAGTACAACTGCAGTGAATGGTGACCCAGTTTAAAACGTTAAAAAAAAGAACACAAAACAAACACAAAATGTCTCCATCCTGCTTGTGTGGTGTAATCCAAGTGTCCGCAAGCCGCAACATTAAAATTTAACCACAAAAGACGCCATTTACGCCATGTTTTTAGTCAAGTCAGGTCAAGTCATTTAAAACAACCGAGGTTGACCAAAGTGCTGTACAACAAAATAATGAATATAAGAAATACAACATAGTAAAACAGCAAGAGCAGCAGAGATAACATAGAAATGCCATCTCAAGCACAAGTAGATAGAGGAACAGAAAAAATATGAAATACAAACAAACAGACAAAATGAAAATGAGAGTACAACACTAAGGACACTAAAAGGCCTGAGAAAACATGTGAGTCTTAAGTTTTACTTTAAAAATATCAACGGCGTGGGAACACTTTATTGAGAAGGGTAGGCCGTTCCAGAGTTTAGGGGCGGCTATAGCGGATGCCCTGTCACCCTTCCCCTTCAGTCTTGATCGCGGGTAGCTAAAAGCAGCTGGTCCGAGGATCTGAGCGATCTGGGGTTGGAAAGGGGGCAGAGGAGCTCAGACAAGTATTGGGGTTCCAGGCCATTCAGAGCTCTAAAAACAAACAAGAGTACCTTAAATTCTATTCTGAATTTGACTGGAAGCCAGTGGAGGGACGCTAGAACTGGTGTAATGCTGTCACGTTTCTTGGTACCAGTCAATAGTCTGGCAGTGGCGTTCTGCACCAGCTGTAGGCAAGCCAAGGAAGACTGGTTGATTCCCAAACAGAGAGAGTTACAGTAATCCAGACGAGAAGAAATGAAGGCATTTGTGACTATCATGAGGTTATCGGAGGAGAGAAATGGCTTGATTTTGGCAATATTTCGGACCTGGAAAAAACAGCCCTTCAGTTTTAAAGATGAATCAAAAATGAAACCAAGATTCCTGGCATGAGGATGGAGGTTGAGAGCCAGAGGTCCCAAATGGTCAGTAATTAGCTGAAATGTCAACTGTAGCACGTAGCAGGTAGGATATAAACATGCCGTTGATCTCGCGAGACTTCGTATATCTCTTAATGGACGCACGTGTGAAAATATCGAGATCAACGCCATGTTTACATCCTACCGGCTACATGCTACAGTTGACATTTCGGCTAAAAACATGGTGTAAATGGCATTTTTTGTGGTTAAATTTTAATGTTGTGGGGCGGCACGATGGCACAGTGGTTAGCGCTGCCGCCGCACAGCAAGTAGGTCCTGGGTTCGAATCCCCGAGCCGGCAGGGCCTTTCTGTGTGGAGTTTGCATGTTTGCATGTTGCATGTCCGCGTGGGTTCTTTCCGGGTACTCCGGCTTCCTCCCACAGTCCACAGACATGCAGCAGATTAATTGGTGACTCTAAATTGCATAGGTGTCCATAGGTCCACAGGTGTGAATGTGAGAGTGAGTGGTTGTCTGTCTCTCTGTGTCAGCCCTGCGATGAACTGGCGACTTGTCCAGGGTGTACCCCGCCTCTCGCCCAATGTCAGCTGGGATAGGCTCCAGCCCCCCGCGACCCTCACGGATAAGCGGTTACAGAAAATGGATGGATGGATTTTAATGTTGCGGCTCGCGGATACTTGGATTACACCACACGAGCAGGATGGAGACATTTTGTGTTTGTTTTCTGTTCTTTTTTTTAACATTTTAAACCGGGTCACCATTCACTGCAATTGTACTGGATTTGGCCGCAACCCTGTTTTCTGCTGAAACTCCAGGATTGTTTAGTGAACTGAAGATCTTCACCCATCATCACATCGGCATAGGGGTGAGTACATACTGAGTGGATGATTATCTAAGAGTGGAATATCAGTTTAAATGTGAATATTTTTTGGTTTCTTTACTCCTCTCTGACAGTAAACTGAATATTATTGGGTTGTGAGTAAAACAAGATATTTGATGGCATCATTTTAGTCTTTGGGACACACTGATTGACATTTTTCACCATTTTCTGAGATTTTATAACAGACAACTATTAATCGATTAATCGAGAAAATAATGAGCGGATTAATCGACTATAAAAAATGAATGTTAGTTGCAGCCCTAATATATATATCGCCAGTTTTTGATGGATTGGCTGCCAATGGCTGGTTGGCAGATTTTAACGTATCGCCCTTCCTTAATTCACACTGTTTTATCCTGGAAGGAGGGCCAGTTTTGTAGGATGGGATAAATAAGACTGCTAGTAACAGAGAGAAGGTTGATCTTTGTGTGATGGCTAGGTTCTGCAGCATGCAGTAGGATAAGACAGTGAGCTATGCAGGGAAAGGCAACTATTAGCTAAAGAAGTTACAAAGTTAATAAAATTAAGTTAAGAAGTTACAGTCACGCATAAATGAAGATAATTCTAATCCCATAAAATGTGTATTTCATACTAAAAGAGCTTAAATTCATTCTCTCCCTGGTAGGAGCAGTTTATGGTTATGGTTTGTGTTTATGAATGATACCAACATTTCAGGGACTGCATGATGGAAGAGGTTCCAGCTTCATTTGGTATAAATGTTACCAAAGTATTTACAACTAAAATTGGACGCAGTAATGAAAATAGTAGCAAGCAGTAGTAACATGAGTCTTTTAAACTTCATTCATTTTATCTGATAAATAATCTTATTATTAATGTTTGTTATTAACTGTCCCCTGGCCTCCTGTCATGTTGCAAAAGTGCCCCCCAAGCAAAACTATTTGGGCATCCCTGTTGTGAGCGTCTCTCTCAGGCTCGCTGATTCCAGTCCTTGATTATGATTGTGCCAAAGAAAGTGTTTCAAATTTTGATTTACAGGGTGGGCTAAGCAGCTTTTCATTTGGAGCTAAAAACAAGGCTCTACATCAGTTTAATGCTACTGTGATAAATGGGAAAGGTGAAGCCTGTGGATTCAGCAGTGATGTTGGCCTACTTGTGGGGGCTGGTACGTCAATGATTCACTGGTGAAAGAAACAAAAGGCCCATGGGAATATATGTTTGAGCAACCAGGAAACCGACTGTTTCCTGTTGCTTTGTTGGAGAAATACCTCTTATTGCTGCCGCCCAATCCACTGGCCTTTATCTTCATCCAAAATGGGCAAACTAAACCAATAATGTAGCTTTGGATGTTTTTATTTGTACCCTACCGTGCCCAATTTTCTCTGGTTAATTTTGTCAATTGCCACTGATATAATTATTGTTATAGTGTAGCTTTGTCACTCTCTCATTCCCAGACACTTTGTGACCCACAGTCACAGGAGATTTTTTGGGGGGTTTATACAGCATTTAAAATGTGTATATTGTTTTACTGATTAAAAGAAAAAAAATGAAAGCCAGTTATTCCGGCTAATTCCACAATTATTTTGTTTCATATATGAAGTTGAATCATGCATCAGTGCAATTCATCATTACATCCCTATTTATTACGTTTGTTCAGTACAGATACATTGACCACAATACAAGTACAATACAAACTGATTAGTCTTTTTATTTCTGCTGCTATACACCTGCAGAACTTTAGAAAAGTGATTTGATGGTCTCAGTCTGCTAACAACTCAGTTATTCAACAGTAATTTGACTGCAGTTGCCATGAATGAGGTATTGTGGCATGGCCTAGAGTTTGCCAGTTGTACTTCATCCTACTTAACAAAACAATCTAGGTGGCATTTAGCGTTGACCTGGCACATTACAAACATGTTGCCGCACCCTCCCCTTCCAAGCATGTAGCAGAATGTAAGGTGGCTGCAAAACCCGCAAAAGGCCCTATCCATAGCCAGTGTTTGGTTTGTCCGTAGAGGAGCTACTGTAAAAACATGGTGGTAGAGGACACGCCAAGCTCCCAAGAAGAGGACCAAGCTTTGAGTGACATTTGACATAGTGGCCAAACTATGTAATGACATGCGTAATGACATCATGTGATGCACATCGGCTCAAAATGACTTTTCCGTATGGTTACATGTAAAATAAGCGTCTGTAAAAAAGAGTGTGTGTGTGTGTGTGTGTGTGTATTTATAGTATATATGTATGTAGATATATAGATATATTAAGATATAGATATATTTTAGCATCACAAGGCTGCAAAATGACTTGTTTTCAGGATCAAGATTTGATCCACACTTTGAAAAGTACAGGAGTAATTAAATCATTTATCACCATTCGGGTTAGTGGAGGCCTAAACTTCTAGAAGTCTCTACTGCCCTTGCTCTATTGGATGCACAGCACAGTAGCATATGTGGAAGATCACACATGGAAGTTGTTTTCATGCATAATTAACAGAGGCCCACTTTCAACACTGTATCCAGTTCCATCCCAATCTCATTCTCCAATTTGTCATATTTCAACAATTTTTTACAACCCCTCAGCAACTCATACAGACGTGGATGGTGGCCATTCGTAGCTGAAAGCACCAGGCTTTTGATATGACTACAATATAAACCCAACCACAGCTGTATGCATGCCCCGTACTGTGGATGTACTATAAAGAGGGACATAGTCAACACATGGAGGAGGTGGGGTGGATGGATGGTTTCTCCTTAATACATGCATGGGACCCATGTCCTCTGTAGATATAAGCAGCTTACTCTAAGGGAACAAAAGAATTTGTGTCCCGTGTGAAACCAAAAAATTATCAAAATTCCAAAGGTACATAGCGTGCCTATTCCTAACCAAGTATTTTTTGTGGCTAAGCCTAATTAAATCATTTTTGTGCCTAAACCTAACTAAGTAGTTTTTTTGTGGTTTTGTGTGTTGTGTGTGTGTGTGTGTGGTGTGTGTGTGTGTGTGTCTGTCTAAACCTAACCAAGTAGATTTTTTGTGTCTAAACCTTACCACACAGTTTTTAGTGCCTGAGCCTAACTGAGTCAGTTTTTTATGCCTAAACCTAACCAAGTATTTTTATTGTGCACAAGCCTACAAGTCTTCTGTGCCTAACTTAACCAAAGTCTTACAAGGTTACAATTTCTTTTAGCAAACACTTTTCATTCAAAGCTATGTACATCTGAGAGTTGATATAACACAAGCAAGGATCTAATCAAGACAGAAAAAACATGAGTAAATGTCATGAAGCACAGATTAAGTCTGACAGGACAAGGTGCCTACAGGCAGTGCCAGTGGCAATGTGCACAGAGTGCATAAAATGCATTGGATATTTTTTTTAATTAATATGTCTGTTAAGAAGGCTTTTTGGCATCAGATACAGCTGTTTAAAGGGTACCTTGTTCTTATTTTGAGGTGATTACCCACAATGGAAATATAGTTATGATTATTATATTCCGTTTCTGCTATAATCTACCAATAACTGCCTATAAATCTTACACACTAAACACCTTAAACATTAAAATATTGGCATAGTCATGTTAAACTCAAGTGACTCAAATGGACTAAAGCATTCATGCCATGGACAGAACATGTGCAAAGAATTTTTTTTAACCTAAATGCAAAACAGCGCCATATATCATTAACTTTTACCAAGTTTAAAATTAATTTCAGCTGAATCATGTGTATCTGCTTGAGTGAACTCCATACTGCAGGAGCTGGAGCTGACAGGAGGGTCTGATAAAGAGGAAGTGTTCACTAACCGTCGGCAAACACGCTCAATTTTATGTAACCCAGACCACAGGGAATTAACATCTCAAGGGAAGTGGTTAATAAATAAATGGTACAGTGGGAATTGCTTTGTCAGTGAAACGTGTTTGCTTTTCTTGGATTAAACAACATTTTTAGTATTTGTATTAGAAGCAGATTGTAGTATATCACTGTGATAACTATGGCTACTTTGACTACTGGGGGAAAGGAACACAAGTCACAGTAACCTCTGGTGAGTAATAATTAAATATATTTTGAGTAAAGACAATTCAATGTTTTTCTGGGTTCTGATTAAATTTATGTTGGTTTATACTGCACTTACAGTAAGATGTAATTTACAGAAAATCAAAAGATCAGTGTAAATGTGAGGTAAGTAATGTAGTTTACTGAATAAGTACAATTCATTAGATGATACAAACTTTTAAGTATTTTTGTACGAAAGTTCTTCAAAACCTGTCACTGTGATGACTACTTTGACTACTGGGGAAAAGGAACAATGGTGACCGTCACATCAGGTAAATGAAACTTTTTCTGTCTTAATTTTGAAAATGTGATCTTTACACTGTTTAATTCAGTATATTTAGACCTCAGTGGCATCAACAGCAGCTTTAAGGTGGTAGTTTTTTGTATGTTAGATGGGTTGACATAGAACACTGTGACGGTGCTTTTGACTACTGGGGAAAAGGAACGATGGTCACCGTCACATCTGGTAAGCCGATCTAATTTTGTTTTCTGTAACGTACAAATTTTGATTTGAAACCTGTTTTAGCATTTTTTAGGAGATTTTGTTGTGACACCATGCAGTCCATTGATTTCTGAAATACTGTATGTTAAATGTGCTGTAATGAGTCGACTAAATCTAGTCTTTGGTGGTGAAAATCATGTTTGTCTCCATCTTCCGAATCCTTTTTTTAAAAAAAAAAAAAAAAAAAAAAACCCAAGGAAAATGTGTCAGAAGTTAGACTGTCATAATATAACGTACCATGAAAAGTGGGAACAGGTTTTTGTACGCAGTGGTTAATAATTTGTTGAACTGTGACTATGCTTTTGACTACTGGGGAAAAGGAACAATGGTCACCGTCACATCTGGTAAGCCAATTTAATTTTGTTTTCTGTACGTAAATATTTTGATTCGAAAACCATTTTTGTATTATTTTAGGAAATTAGGTTGTGACATTATGCAGTCCATTCATTTCTGGTATACTGTATGTTACATGTGATATAAGTAGTCGGCTAAATCTAAACTTTGGTGGTGAAAATTATATTTGGCTTCATCTTCGGAGTCCTTTTACAAAAACAAAAAACAAAAAACAAAAAACAAAAAAAAAACAAAAAAAAAAAAACAAGGAAAACGTGTTCGGAGGGTAGATTGTGATAAAATAACCTACCATGGAAAGTGTCGATATGTGGGAACAGGTTTTTGTATGCAGTGGTTAATAATTTGTTGAACTGTGACGCTGCTTTTGACTACTGGGGAAAAGGAACGATGGTCACCGTCACATCTGGTAAGCCGATCTATTTTTGTTTTCTTCAATATATATATTTTGATTTGAAAACCATTTTTGTAATTTTTTAGGAAATTCGGTTGTGACATTATGCAGTCCATTGATTTCTGGGATTCTGTTTGTTAAATGTGTTACAACGAGTCGACTAAATCTAGTCGTTGGTAGTGAAAATCATGTTTGGCCCCATCTTCCGAATCCTTTTTTGCAAAAGACAAGTTAAATGTGTCGGAGCGTAGATCATAAAATAACCATGGAAAGTGTAGTTATGTGGGAACAGGTTTTTGTATGCAGTAGTTAATAATTTGTTGAACTGTGACCATGCTTTTGACTACTGGGGAAAAGGAACGATGGTCACCGTCACATCAGGTATGTAATTTTAATATTTCTGATTCCAGAATAAAATTCCTGATCAAATTTTTTAAATTCTATAATTTTAATGTGGGCACAAGTGTTGGTGATACGAACGGCAACAGTATTTTGTAACCTGGCAAAGAATTTGTGAAAGGTTTAAAACTCTTTATGTTTAGTTAAATTGGAACGCAAGTCAATTGTATATTTTGGTTTATTTTTTAACTGCCGCTGAAACCAAACTGTGACATGAAATAAGGGGATATTACAGTAATGGGTTTTTGTAAGAAGTGTGAACTGATTCTCTTAACTGTGACAACTGGGCTTTCGACTACTGGGGAAAAGGCACTACGGTAACAGTGTCATCAGGTAAGACTTGTATTGTTTAAAATTTACAGCAGGGTATGTTTCAGAGTGTAAAGTGTAATTTTTTAAAGTTACAGTGTCGCTTCAAAAGTAACTTGTTTTAATGCAGTAGTGTGGACAATCATAGCCGTATTATCAGTCGGATTCAGTGGTGGATATTTATGGCTGGAGCATTTTGGGCCTTTTCAGTGAATTATAAATAGTGGAATTAATGAAATTTTGAGGTTGAGTTTTTTCGCTCGACATTAGTAGATATAGAGTTTTCATACTAAGAATTAAGTAGATCCAACACTGTGCTACTACGATGCTTTTGACTACTGGGGAAAGGGTACAACAGTAACTGTTACATCAGGTAAGAATACTCTTTAACCAAAGGCATAACTGCTGAATTTGAACAAATGTAATTTGTTTTTGTAAAAAAAATATCTGACTGCCGCAAACTCATTTAATGGAGGTTTATGGAGCTTACAGCTTCATTCCTTCACTGTAATTTAAAGCATACTAATTAGCGCTGAAGGATTTTGAAGAAAAATATAATTGCAGTTATTCTGACTGATATTACAATTGCGATGTGTTCTGCAATATTAGAGGAAAGGATCATTTTTATATCATTATTCTCATTTTCATTGTAAAACACATTAAAACCATTATGGTGTGTTAATTTTTTGGGGGGTTTGTACTAAACACAGATGTTTGAAGTCTAGAGAATGATGTGTCGCCAGGACGCCTGTGCAACACCGCAATATTTAATTTAATATAGTATTTGACACGCATTTCGCCTTTAACAAATATTGTGCATCCTGCGATTTGAAAATTACAGTAGACCATATTGCGATTTTGATAAAATTTTGAATAATTGTTCAGCCCTAGTACTAATGATCATTTTCAAAGTTATGCATTTAAAGAAATGTACCTACTTATATGTAGAATAACAAAAAACTAGTACAAATAATATTGTTGAGGGAGGTTAACCTTTGTACAACACATTAAGATCTGTGCATGGAGGGCACTTGAAATTTCCACATTCAACATATTAAAAGGTAATACCTTCAGTGCTGTGATTTTTTTACACTGTTGATCACCTTAACTGACTTCTCTCTGTTTTAACTGCTGCTTGGTGAAAAATGTCTGTAATGTTGAATTTTATTCTCGTTTTTGGTATTTTATTTACGCGCTTGTTTTTCTTTTCTCAGCCACTTCAACTAGACCGACTGTGTGGCCTCTGACGCAGTGTGGCTCTGGGGCTGGAGAAACAGTCACTTTTGGCTGTCTTGCCACGGGCTTCACGCCCTCCTCAGTGACCTACTCATGGACCAAAAATGACGCTGCCTTGACAGACTCCATCCAGTACCCCCCAGTACAGAAAGGCAACGCTTACACGGGAATCAGTCAAATCAAAGTGCCGAGACGGGACTGGGAGAGCAAGGCCGTTTACAAATGTGTTGTGACACACGCAGCAGGAAATGGACAGGCTGTTTTCCCACCACCACCCCTACGTAAGACTTCTGCTGTAATGTAATATACAAATACCTTTTTAGTTGCTGATTCGAAATCTAGCAAGTTTACATGGTGGAGCTGTTAACATATTTTATTATTGTGAAACAACTGTATTATTAATTATTAGTAGTATTATTATTATTATTTATTATTATTCACAGTAGTAGTAATAACTGATAAATAATGTCATACTTTATTGGCTAGCTATTGCCAGTAAATTGAGGTAAAATACAATATCAAACAGAAAACCATTAGTCAAAGAAAGTTTTACATTTTACAGTACTGTTGACAATGTAATACAAAACTACTTCTAGTCACTTTTTATCTTGAGGATAAAGGTAAACTGCAATTGCACCATGTTTTATAGAAGATAATTTGACAACCTTAAGTCAAACAACTAATTAAGTTACAAACTTATGATAAAATGTAAAATGTTATAATAATTTGACAATAATTATCTTTAGGGTACAACTCAAAGTGCTTTATGTAAAAAAAAGAACGGAAACAAAAAAAGAAGACAAAAAACACAAGGGACAATGATAATAATAATAATATAATAATAATAATAATAATAGTCATTAGTCAAGTGTTAGTGTAATATGACTACAAAAAGTTAATCTCTATTACATGGTTTGCAGGTTTTCATGTAATTGGAGGCAGACTTTGTAAATTTGTCCTTAGCTGCTTATGTTGACACATGTGAACTAACTGTAAGAGAGAAACAATTGGTTTAACTGTTTAAGAAACAAATATACATACATAAACGCATAGGAGAGGATAACAGTAAAATAAAAGTGCACTGTAAAATTAACTGAATGCTCAAATCAGTTATTGGTCATAAGTAGTGAACCTCATATTTATTTATTACTATATTGAATTTACGGAACATGAAATACTGGCCTTGTATCTTACTACATATACTAATACTATATACTATGCTACTAATTTATTCAGTTCTGTTAACTAACTGCAGTGAGAGGGGTGAATGAAAATTGCATTTACTAATAATATTATTAATATATTATATAATATATATATGTACTGTTATATATATCATAATATAAATATATTTGGGCTATGATAACCTCCATTTATATTGGAGGTTATTACAGTGTGTTACCAAATTAAACAGCTTGACATATCGTTAAATATTTTTAATTCCATAATTAGCAGGACAATCAAACAGTGAGGTGGAATGAGACAGCTGAAGCTTTTTCATATATACTCAGCTGCTACTCAGTCTATTTTATTCTTTGCTAATATACTGTTTGTCCTCTGCACCTGTGTAAGAACAGATTATTTAAATGTGCTCTGCTTCTTTCCATCTATCTGTTTAATCCTAATTATGTAGATAGATGGAAACTTTATGTTGACCATTAACATTCTCGCAACAAAATCTGTGTTCGCTTGCTGAGCAGTTAATGTATATGCAGAAGCGAGCATTAAAGCTCTGTTGTTCAATTATGTAATTTTTTTACGATGTCAATCTTATTTTCTTTTTGACTCTTTTTGCACACTTTTGTCACAAACTACTCTAAGTGTTCATTTTGAGGAGTGTAATCACTATATGTGTTACAATTTGCACAACATAGAGTAGAACTGAAAAGTCATAACCTCAGTTATATTGTAAGTCTATAGTCAATCTAGATTACATGAACACTGTAGCACTCTGTTCACCTCTGCTTCTGCATATATATATATTATATATATGTGTGTATATATTTGTGTGTGTATGTGTTTTTCAGCGGCGCCTTGTGTGTTGCCAACACTTAAAGTGTTGGCCTCCTCTGGTGAGGGACAAGAAGCTTCCTTCTCCTGCTTTGCCAAAGATTTTTCACCAAACAACTATCAGATGAAATGGCTGAAAAATGATGCGGACATCGCCAACAAAATAGACGAGAGCACAACAGATTCTGAGAGAGTGGAGAATGGAACTAAACTGTACAGCACAGCAAGTTTCCTCACGCTACCTGCCAGTGAGTGGACTCGACATGACGAGATTAAATGTCGGTTTGTGGGGAAAAGTGAAAGCTGTCCAGCATTTCTGAATTCATCCGTGATCCAAGAATGTCCAGAACTTCGTGAGTACTTGTCTACTTTTTCTTTAAAAATTGTTTGTAAATTGATTTTCAGCTGTTCTCTTTAATAATTGTTCATTAATTCCTCACTCAACAGCTACCCCATGTCCTGAATCAGCTGCAGAAATAACAATCGTTAGCCCCTCACTGGAAGACATTTTCTTAAAGAATAAAGGAACAGTAGCATGCAAAGTCCAGGAAAACAAGCCAACTGTCACGAAGATTATGTGGGAGGACGAGCATGGAAACGAAATGGTTAGCTCCACACTGACCCCCATTAAAAACGGCTCAGGCAAAAAAATTATTTAGCCTTTCTCTCGACATCACGTATGAAGAATGGAACCAGGGGGTCCGGCGCTACTGCATTGTTGAACATGAAGACTGGCTTGAGCCACATAAGGCACTCTATGAAAGGCGTAATGGTAAGAAAACTTTTCAGCAATTAGGTACTTAGCACATGTGTATAATTAATTAACTTAATCATGCCATCAAACTCATTGTGAATGTTACTGTTATGTGTATTTATGTGTATTTTGTATTTCCTTCAGTACTGTGGGTGCTTTTATCTGTGGCGGGAGGCCTAATTGTTTTCTCATGCTTGCAGGAGGACAGTTTCAGCGTCCGTCAGTGTTTATGCTGCCTCCAGTAGAACACACTAGAAAAGAAATGGTGACCCTGACTTGCTATGTGAGAGACTTCTACCCTCAGGAGGTTTATGTGTCTTGGCTTGTTGATGACATGGAAGCAGACTCAACAGAATACGAGTTCCATACCACAGAACCTGTAGATAACCACGGAACCTATTCTGCTTACAGCCAGTTGCTGCTCAGGCTCGATCAGTGGCAAAGGAAAGATGTGGTTTATAGCTGCGCAGTTCACCACGAGTCTGTGACTAACGCAACCAAAGCTATTGTCAGGTCCATCGGGTACACAACATTTGACAAAACCAACCTGGTCAACCTCAACTTGAACATCCCTGAAACGTGCAAGGCCCAGTAGATGTCACTTTGTGTTGCTGTGTCTTCTGTTGTTGTGTTGTTTAATGTTTGTTGCTCGTGATATGATGTTGTGTTTGTCTTTTTAATGCAGATTCAAAATCAAAATAAAAAAAAGCACTTTGCAACTCTGTTGTTGTATGTCGCATGTAATTCATGTCTTTATTTAACCAGTGTTTTGAGCTACATGTTCATTGTGAGTGTACTGTCACAGTGCTGTCATCGTGCTATACAAACTGGGTATTCATCAGCATGTTTGTCTTTTAACGCACACTGACAATAACATTACATCAAAATTTCAACATCACATTGTATTTACTAGAATAACACCACCACCTCCCCACTGACATTAGGCAAAAACAAAATTTAATACATCATATTTGTTCATTTGTATTCCTAGATGGTGCATTAACACTGTTTGTGTGACTTGTCTTTGTGTATGTGTGTTTTCTCTACTGGGTCTTGCACCCCCAACACAAGACAGATGATTGTTTAAAGGGACAGTTCACCCTAAAATCAAAAATGCATATTTTTACTCTTAATTGTAGTGCTATTAATTATCCATTGAGACTGTTCTGGTGGAAGTTGCTGAGCTTTAGAGATATCTGCCTTCTTTCTTATATAATGGGGCTAAATGGCACTTGTCTTGTGGTGCTAAAAGGGCCAAAAGAAAAGCAAAAAAAATAATAATAATAATAAAATAAAATCATGGCCTGGTTTCTCAAGATAATTCACAGATCTTGTTGTGAGCAGTTTCATGTAGGAACAGAAAGTAGTTCCGGCAGATTCTAGATTCAGATTCAGAATGAAAAAAAAAAAAAAAAAAACTGCTGCTGAGTGCCATCTAGTTCCATTGTATTTGAGAGAAGGCAGACATCTCCACAGTAGATATCTCTAAAACTCTGCAACTCGCACCAAACCTATCTAGATGGATAATTAGCGCTACAGGTAAGATGAAAAAATTTATTTTTGACTCCAGCTCAGCCTAATGATGAATATACAGATTCACAAGCCAAGTCACGCACCAATAATGGGGTCTTTCAATAGCAATTCAGGATCATTGCAGGATGAATTTGTGACTTTATTTTACCAACATTATTTATCAACATAATCAACATTTTATGAGAACGTGCAAAACTATCAGGCGTCATGGTGCACTCATAAGTATTTAATAAGTAATAAGTAACATACCATTGCTGTTTTTTTTTAATTGTGGTTGTCTAATTAATACTTTGATTGAATGACTGATTGATTTACTGATTAAATCCTAACTGACCTGTGAAGCTATAAAACATATGGTCATTGTTTCGTGAGCTCTTGTTAAAATCCGACTAACTGATTAATTATCGTGCACTACATTCAGATTTCCTGGTTCATATTCACCCCCAATGGACCGATGCCATGGATGCAGAGGAAGATAACATGGGAAACACAGCCCTCACCTTCATCCTTCTCTTCCTCATCACTCTGGTGTTCGCCATCGGAACCACCGCTGTTAAGGTAATAATGAGTTTATATGTTAGAATTGTGCACAGATGACCAGAAAAAGACAGCGGAGGACATAGTTTTATGTATTCAAACAACACAGATGAGTTGGCAGAAAAATCCTCAGAGGTGTGGGATGACAACAGGTTCACACAGACCAGAGCCACAATAGAAACAATGTC
Source organism: Lutjanus argentimaculatus (assembly GCA_034769285.1). Lineage (NCBI taxonomy): Eukaryota > Metazoa > Chordata > Actinopteri > Lutjaniformes > Lutjanidae > Lutjanus > Lutjanus argentimaculatus. The sequence goes on along the minus strand of JAWZSL010000044.1, from coordinate 4,395,444 downwards.
AGTAACACATCAGTTAAAGTCACTCAATAAATATCACAATGGATCATTATTTTTTGACAACACCTTGTTGTTGTATTGATCTGACCAACAATTAAAATGTTTTCATCATTTTTTCTTTATACTCTATTCTAATTCTAAAAGTAATTGCAATAAAAGCTCAACTTTGACACAAAAAAGCAACATTTGTGAATTTTAATGCTTTCAAACATTATAAACCTAAAGTAAAAATGAACTTTCTAAAGCATAAAAACTATAGAGAGGTGTCGAATCAACTCTGTTGTGTTACTTTGTCTCAACAAAAATGATAATTTAAAATTTTAGAATTTAATTTTGCAGGCGTTGGTGTTATCGTGTTTTTGATATTGTCACAAAAATGTTTTTCTCACAACTTCAAATTATTTATATTTATATTTATTAAGTAAGCATGGCAACCTACAACAGAGGCCGGTTTGTTTGTGCCACATGTTGATCCATTAATATTCAATCATCAGAAAAAATACATAGAGGGTGCAATGCTTCATTGACAGCAATCAGGTTGATGTCACTTTGAAAAGGCCTCAAAACTATTTGGGTTTCAGTTTTACTGTAACCACAAAGGACGTCCTCAGAAAGAGCTCACACCTGCATTCAAGATTCATGTGAGTTTTAAGATATTTTATGATGCAGCAATTAGGGCAGAGCAATATATAGATATTAAATCGATATTGTGACATGAGTCTAGATATTGTCTTAGATTTTGAATATCTTTCTATTTTATATGGCATAAATGTTGTCTTTTCCCTGTTTTAAAGGCTGTACAACTGTAAAACGATATCATTTTCTTTAACCTCTATTATTTTCCTTTACCCACATCATAATATCCACATTAATGACGATTATTTAACAGAAATCTCATTTGTGTTTCGTGAAAGCACAGTCATTCCTGCAATACGGTGGTGATTAGGATATCAAAGCATTTGGTGAAAAAAAAATTCTGATATTTAATTTTGTCCTTATTGCTTAACCCTAATTCCACTACAAATAAAAGTTCTGCATTCTAAACCTCAATAAAAATACTTTTTAGTGTAGCAAAATTTACTTAAAGTAGTCATTCTGCAGTAAAACAGTCCCTGACAGTGTTTTACTATAATAAATGATGTTTTGGATTAATAGTACTGCTGCATTAACGTGTTGCATTTACTACTGTAGATATTTGATTGGGCTAATTTTAACTACTTTATATACTCTACAGCATATTCTGTAAGATCATCTTTGCACTATCTGATAATTTATGGTGTTTTAGAAATTGTATATTGAGATATATTGTGGAGTAGCCCAAAAATGTTGAAATATTACTTATAAGCCATATGGCCCAGCCCTAACTGCAATATTATAACTTTAGTGTCCATTCGTTGGTCATATAATACATTTGCAGTATAACCACACAATTTATGGTGACAAATAGCAGGAATTTGATCATTTTGGTGCAATATTACTAATCCATATGTTTTTCTGTTTTTTTCTGTCTTTTCAGATTAAATGAAGCAAGCTGAACTTTCTGTTTAAAAAAAAGTATTTTTCACACTTTCCTTATAAACTCATAGTATCATGTAAGTAATCACAACTGTCTTTTATTCTTCTGTCTTTTTTTTGAATTACCAGAGCTTTGTGTGTTTTTTGAAAATAAATGTTTAAATGATTATAACCCTTGATGTTGCTCCTTCAACTTATTTCTCTCATGCATTATTTTGAAATTGTTCAAACTGTCTATAGTTTTACCAATAAAAGTTCAATATATAATACTCATAACAGTAGTATTTGCTTTTTTGAAAACATTTTATAATTCTGTTTTATTACATTTTGTGTAATATGCTGTTATGTTCATCACCTCCCAGGCACCTGGAACCAACAGCCCATGTTCAACTCAATATGTAAATTCAGAGATTTTACAGTCGGTTAGTTCTTGAGTCTATTAATAACAGAGAACCAGAACTAAAACCTTCAGCAATGTCCTGAGAACTTGTGTCAAATCTATGTGATAGCATATGTAAACTGATATGAGATATTTAAATGTGCAGTCTGCTTCTCTTACTGGCATAACCACACCTCACACCTGGCGTCTGTGATGCACCGTTGCTCTTGGCACTGTTTCACTTCTGTCTTCTGGCACTTTTTTGGGACCTGGGTGTTACTCAATGCTTCCGCTTGCTGCTGGCGCTGATCACTCTGCCCTGTCATGCTGCAACATCTGGGCAACAGACTTCCAGCTCTATCTCCACCTGAGCCCACCACACTGTTACTGTAAAGTACAACTCTGCCCTCTAGGCTAAATAAAAAGACATTACACTTAGAATTGAGATAACACAGTTGGTTACTTGACCAAAGTCTGAAGGTATGTATAACTGAAGAGATAAAATCAGCTCAAACTCTGAAGATTTCTGCCGTCAGTGTTCAGAATGAAACAAGTAAAAACAAAATCTCTTTTCTGTCTCAGCTCCCCGGGTTATCTCTCCAAACATCACAATACACCCTGTCTGGGATGGAGAAGTTGGGGCTTCACAAGTCAGACTCATCTGCATCTTAAGTGGCTACTTTCCAGACAAACTGAGTGTGAAGTGGCAACAGGACAACCAAGCTTTAAACTTTGCACCAATCGAAAGGAAGCTGCAGAGTTTGGAGAGAACTGAGAAAACCTTCAGTCTGAGCAGTGAGATTATGCCAAATATGAAACAGTGGGCAGATGGCTCAAATTTTACATGCAAGGCCACTCACAATGATGCTGAAATTATGAAAACAATAAGTATTTGTCAGGGTAAGTATGTACAGCCCTTTTCTTTGAGCACAGAGTGGACTTTATTGCTATTTCATGAATGTTGTGAAATTTAAAAGAAAATCCATGTTGGAATGAATTAAGTAGTTTGAATTAGATTAACATCTATGGCCATTTTCTATCTGCAGTCCATGCAAGAACCCTTCCTTCCATTCATATGGAGATTCCCACATTCAAGACAGTGATGATGGCAAATTCTGAGGTGAAGGGAACATGTTCAGTCTACACTTTGTTTGATGCCAAGGTGATCTGGCAGATGGATGGAGCAGCCCCATCCAGTATAAATGTAAACCAAAAAAGAAACACAACTCTTTTAATAAGCACTCTAACCGTTGACTTGAGTCGCTGGAAACAACTGAAACATATAAAATGTAAAGTTGAACATTCCTGCCTCCCCTCCACTGAGGAGACTGAGGCTGAGAAAAATGTTTCAGGTAAGAGGATTATATTAAAAGAAAAATCAGGTGTGTGAAAATGAAGGACACACAAGAAATAATTGCGCTTTGTTTACTGTCTGTATTATCCAGAACCTCCAGCTGCAGATACATCAGTGGAGATCAGGAGATCTCTTCCAGATTTACTGAAGGGAAACAGCGCTGTGTTGGAGTGTGATGTTACAAGGCTCTCCTCCAGTGATCTCTACGTCATCTTTCAAGCCAACGGTGTTGACATCTCTGACAAACTGTATGTTGATCTTCCTGAAACCCCAGAGCCCCATTCAATCAGTAGACGCTTCACTGTCCCTCAAAAATACTGGAAGAAAGATGCAAGTTTCACCTGCAAAGTTGCTCAAGGCTTCTCCAGCAACTTTGCGTCAAACTCCACGGGAAACATCTTTGGTGAGAGGACCTACTCATATTTCTAATGATGATTTAATGTTTCAACCTTTATTTCCCTGCAATAAAATGATTTACTTATGTACTGATTCATCTCTCATTTAGTGGACCCATCAGTGAAGCTCCTCCTGGACCCCAGTGAAGACTCAGGACCACAGAGACTCTTATGCTCAGGATGGGGCTTCAACCCTCAAATTAAATGGTTTTCTGAGTATGAGGAAAGATTTCCTGCTACCGATGACATCAGCATGGGTGCAGATGGACGTGTGGTAGTAACCAGTCAACTTCATATCCCTCGAGAAGAGTGGAAAACAGGGAAGGTCTTCACCTGTGAAGTATCTGACAAGTCTCTGAACAAAAAAATCAGCAAGGACATCAGCCTCTGCTCAGGTAAAATTAAGTGGAGAGTCACAACATCTTTTGAAAGGACACTGTTAACATCCATTTGACTGAATCTGTAGTGTAATGTGAGTATAGTCTTGGGTTTTTTTTACACAAGGTATGATTTCTTTGCACTCTGCTTAAGTACAAAGGCAACCCCCTCCCCACTCCCCAGCCGGTTAGCTTTCACATTAGAAAAGTTCTGTACCCAATTACACTAGCATCATCATCAACACAATATTGGATTATGTTCTTGAAGTGGTGTAGAAGAGCCAGCCTATCACAAGATCCCAAAAACAGTCTTCTTCCTTGTTAAAGGGCAGTTAGTTTTCACACCTATTGCAGCCTGTACCTGAATACACATGAACCGTACTCAAGAGCACCTTTTCACTCAGACCCGGGCATGGATCAATGAAGTGCTCAGGTATGGTACACAGTGTTCACGCTGAGCAAACAAAGTGGACTTTGTGTTTGAGCGTACTTGGATCCAGGCCCAAGTCCCTGATATGAACCCTGCCTAATATAAAAGAGGGCTCTTTTAAAATGGTGTAGTTTACTAAGGATTTTGTCCTGCTTCATGTTTTTTTTTTTTTATGTTTTTCAGTAACACTGTGACAATACATATGACTTAATTTGAAGTATAATGTCAGCATAGTCTTAATATATAGGAGGAGTCTTTTACAATGATGTGGTTTAGTTAAGATTTTGTGTTGCCTCATGGTTCTTTTACTTTGTACCTTGTAACTTTCAGATTCTTCAAGCATCCCTCCTTCCATTCATGTGGAGATTCCCAGCTTCCAGACAGTGATGACGGCAGCATCTGAGGTGAAAGCAACATGTTTGGTCCATACTGCTTTTGATGCCAAGGTGACCTGGCTGATGGATGGGACGGTTTCAGACAGTAACACAGTGAGAAGCAGCACAAACATGACTCAAATAGTCAGCATTGTGACCGTTTCTTCGAGTCAGTGGAAAAAACTCAAGTTAATAACATGTAGAGCTGAACATAAGTGCTTCTTATCAACTGAGACGACTGTGAATGTTGCAGGTAAGATGATTGTAAAACATGAAAAAATCAAATGTTTTGTCACATTGAAGGATTGGAGACATTTGTTGATATTGTCTTTCTGTATCATTCAGGACCTGCAGTTACAGCTCCAGTAGTGGAGATCAGGAGATCTCTTCCAGATTTACTGAAGGGAAACAGCGCTGTGCTGGAGTGTGACATCACAAGACTCTCCTCCAGTGATCTCTACATCACATTTCAAGCCAACGGTGTTGACATCTCTGACAAACTGTATGTTGATCTTCCTGAAGCACCAGGCCCCCATTCCATCAGTAGAAGCTTTACTGTCCCTCAAAAGTACTGGAACAAAGACACAAGTTTCATCTGCAAAGTGACTCAAGGCTTCTCCAACAACTTTGAGTCAAACTCCACAGGCAACATCTTTGGTGAGAGGACCTACTCTTATTTCTAATAATGATTTAATGTTTCAAACTTTATTTCTCTGCAATAAAATTACTTACCCTTGTACTGATTCATCTTTTTCAGCGGACCCATCAGTGGAGCTCCTCCTGGACCCCAGTGAAGACTCAGGATCACAGAGACTCTTATGCTCAGGATGGGGCTTCAACCCTCAAATTAAATGGTTTTCTGAGACTCAGCAAAGATCTTCTTCAACTGTGGACATCAGCATGGGTGCAGATGGATGTGTGACAGTAACCAGTCAACTTCCTATCCCTTCAGAAGAGTGGAAAACAGGGAAGGTCTTCACTTGTGAAGTATCTGACAAGTCTCTGAACAAAAAAGTCAGCAAGGACATCAGCCTCTGCTCAGGTAAAATTAAGTGGAGAGTCACAACCTCACCTTCAGTAACACTGTGACCATACATATGACTTAATTTGAAGTATAATGTCAGCATAGTCTTAATATATGAAGAATCTTTTACAATAATGAGGTTTAGTTAAGATTTTGTGTTGCCTCATGGTTCTTTTACTTTGTACCTTTTAACTTTCAGTTTCTTCAAGCATCCCTCCTTCCATTCATGTGGAGATTCCCAGCTTCCAGACAGTAATGACGGCAGCATCTGAGGTGAAAGCTCAATGTTTTGTCCATACTGCTTTGGATACCAAGGTGTCCTGGCTGATGGATGGGACTCTTTCAAGCAGTTACACAGTGAGACGGAGCACAAACACGACTCATATAATCAGTAATGTGATGGTTTCTTCAAGTCAGTGGAAAGAACTCAAGCATATAACATGTAAAGCTGAACATAAGTGCTTCTTATCCACTGAGACGACTGTGAATGTTGGAGGTAAGATGACTGTAAAACATGAAAAATTGAATGTTTTGTCACATTGAAAGATTGGAGAGACATTTGTGTTGTTGTCTTTCTGTATCATCCAGGACCTGCAGTTACAGCTCCAGTAGTGGAGATCAGGAGATCTCTTCAAGATTTACTGAAGGGAAACAGCGCTGTGCTGGAGTGTGATGTTACAAGACTCTCCTCCAGTGATCTCTATGTCACCTTTCAAGCCAACGGTGTTGACATCTCTGACAAACTGTATGTTGATCTTTCTGAAGCACCAGGCCCCCATTCCATCATTAGACGCTTTACTGTCCCTCAAAAGTACTGGAACAAAGACATAAGTTTCACCTGCAAAGTTGCTCAAGGCTTCTCCAACAACTTTGGTCAAACTCCACAGGCAACATCTTTGGTGAGAGGTCTTGAGTCTTCCTTCCCTTAATGATTTAATATTTCAAACTTTATTTCTCTGCGATAAAATTACTTACTTGTGTACTGATTCATCTTTTTCAGTGGACCCATCAGTGAAGCTCCTCCTGGACCCCAGTGAAGACTCAGGATCACAGAGACTCTTATGCTCAGGATGGGGCTTCAACCCTCAAATTAAATGGTTTTCTGAGACTCAGCAAAGATCTTCTTCAACTGTTGACATCAGCATGGGTGCAGATGGACGTGTGACAGTAAGCAGTCAACTTCCTATCCCTCCAGAAGAGTGGAAAACAGGGAAGGTCTTCACTTGTGAAGTATCTGACAAGTCTCTGAACAAAAAAGTCAGCAAGGACATCAGCCTCTGCTCAGGTAAAATTAAGTGGAGAGTCACAACCTCACCTTCAGTAACACTGTGACCATACATATGACTTAATTTGAAGTATAATGTCAGCATAGTCTTAATATATGAGGAATCTTTTACAATGATGTGGTTTAGTTAAGATTTTGTGTTGCCTCATGGTTCTTTTACTTTGTACCTTTTAACTTTCAGTTTCTTCAAGCATCCCTCCTTCCATTCATGTGGAGATTCCCAGCTTCCAGACAGTAATGACGGCAGCATCTGAGGTGAAAGCTCAATGTTTTGTCCGTACTGCTTTGGATACCAAGGTGTCCTGGCTGATGGATGGGACTCTTTCAAGCAATTACACAGTGAGACGAAGCACAAACACGACTCATATAATCAGTAATGTGATGGTTTCTTCAAGTCGATGGAAAGAACTCAAGCATATAACATGTAAAGCTGAACATAAGTGCTTCTTATCCACTGAGACGACTGTGAATGTTGGAGGTAAGATGACTGTAAAACATGAAAAATTGAATGTTTTGTCACATTGAAAGATTGGAGAGACATTTGTGTTGTTGTCTTTCTGTATCATCCAGGACCTGCAGTTACAGCTCCAGTAGTGGAGATCAGGAGATCTCTTCAAGATTTACTGAAGGGAAACAGCGCTGTGTTGGAGTGTGATGTTACAAGACTCTCCTCCAGTGATCTCTATGTCACCTTTCAAGCCAACGGTGTTGACATCTCTGACAAACTGTATGTTGATCTTTCTGAAGCACCAGGCCCCCATTCCATCATTAGACGCTTGACTGTCCCTCAAAAGTACTGGAACAAAGACACAAGTTTCACCTGCAAAGTTGCTCAAGGCTTCTCCAACAACTTTGAGTCAAACTCCACAGGCAACATCTTTGGTGAGAGGTCTTGAGTCTTCCTTCCCTTAATGATTTAATATTTCAAACTTTATTTCTCTGCGATAAAATTACTTACTTGTGTACTGATTCATCTTTTTCAGTGGACCCATCAGTGAAGCTCCTCCTGGACCCCAGTGAAGACTCAGGATCACAGAGACTCTTATGCTCAGGATGGGGCTTCAACCCTCAAATTAAATGGTTTTCTGAGACTCAGCAAAGATCTTCTTCAACTGTTGACATCAGCATGGGTGCAGATGGACGTGTGACAGTAACCAGTCAACTTCCTATCCCTTCAGAAGAGTGGAAAACAGGGAAAGTCTTCACTTGTGAAGTATCTGACAAGTCTCTGAACAAAAAAAGTCAGCAAGGACATCAGCTCTGCTCAGGTAAAATTAAGTGGAGAGTCACAACCTCACCTTCAGTAACACTGTGACCATACATATGACTTAATTTGAAGTATAATGTCAGCATAGTGTTAATATATGAGGAATCTTTTACAATGATGTGGTTTAGTTAAGATTTTGTGTTGCCTCATGGTTCTTTGACTTTGTACCTTTTAACTTTCAGTTTCTTCAAGCATCCCTCCTTCCATTCATGTGGAGATTCCCAGCTTCCAGACAGTGATGACAGCAGCATCTGAGGTGAAAGCAACATGTTTGGTCCGTACTGTTTTTGATGCCAACGTGACTTGGCTGATAGATGGGACGGTTTCAAGCAGTTACACAGTGAGACGGAGCACAAACACGACTCATATAATCAGTAATGTGATGGTTTCTTCAAGTCAGTGGAAACAACTCAAGCATATAACATGTAAAGCTGAACATAAGTGCTTCTTATCCACTGAGACGACTGTGAATGTTGGAGGTAAGATGACTGTAAAACATGAAAAATTGAATGTTTTGTCACATTGAAAGATTGGAGAGACATTTGTGTTGTTGTCTTTCTGTATCATCCAGGACCTGCAGTTACAGCTCCAGTAGTGGAGATCAGGAGATCTCTTCAAGATTTACTGAAGGGAAACAGCGCTGTGTTGGAGTGTGATGTTACAAGACTCTCCTCCAGTGATCTCTATGTCACCTTTCAAGCCAACGGTGTTGACATCTCTGACAAACTGTATGTTGATCTTTCTGAAGCACCAGGCCCCCATTCCATCATTAGACGCTTTACTGTCCCTCAAAAGTACTGGAACAAAGACACAAGTTTCACCTGCAAAGTTGCTCAAGGCTTCTCCAACAACTTTGAGTCAAACTCCACAGGCAACATCTTTGGTGAGAGTTCTTGAGTCTTCCTTCCCTTAATGATTTAATATTTCAAACTTTATTTCTCTGCGATAAAATTACTTACTTGTGTACTGATTCATCTTTTTCAGTGGACCCATCAGTGAAGCTCCTCCTGGACCCCAGTGAAGACTCAGGATCACAGAGACTCTTATGCTCAGGATGGGGCTTCAACCCTCAAATTAAATGGTTTTCTGAGACTCAGCAAAGATCTTCTTCAACTGTTGACATCAGCATGGGTGCAGATGGACGTGTGGCAGTAACCAGTCAACTTCCTATCCCTTCAGAAGAGTGGAAAACAGGGAAAGTCTTCACTTGTGAAGTATCTGACAAGTCTCTGAACAAAAAAGTCAGCAAGGACATCAGCCTCTGCTCAGGTAAAATTAAGTGGAGAGTCACAACCTCACCTTCAGTAACACTGTGACCATACATATGACTTAATTTGAAGTATAATGTCAGCATAGTCTTAATATATGAGGAATCTTTTACAATGATGTGGTTTAGTTAAGATTTTGTGTTGCCTCATGGTTCTTTGACTTTGTACCTTTTAACTTTCAGTTTCTTCAAGCATCCCTCCTTCCATTCATGTGGAGATTCCCAGCTTCCAGACAGTAATGACGGCAGCATCTGAGGTGAAAGCAACATGTTTGGTCCGTACTGTTTTTGATGCCAACGTGACTTGGCTGATAGATGGGACGGTTTCAAGCAGTTACACAGTGAGACGGAGCACAAACACGACTCATATAATCAGTAATGTGATGGTTTCTTCAAGTCAGTGGAAACAACTCAAGCATATAACATGTAAAGCTGAACATAAGTGCTTCTTATCCACTGAGACGACTGTGAATGTTGCAGGTAAGATGACTGTAAAACATTAAAAAAAAAATGTTTTGTCACATTGAAGGATTGGAGAGACATTTGTGTTGTTGTCTTTCTGTATCATCCAGGACCTGCAGTTACAGCTCCAGTAGTGGAGATCAGGAGATCTCTTCCAGATTTACTGAAGGGAAACAGCGCTGTGTTGGAGTGTGATGTTACAAGACTCTCCTCCAGTGATCTCTACATCACCTTTCAAGCCAACGGTGTTGACATCTCTGACAAACTGTATGTTGATCTTCCCGAAGCACCAGGCCCCCATTCCATCATTAGACGCTTCACTGTCCCTCAAAAGTACTGGAATGAAGACAAAAGTTTCACCTGCAAAGTTGCTCAAAGCTTCTCCAACAACTTTGAGTCAAACTCCACAGGCAACATCTTTGGTGAGAGGAGTTAGTCTTCTTTCCTTAATGATTTAATGTTTCAAACTTTATTAATCTGTAATAAATTGATTCACTGATGCACTGATTCATCTCTCATTCAGTGGACCCATCAGTGGAGCTCCTCCTGGACCCCAGTGAAGACTCAGGACCACAAAGACTCTTATGCTCAGGATGGGGCTTCAACCCTCAAATTAAATGGTTTTCTGAGACTCAGCAAAGATCCTCTTCAACTGTGGACATCAGCATGGGTGCAGATGGACGTGTGGCAGTGACCAGTCAACTTCATATCCCTCGAGAAGAGTGGAAAACAGGGAAGGTCTTCACCTGTGAAGTATCTGACAAGTCTCTGAATAAAAATGCCAGTAAGGACATCAGTGTGTGCTCAGGTAATAATCTTTTGTAAACTTTGGAGCAGAAGAAGTTCACAAATACACACTCAACACCATTTTCCCCATTGATGTTAAGCTAAGATCACAGAAAACGTTCACCTGCTGTCACATCCAGCTGAAATGAAACAGCATTTACATTAATTTGGAATGTAGTGTGTTCCTGGGCATGTGACGAATGTAAGTCAAATGTCAGTTGCCTTTTAAATTTTGTCAGTCATTACCTATAATTATAGATCTCAAAATGTCAGTTACATAAAGGAACAAGGCAGGGTTGCCCATTATCACCTCCACTTTAAGGTATTTTTATGAATTATTTGCCTCTGCAACATGCTAAAGCACAAATGTTCCAGGTATCCCAGTTGGTACAAGTAATCACGAAATCAGTTTATATGCTGATGACATACAGTTATAGTAGTCACTCAAACACTGTCTATCATCAGACCTATGGCCATGCGGGTTATTATTTTAACACTATCCCTGGTTTAATTACCTTGCCCAAAAAAGAGAAAACCTTTATACCCTCAGATGAATTGGAAAGAGATCTCAACATTTGATTTGATATCAAACAGTGGAAGAATGTTTGCGATAATATTTAATCAATGTCAATTAATACCAAACTCCAAAGGATACAGTTTAAAATATTGCATAGACTACATTACACTCAACACTGGATCAAAGGTATCTCAGTTGTGTTCACTATGTCCTTCACAAAAAGCACATAACAACTTATATAAAATGTGGTAGTTAATTGGTATTCAAAAGCTTTGGAAGCAACTTGTCTTACAATTGGAGAATGCGGAGAAACTTATTTTACCAAGACATCATTTATTAAGGATTCAGTGTTTCTCTGTAATTATTTTTCCATGTACTTTTTACTCTCAGTTTCTTCAGGTGTCCCTCCTTCCATTCATGTGGAGATTCCCAGCTTGGATACAGTAATGATGGCAGCATCTGAGGTGAAAGCAACATGTTTGGTCCGTACTACTTTGGATGCCAATGTGACCTGGCTGATGGATGGGACCATTTTCCCCAGTTACACAGTGAGCCAGGACACAAACACGACTCACATAATCAGTAACGTGACGGTTTCTTCAAGTCAATGGAAGCAGCTCAAGTTTTTAACATGTAGAGCTGAAAATGAGTGCTTCTCATCCACTGAGAAAACTGTGAATGTTGCAGGTAAGATGACTGTAAAACGTGAAAAAAATTAATGTTTTGTCACATTGAAGGACTGGAGAAACATTTGTGTTTTTTCTGTCTGTATCATCCAGGACCTGCAGTTACAGCTCCAGTAGTGGAGATCAGGAGATCTCTCCCAGATTTACTGAAGGGAAACAGCGCTGTGCTGGAGTGTGACATCACAAGACTCTCCTCCAGTGATCTCTACATCACCTTTCAAGCCAACGGTGTTGACATCTCTGACAAACTGTATGTTGATCTTTCTGAAGCACCAGGCCCCCATTCCATCAGTAGAAGCTTCACTGTCCCTCAAAAGTACTGGAACAAAGACACAAGTTTCACCTGCAAAGTTGCTCAAGGCTTCTCCAGCAACTTTGAGTCAAACTCCACAGGCAACATCTTTGGTGAGAGGACCTACGCTTATTTCTAATAATGATTTAATGTTTCAAACTTTATTTCTCTGCAATAAAATTACTTACCCTTGTACTGATTCATCTCTCATTCAGTGGACCCATCAGTGAAGCTCCTCCTGGACCCCAGTGAAGACTCAGGATCACAGAGACTCTTATGCTCAGGATGGGGCTTCAACCCTCAAATTAAATGGTTTTCTGAGACTCAGCAAAGGTCTTCTTCAACTGTGGACATCAGCATGGGTGCAGATGGATGTGTGACAGTAACCAGTCAACTTCCTATCCCTTCAGAAGAGTGGAAAACAGGGAAGGTCTTCACTTGTGAAGTATCTGACAAGTCTCTGAACAAAAAAGTCAGCAAGGACATCAGCCTCTGCTCAGGTAAAATTAAGTGGAGAGTCACAACCTCACCTTCAGTAACACTGTGACAATACATATGGCTTAATTTGAAGTATAATGTCAGCATAGTCTAAATATATGAGGAGTCTTTTACAATGATGTGGTTTAGTTAAGATTTTGTGTTGCCTCATTGTTCTTTTACTTTGCACCTTTTAACTTTCAGTTTCTTCAAGCATCCCTCCTTCCATTCATGTGGAGATTCCCAGCTTCCAGACAGTGATGACGGCAGCATCTGAGGTGAAAGCAACATGTTTGGTCCATACTGCTTTTGATGCCAATGTGACCTGGCTGATGGATGGGACGGTTTCAGACAGTAACACAGTGAGAAGCAGCACAAACATGACTCAAATAGTCAGCATTGTGACCGTTTCTTCGAGTCAGTGGAAAAAACTCAAGTTAATAACATGTAGAGCTGAACATGAGTGCTTCTTATCAACTGAGACGACTGTGAATGTTGCAGGTAAGATGACTGTAAAACATGAAAAAAATCAAATGTTTTGTCACACTGAAGGATTGGAGACATTTGTGTTATTGTCTTTCTGTATCATCCAGGACCTGCAGTTACAGCTCCAGTAGTGGAGATCAGGAGATCTCTTCCAGATTTACTGAAGGGAAACAGCGCTGTGCTGGAGTGTGACATCACAAGACTCTCCTCCAGTGATCTCTACATCACATTTCAAGCCAACGGTGTTGACATCTCTGACAAACTGTATGTTGATCTTTCTGAAGCACCAGGCCCCCATTCCATCAGTAGAAGCTTTACTGTCCCTCAAAAGTACTGGAACAAAGACACAAGTTTCATCTGCAAAGTGACTCAAGGCTTCTCCAACAACTTTGAGTCAAACTCCACAGGCAACATCTTTGGTGAGAGGTCTTGAGTCTTCCTTCCCTTAATGATTTGATGTTTAATGTTTCAAACTTTATTTGTCAGCAATAAAATTACTTATTTGTGTACTGAATCATCTTTTTCAGCGGACCCATCAGTGAAGCTCCTCCTGGACCCCAGGGAAGACTCAGGATCACAGAGACTCTTATGCTCAGGATGGGGCTTCAACCCTCAAATTAAATGGTTTTCTGAGACTCAGCAAAGATCTTCTTCAACTGTTGACATCAGCATGGGTGCAGATGGACGTGTGACAGTAAGCAGTCAACTTCCTATCCCTCCAGAAGAGTGGAAAACAGGGAAGGTCTTCACTTGTGAAGTATCTGACAAGTCTCTGAACAAAAAAGTCAGCAAGGACATCAGCCTCTGCTCAGGTAAAATTAAGTGGAGAGTCACAACACTCACCTTCAGTAACACTGTGACAATACATATGGCTTAATTTGAAGTATAATGTCAGCATAGTCTAAATATATGAGGAGTCTTTTACAATGATGTGGTTTAGTTAAGATTTTGTGTTGCCTCATGGTTCTTTTACTTTGCACCTTTTAACTTTCAGTTTCTTCAAGCATCCCTCCTTCCATTCATGTGGAGATTCCCAGCTTCCAGACAGTGATGACAGCAGCATCTGAGGTGAAAGCAACATGTTTGGTCCATACTGCTTTTGATGCCAATGTGACCTGGCTGATGGATGGGACGGTTTCAGACAGTAACACAGTGAGAAGCAGCACAAACATGACTCAAATAGTCAGCATTGTGACCGTTTCTTCGAGTCAGTGGAAAAAACTCAAGTTAATAACATGTAGAGCTGAACATGAGTGCTTCTTATCAACTGAGACGACTGTGAATGTTGCAGGTAAGATGACTGTAAAACATGAAAAAAATCAAATGTTTTGTCACACTGAAGGATTGGAGACATTTGTGTTATTGTCTTTCTGTATCATCCAGGACCTGCAGTTACAGCTCCAGTAGTGGAGATCAGGAGATCTCTTCCAGATTTACTGAAGGGAAACAGCGCTGTGCTGGAGTGTGACATCACAAGACTCTCCTCCAGTGATCTCTACATCACATTTCAAGCCAACGGTGTTGACATCTCTGACAAACTGTATGTTGATCTTTCTGAAGCACCAGGCCCCCATTCCATCAGTAGAAGCTTTACTGTCCCTCAAAAGTACTGGAACAAAGACACAAGTTTCATCTGCAAAGTGACTCAAGGCTTCTCCAACAACTTTGAGTCAAACTCCACAGGCAACATCTTTGGTGAGAGGTCTTGAGTCTTCCTTCCCTTAATGATTTGATGTTTAATGTTTCAAACTTTATTTGTCAGCAATAAAATTACTTATTTGTGTACTGAATCATCTTTTTCAGCGGACCCATCAGTGAAGCTCCTCCTGGACCCCAGGGAAGACTCAGGATCACAGAGACTCTTATGCTCAGGATGGGGCTTCAACCCTCAAATTAAATGGTTTTCTGAGACTCAGCAAAGATCTTCTTCAACTGTTGACATCAGCATGGGTGCAGATGGACGTGTGACAGTAAGCAGTCAACTTCCTATCCCTCCAGAAGAGTGGAAAACAGGGAAGGTCTTCACTTGTGAAGTATCTGACAAGTCTCTGAACAAAAAAGTCAGCAAGGACATCAGCCTCTGCTCAGGTAAAATTAAGTGGAGAGTCACAACCTCACCTTCAGTAACACTGTGACAATACATATGGCTTAATTTGAAGTATAATGTCAGCATAGTCTAAATATATGAGGAGTCTTTTACAATGATGTGGTTTAGTTAAGATTTTGTGTTGCCTCATGGTTCTTTTACTTTGCACCTTTTAACTTTCAGTTTCTTCAAGCATCCCTCCTTCCATTCATGTGGAGATTCCCAGCTTCCAGACAGTGATGACGGCAGCATCTGAGGTGAAAGCAACATGTTTGGTCCATACTGCTTTTGATGCCAATGTGACCTGGCTGATGGATGGGACGGTTTCAGACAGTAACACAGTGAGAAGCAGCACAAACATGACTCAAATAGTCAGCATTGTGACCGTTTCTTCGAGTCAGTGGAAAAAACTCAAGTTAATAACATGTAGAGCTGAACATGAGTGCTTCTTATCAACTGAGACGACTGTGAATGTTGCAGGTAAGATGACTGTATAACATGAAAAAAATCAAATGTTTTGTCACACTGAAGGATTGGAGACATTTGTGTTATTGTCTTTCTGTATCATCCAGGACCTGCAGTTACAGCTCCAGTAGTGGAGATCAGGAGATCTCTTCCAGATTTACTGAAGGGAAACAGCGCTGTGCTGGAGTGTGACATCACAAGACTCTCCTCCAGTGATCTCTACATCACATTTCAAGCCAACGGTGTTGACATCTCTGACAAACTGTATGTTGATCTTTCTGAAGCACCAGGCCCCCATTCCATCAGTAGAAGCTTTACTGTCCCTCAAAAGTACTGGAACAAAGACACAAGTTTCATCTGCAAAGTGACTCAAGGCTTCTCCAACAACTTTGAGTCAAACTCCACAGGCAACATCTTTGGTGAGAGGTCTTGAGTCTTCCTTCCCTTAATGATTTGATGTTTAATGTTTCAAACTTTATTTGTCAGCAATAAAATTACTTATTTGTGTACTGAATCATCTTTTTCAGCGGACCCATCAGTGAAGCTCCTCCTGGACCCCAGGGAAGACTCAGGATCACAGAGACTCTTATGCTCAGGATGGGGCTTCAACCCTCAAATTAAATGGTTTTCTGAGACTCAGCAAAGATCTTCTTCAACTGTTGACATCAGCATGGGTGCAGATGGACGTGTGACAGTAAGCAGTCAACTTCCTATCCCTCCAGAAGAGTGGAAAACAGGGAAGGTCTTCACTTGTGAAGTATCTGACAAGTCTCTGAACAAAAAAGTCAGCAAGGACATCAGCCTCTGCTCAGGTAAAATTAAGTGGAGAGTCACAACCTCACCTTCAGTAACACTGTGACAATACATATGACTTAATTTGAAGTATAATGTCAGCATAGTCTAAATATATGAGGAGTCTTTTACAATGATGTGGTTTAGTTAAGATTTTGTGTTGCCTCATGGTTCTTTTACTTTGCACCTTTTAACTTTCAGTTTCTTCAAGCGTCCCTCCTTCCATTCATGTGGAGATTCCCAGCTTCCAGACAGTGATGACGGCAGCATCTGAGGTGAAAGCAACATGTTTGGTCCATACTGCTTTTGATGCCAATGTGACCTGGCTGATGGATGGGACGGTTTCAGACAGTAACACAGTGAGAAGCAGCACAAACATGACTCAAATAGTCAGCATTGTGACCGTTTCTTCGAGTCAGTGGAAAAAACTCAAGTTAATAACATGTAGAGCTGAACATGAGTGCTTCTTATCAACTGAGACAACTGTGAATGTTGCAGGTAAGATGACTGTAAAACATGAAAAAATCAAATGTTTTGTCACACTGAAGGATTGGAGACATTTGTGTTATTGTCTTTCTGTATCATCCAGGACCTGCAGTTACAGCTCCAGTAGTGGAGATCAGGAGATCTCTTCCAGATTTACTGAAGGGAAACAGCGCTGTGCTGGAGTGTGACATCACAAGACTCTCCTCCAGTGATCTCTACATCACATTTCAAGCCAACGGTGTTGACATCTCTGACAAACTGTATGTTGATCTTCCTGAAGCACCAGGCCCCCATTCCATCAGTAGAAGCTTTACTGTCCCTCAAAAGTACTGGAACAAAGACACAAGTTTCATCTGCAAAGTGACTCAAGGCTTCTCCAACAACTTTGAGTCAAACTCCACAGGCAACATCTTTGGTGAGAGGTCTTGAGTCTTCTTTCCCTTAATGATTTGATGTTTAATGTTTCAAACTTTATTTGTCTGCAATAAAATTACTTATTTGTGTACTGAATCATCTTTTTCAGCGGACCCATCAGTGAAGCTCCTCCTGGACCCCAGTGAAGACTCAGGATCACAGAGACTCTTATGCTCAGGATGGGGCTTCAACCCTCAAATTAAATGGTTTTCTGAGACTCAGCAAAGATCTTCTTCAACTGTTGACATCAGCATGGGTGCAGATGGACGTGTGACAGTAAGCAGTCAACTTCCTATCCCTCCAGAAGAGTGGAAAACAGGGAAGGTCTTCACTTGTGAAGTATCTGACAAGTCTCTGAACAAAAAAGTCAGCAAGGACATCAGCCTCTGCTCAGGTAAAATTAAGTGGAGAGTCACAACCTCACCTTCAGTAACACTGTGACAATACATATGACTTAATTTGAAGTATAATGTCAGCATAGTCTTAATATATAGGAGGAGTCTTTTACAATGATGTGGTTTAGTTAAGATTTTGTGTTGCCTCATGGTTCTTTTACTTTGTACCTTTTAACTTTCAGTTTCATCAAGCCTCCCTCCTTCCATTCATGTGGAGATTCCCAGCTTCCAGACAGTGATGACGGCAGCATCTGAGGTGAAAGCAACATGTTTGGTCCGTACTGCTTTGGATACCAAGGTGTCCTGGCTGATGGATGGAACTCTTTCAAGCAGTTACACAGTGAGACAGAGCACAAACACGACTCATATAATCAGTAATGTGATGGTTTCTTCAAGTCGATGGAAACAACTCAAGCGTATAACATGCCGAGCTGAACATAAGTGCTTCTTATCCACTGAGACGACTGTGAATGTTGCAGGTAAGATGACAGGAAACATGAAAAAATTGAATGTTTTGTCACATTGAAGGATTGGAGAGACATTTGTGTTGTTGTCTTTCTGTATCATCCAGGACCTGCAGTTACAGCTCCAGTAGTGGAGATCAGGAGATCTCTTCCAGATTTACTGAAGGGAAACAGCGCTGTGTTGGAGTGTGATGTTACAAGGCTCTCCTCCAGTGATCTCTACGTCACCTTTCAAGCCAACGGTGTTGACATCTCTGACAAACTGTATGTTGATCTTCCTGAAACCCCAGAGCGCCATTCCATCAGTAGACGCTTCACTGTCCCTCAAAAGTACTGGAACAATGATAAAAGTTTCACCTGCAAAGTGACTCAAGGCTTCTCCAACAACTTTATATCAAACTCCACTGGCAATGTTTTTGGTGAGTCTTCTTTCCCTTAATGATTTAATGTTTCAAACTTTATTAATCTGTAATAGATTGATTCACTGATGTTTTATCTCTCATTCAGTGGACCCATCAGCGGAGCTTCTTCTGGTCCCCAGTGAAGACTCAGGATCACAGAGACTCTTATGCTCAGGATGGGGCTTCGACCCTCAAATTAAATGGTTTTCTGAGACTCAGCAAAGATCTTCTTCCACTGTTGACATCAGTATGGGTGCAGATGGACGTGTGGCAGTAACCAGTCAACTTCCTATCCCTCCAGAAGAGTGGAGAACAGGGAAGGTCTTCACTTGTGAAGTATCTGACAAGTCTCTGAACAAAAAAGTCAGCAAGGACATCAGCCTCTGCTCAGGTAAAATTAAAATATAGAGAGTAATAAATCTTCCCAAATCTCTAATGAGAATTTTACAATCATTTTAGAATTCATTCAGTCTGAATTTAAAACGATGTTAATCAATCTATTTTAACTAGGGAGAAGTAGAACAATCCAAAGAAACTGAGTGGTTCACAACCACTACCTTTTATTTCTTTTCAGTGTCATTAGGTTCTCTTGATAGCCAGCAATGGCATACTGTTCCATCTACCAGATAGAAAACCAACATTCGCATCGACTTGGATGTGAAAGTTGTCCACCCCACCACCTCTGCATGTGAACTTTGCACTCTTTATACCAAACTACCTGATGTGGAGGGGTTTATATTGAAGTGACTTGTGCGTCTGTATGAAACTTTGTGAGACATGACAAAGCAAACCACCAAACAAAGCAAACTCACCGTAATACACTGCTCCAGACAAATTGTTTTCTGCAGTGTTTGCTGGCTTACCTTTATTAACGAGATTAAATTCAAAATACTCCCAAATAGAGGCATTTTTCTTCTTTTTTACTAGTTAGTCCAGTACCTTTAGTTCCCAGATGCCATGTTTTTCAGCTCAGCTGTACTACAGTGCAGACGCTGACACCTGGTGGTGTGTGCTGCACACTACAGCACCTGTTGGAAAACAGATGTCCAGGCTGGGCTAGTAAATAAGTCTAAACTACTCTCCAACACTTAGTCTTTAACACTATTACACTGATACTTGTGTCCCAGAAATGTTCAAGAAAGTCACTGGAGATGGTCAGAGTTTGATGCAATAGTGTTTCTTCTTCAAACCAGATATAAACCTGAGCAGACCCTGAAGTCTAACCGAGGAGCCTGTTCTGAACACAGTATAATATAATTCTAATAATATAGTACCACGCCTTATTGTTAAAAACACTTCCCTTGTTGCCCTGGAAACAATGGTGTAACGTTTGCTAGTGATTTCACTGCAGTGTCTCTTATGTCATTTTTAATGGAATCTTGGAAAGTCCCAAGCTTTCCCATTCAGGATATGTTTAGACACATCCCAGGAATGGTCAGGCATATCTCTTTATGCCATTATTTTTGGGGTTCTCAGATTGCATGTTTTAAAAACATTTATTCTTTCCAGGTTGTATGTTAAAACAAACTTTTTCAACCTTAAAGCATGCAAACCTAACTATAGTTTGATACACTGAGTTTGTAGGCATAACATTCAGTGTACTTCCCTTGTGTATTATCAGTTTAATACAAAGAGGAGCGTCTGTATTTAGGACAGTATTTAAATCACACCATTGGGATTTCTTAAACCCTGGTATACCATAATTTCTTTAAACTGCCCAGGCCTAACAAAGGGTTGGTATTTGATGACCTGGGAATGAGAATGGGTTGCCAATCCTGTCTGCCATTTAGTGCTGGTCAGGTAACATATACCAGGTGTGGTCAAATATGCTGAGACTCAACCATGCTCTTAATACACAGGTTGCACAGGCCATCATGACAATAAGTAATTTTGTTACCACCTGGTATAAAAAAAATCAGCTTTAAGGCATAATATCAAAAGCTTCTTATAATGTGGGTGAAAATATATTTACCCAGATGTAGCTTACTCAGCTTACTTCATGATTCTTTTTCCCTGTATTTTTCACTCTCAGCCTCTTCAAGCGTCCCTCCTTCCATTCACATGGAGATTCCCAGCTTCAAGACAGTGATGACGGCAGCATCTGCGGTGGAGGCTCAATGTTTTGTCCGTACTGCTTTGGATGCCAACGTGACCTGGCTGATGGATAGAACTCTTTCAAGCAGTTACACAGTGAGACGGAGCACAAACACGACTCATATAATCAGTAATGTGATGGTTTCTTCAAGTCGATGGAAACAACTCAAGCGTATAACATGTAGAGCTGAACATAAGTGCTTCTTATCCACTGAGACGACTGTGAACGTTGCAGGTAAGATGACTGTAAAACATGAAAAAATTGAATGTTTTGTCACATTGAAAGATTGGAGAGACATTTGTGTTGTTGCCTTTCTGTATCATCCAGGACCTGCAGTTACAGCTCCATCCGTGGAGATCAGGAGATCTCTTCCAGATTTACTGAAGGGAAACAGCGCTGTGTTGGAGTGTGATGTTACAAAGCTCTCCTCCAGTGATCTCTACGTCACCTTTCAAGCCAACGGTGTTGACATCTCTGACAAACTGTATGTTGATCTTCCTGAAACCCCAGAGCGCCATTCAATCAGTAGACGCTTCACTGTCCCTCAAAAGTACTGGAAGAATGACAAAAGTTTCACCTGCAAAGTGACTCAAGGCTTCTCCAACAACTTTATATCAAACTCCACTGGCAATGTTTTTGGTGAGTCTTCTTTCCCTTAATGATTTAATGTTTCAAACATTATTAATATGTAATAGATTGATTCACTGATGTTTTATCTCTCATTCAGTGGACCCATCAGTGGAGCTTCTTCTGGTCCCCAGTGAAGACTCAGGACCACAGAGACTCTTATGCTCAGGATGGGGCTACGACCCTCAAATTAAATGGTTTTCTGAGACTCAGCAAAGATCTTCTTCCACTGTTGACATCAGCATGGGTGCAGATGGACGTGTGGCAGTAACCAGTCAACTTCATATCCCTCCAGAAGAGTGGAGAACAGGGAAGGTCTTCACATGTGAAGTATCTGACAAGTCTCTGAACAAAAAAGTCAGCAAGGACATCAGCCTCTGCTCAGGTAAAATTAAATGGAGAGTCACAACCTCTTTATTTAAGTCTTAAATAAATACATTCGCACTATTTTTGAATCACCCGTAATACCATTTGACACATTTGTTTCAATCATTACTTGATAAATATATTTTCTCCCCCTAAAACGTTCTTTTTTCAGTTACTCCAGCATCATCTCAGATTGTTGGTGTATATGTTCAGGGACCACCACTCCAGGATCTTCACAACAATGGACACATGACTCTCACCTGTCTTCTGGTCGGCTCTGCTCTTAATGATTTCTCCATCACCTGGAAAGTAGATGAGAAAAAAAATTCTTTCAGTGTCCATACGGAGCCACCAGTGAGTCACGGCAATGGGACGGAGACTTTGAGGAGTTTCTTCAATGTGTCAGCGGAGGATTGGCATGCATATAAACTAGTGTCTTGCACGGGAAAGCATCTGTGTTCCAACCAGGGCTATGAGGATCATATAAGCAAAAGCAGAGGTAATGTTATACATAAAAAGCATGGATTTGAGTCTTTGCCATTGCTTACTGTAGAGTGTTCAACATAGTTTAAGAAGGCAAAATTGCATCAGAAACTTTTTTTTACCTTAAATCATACATTAAATGCAAATAGAGTGACCCATTGCTGCTTCATATTAAATAATGTATGAATTTTACTGCATCTTAACATTTAACATATTTTAATGCTTACTGTATTTTAACATTTTATGATCATAAATATTTGCTGTATTTTAGGTCATATTTATTTATCATATTTATTTAAATTAATCAAACTGAAAAAAAACTAGCCAAACTATAAACCTTATCAACTTTTTTTTTCTTCTTTCTGTGTTTCTCAAGAGCTTCATCCACCAACGGTGAAGATAATTGAACCAACTGACTCTGAGCTGTCCACGTCAGACACCCTCAGTCTTCTCTGCCTGGTTTCTGGATTTTCCCCATCTAACCTCTTAGTGCACTGGGAAGAGAATGGCCAGAGACTCCCCTCGACTCGCTACATCAACAGTCCTGCATGGAAAGAAGCAGGGAGCAGCACTTACTCAATGAGCAGCAGACTGAACATATCCAAAACTAAGGACAAAGACGCGTTCTCTTGTGTTGTCAAACATGAGTCGTCTGAAACGCCTTTTGAAAGCATCGTGAAGGATGTGTTTGGTGAGCTGAGAATTAGCATTCAGGAAATTTGCAGCTAATGTGTGTTGTTCATTACATCATTCATTACAGTAGAGAGTCCTATGGATCAGTCCTTGTATTCAGCCAAAGATTGTTTATGATGTAAACAAAAGTATTACTCTGTAACATTGCTGCACAAGTGGTTCATTAGTCACTAATATGTCCTTTATTAGACAGTAATTATACCCTAATTAGACGCTGCACACCTAACAGTACAATAATAACACGTAACGAGCTGTACGAGACCTTTATTAGACCCTTATTAGACTTTCTTAGAGCATAATTAGGGGCACATTACAGGAGAAATGTACTGTAAACTAAAGTGAAATCACATATCCGCTCCTTGAGACACACCTTTGTTGGCTGCTCCCATACAAGTGGCAGAGTAGTCAAGGCCAGCGCCTACTTCTTTTGATCAAATCACATTATCTGCCTGCAGTGTGTGCGGTCACCCATATGAGGAAGTAACAGATATAGGATTTCTCTTTAGTTTACAGTACAGTTCTGTTGTAATATGTCCTTAATTACCCTCTAATAACATTTAACGAGGGTCTAATAAAGGGTCTTGTACTATCAAATAAAGGACATCTTATTTCTAGTTTCTAATTTGATAGAAATTATAGCTTGTTACGTCTTATTAGCGGCATGCAGTGTTTAATTCACCTCTTCATAATAGAGTATCTGATTCTTCTCAGGTCTCAGTGTTATTCAATAGCAGTCGTGTAAGCACAAAGGCAAAGAAAAAAAGAAGCATCAACTTCAGAATACCTCAGTTTTTATGCTTTCAGTTTCCAAGACAAATCTTTCTTGGAAACTTGTGCTTGTACCCTGATTTTTCTTTCTCCTCGATACAAATGCATTGAAATACCTTCTCTGACTGTTTTCCCCAGCCACAGTGACCCACAGCGAGCCTTCAGCCACCTTGCTCCAGGGCCCTGGTGAACTTGTGTGTCTGGTGTTTGACTTCAGCCCCGCATCCATCAATATCACTTGGTTTCTCAACAACACCAAGGAACTGTGGGACTACAACACAATTGAACCCCTCAGAGGCTCGAACGGAAAGTTCAGCATCCGAAGCCACCTCCGTCTGTCCACCGTCAACTGGTTACCTGGGGCAGTCCTCACCTGCAGGGTGACACATGCTAACACCACCCTAGCCCTGAATATATCTAAACCAGGTGCTAGTTTGTTCAATGACCTATTCTCTTATTTATATATTATATATATATATTTTTGTGTGTGTGTGTGTGTGTGTGTGTGTGCAGTCCTTCTACTGTAACGAAGACCGTTAACTGACAAGTCTCATTTTAATTCTATCACAGACAAGTTGGAATACTCTACTCTATTTGATGATGCTGATGCTGAACAACACATAGATGTGGAAATCTGGTACATGGCTTTCACTTTCCTCCTTTTCTTCCTCATCGCCCTCATCTATGGTGTCATTGCTACCGTAATTAAGGTAAGATACAGCAACTGTACAGACCCCAATTCCAAAAAAGTTAGTACACTGAGTAAAACATGATAATGCTCTTTGACCTGTACTCAGTTGAATGCAGTACAAAGACAAAATACGTAATGTTCAAAGTGGTTAACTCTATTGTTTTTTTGTAAATATACATTAATTCTAAATTTGATGCCTGCAACATGTTCCAAAAAAGCTGGGTCAGGGGCATGTTTTCATGTTTGCAAGTTCATCAGTTTGAACATTAACTATCTTGTCTTTGTACTGTATTCAGCTGAATATAGGTCAAAAATGATTTGCAAATCATTTCATACTGCTCTTAGTTACGTTTGACAGCGTCCCGACCTTTTTGGAAATGGGGTTTGTAGTTTATTTTTAAGTACTTTTCCAGTACAGTATTTCGTATCACTTGTATGGTTTTAATATCTCTACTATGTCTACCATTGTCATATATTTCCTATGTTTTCTCCTTTTAGAGTAAATGATGGTGATCACAGGACGGATCTTATGATTCAAATGTGGATGTTGGATGATTTTTGATGGCATGCAGCCTAACTACGTTGAAGGTGTAACTAATGTATCTTCTTTCTTTATTATGTTGCCATTATTATATTTCATGGAATTAGTTTACACTATATTAATTTCTTTTTATGGTTCAGTTACATATTTGGTGTGGCATGTATGTAATGCATGTGTGCATGTGTGAAACGAGACAACAATAAATGAATTAACTCATAAAATAGAATGAAGTTTTTGAGATTAAAATGCCAATGTAATGAACAAATATTCGGTCACTGGTCTTCCATTTAGAAAAATAAAGATTCCAATTTGGAAAACAAAGTTTGTTGTGATTCATCTAAGCGTTTACAATAAAACGAATGGTGATATGTAAAACTATTTATTATCCAGGGATAAGCTTAGCACTACAGCATACTATGTCCCAATACCATCAGACATGTACACATAGTTCTGGTCTGGAATAAACTCGGAGCTTGAATCAACTCAGTTTAAGTGTACAAATACTCAAATTACTATAATTAAGTAAATGAGTAGAAAAGTCTTTACTTTTACTTGTGCTTAAGTATGTACTGCACTATGTAATCTACTCGGAACATATGCACAGGTCTGGAGTAAGGATGTTCATGATTAATCATTAATGGATTAATAACAATCAAGAATTTCACCAATTTAAAAAAAATGTATTAATCAATATTTAATCAGTAGTCTAGAAAGTGGCAGTAATTGCATCTCATTTGACTTTGTTTTGTCTGGTGAAGCCATTTGTTGAGTAAGGAAACTTAAATTTAAAATGACCAACAAATGACCAAAGAAAGTTGTTTGTTTTTAAACCATCTGTTTTCTGTTAATTATTGTCAATTATTAATTACTGGAGAAACAGGAACTCCTTTGATTGAATGCTGCTGCTGCTGATGCATTAAACATCAACGGTTAAAAAGTAAATTTACACTTTTACTTAAAGTATTTTTCTAACACCAGAACTTTTATTTGCAATTGTGTAATATTTTAGTAATGTAACAGTACTTGTACTTGACTACAGATTGTCAGTACTCAGTCCAGCACTGCTCATGATTAAGTCCAAGTGAAGACTTAATCAGCATCTGGATTAGTGTTGAATCATGCGCCTCAACACCCAGTGAATGAAAACTGTAGTCTAAATGAGAGACTGAACTCCAAAAATGTAACCCTTTTACTCTTTTTGTCCAACTCCTGCTTATTCAACTCCAGAAAATGTCTGTGCATTACTCAGACTGCCCACAAGAGTGAGACAAAGCTCTACACACAGCAGTGGTAATTTGCCGCCTCTATGAGTTGTGTAGTAATTTGAAGATGCTGACAGGTCTGAACTGAACTTAGTAAATAGTACCATACAGAAGTACATTCACATGAAAACACAAACAGAGACTGTTTTTGTATCTCTTCCCTTTTCCATGCATCTACATGCACACACAGAGTCACTGTAAATGTGTTCACACTCTGTCTTTGAGTTAGAGCTGCATGTTTGTGTCTGCATTTGTGTACCTTGTGGGTTTAAAGGAATTCGCATCTGGGAGGGATGACACTAAGCGCATCCAGGCTTGCCATTGGCTACCTCTGGAGTGATCTGGCACTGTGTGTGCCCTGATTGGCTGGGGACCCCGTGGCAGCCGGCCCAAATCTGTGACGCTGTTGCTGGGATGGAGTCACAGCATGCTGCTGCCAGTCTGAGTGCCAAGGGACCGGCAACAGGGAAGCAGGGCACCATGCCCAGCAGGCTGCCTGAGAGCGTCTCCCTGTCTAACACCCCCATACCCTCCCATATTCTCATGCCAAGCCCCCACTCGCCCCCTCCCTCTGGGTCCTCGCTTGACCCTTTCAGTGTGTCAATATGAACCAGGGACAAGTAACAACCAAACATCCTCACGTACATAGGAGAACTATTCTGTCACTACAACCACTGTTGAGGCACCACTGAGCAAGGTACTCAACCACAGACTGCCCAGTGGCCAACTGTAGAAGGCTGTGGTCGTACTGAGCAGCTCCCAGCATTAAACGTGTCGAACTGAACGAGAAGTCGTGCGGCGCAGTGCAGCTTCAGCTGGAAAATACAGATGCATCTTATCTTAAAGAAAGATTAGTCTTATCTCAGAGTCTCAGAAGCTGTCTGTTGAGCATCCACACCTTTCTGTAACATGTCCTTTTAAACCATATCTGTCTAGAACAAAGCAAAATATGGGACAGGAACAAGATAAAAAAAAAACCAATAAATTAATGTTGTCATTCTAAAGATCATTAAAGTATTATCACTGTTATTACTGTCATGATCAGCATCATCTTAAAAGCTCTTTCACACACATATACACACACACTGCCAGGGTTGGGAGGGTTACTTTAAAAATGTGTTCCCTGATTACCTGTTAAATAATGTTGTCAGTAACCTAATCCAAGTATCACATTATTAAAATAATTCAGTTACTTTTGGATTATATGAATGAAAAATATGATGAAATTGTTAAGCCTGATACAAGGGTTTATGTTTGTTGTTAAGTTTATTAGTTTGTCTAGCTACTCCTTCCTTTGTTGTGTGCAATTGACTGACTGATTGATTGATTGATTGGTGTAAAGACAAAAAATGTGGCAATTTCCATCCAGTCAAAGTATTTTTCCACTGGAGGTCATGATAATGAAGTGACAACTGTAAGGGAAGCTATGTTTTCACATGAGGTCAGAGTGGTGTTGAGGCTTGTTAATTGTTGCAATGTATATCGTTCTTTATCTTGAAATGGATTTGTTTTTTTTAGTCAGTAGAGTGCAGATCCCTGACAGGCAACAGATGGTGAAGCAATGTCACCACAACTGCCAGATGCAACCAGCAGAGATTTGCAAAGCCCTGCCAACATCAACATGACCCCCACATGCGTTGTCCCGAGCTGCAACAAGATTTCAAACTGAAGCAGTTGTTGATCACTTGCACCCCCTGGTGGCCAGTAAAGAAGAGTGAGAAATCAGCTGTCAGGTTGCAGTTTACATCCATGTCTGTCCAGACTTATAATAATTAATATGTAGTGAAGACTTAGAGGGATTTAAATATAGAGCTTACCACTATATTGACCTGTAACTTTGAAGGATTGTAATAAAAGGCTTTAAGTGTATTGTCTGGAAAAATGGAAGTTATCACTAAACATCCAGTGAGAAACATTTTTACAGAGGAGGGCCGAGGACTGATAGAGAGTCGAACATTACGATGTCACAATGAAGTTGACCTTTGACCTTTTGAAATAATATATGTCATCAGATCATCATTTTATCCTATTAGATATTTGTGTGCAATTTAATCATAATTAGTGTGTGAAATATTACGTTAGGGCCAAAAATGTGTTTAGTGAGGTCACAGTGACATTGACCTCTGACCGCTGATAACCAAAATCTAATCAGTTCATCTTCATCTTCAAGTGAACATTTGTTTCAAGTATGAAGAAATTCTTTAAAAGCGTTCTGGAAATATGACGCTCACAAGAATGGGATGACCTCCAGTCATAAAAACAAAGGCATAAAAGTCATTAAAAAGCTTTTTAAAAGTCCTTTAGCATACAGTAATGAATGTACACAAAAAAATTAGGGTAATCACTCCTGTCGTAATTGAGATTAGCTCTGGACAAGATGCAGGCCCAGGCATCATGCACACACATGGAAGCGATCCGTGATCCCCTCCTGGTTTATGCCTGATGGGGATAATTAAAGAAATGGGGGAGACTAGAGATCACACCAGCCGCAACACCTGTCAACATGTTGATGTTCTGTCCCAGAGTACTTAGCGGTCATTAATTAATTACGACATGAGTACTCAGTGCTCATGGGTCGGACCGCACTCATCTTGAGCTTCCCCAACTTGCATTCCCAACACTAGGTGTCTCCAGGACCACATTTTGCCATGAGGACACACAGACACAGACTCACAAGGTGAAATTTGACTTAATGTCTTAGAGAGGATGAGAATGATTGAAACTGGGACACAGTGATCCCTGACTTAAAATAAATGTGGGCCAGTGGCCCCTTTCCTACTTTTTACCCCTACTTCTGGGATCCTTGCTCAGACCACACCCATCTTTGAACTCTGCCTTTATTTTTGATCTCAACTACACACCTGCAAAGTTTTGCGACTGCATCTTGCATGGTTGTGAAGCAATCATGTTGACAAAATCTGTCCTCAGACATATAAACCTCAGAAGAAAAAGACAGGATGACCCAGAGTAAATCAAAGCATGTCAACCTTAAAACACCAGTGAGAAGGAACACCCATCCAGAGGCCAAACCCAGAGTCCAACCATAACAACCATGTTATGCCACCATCCGCATAATTACCAAGTTACACATGTACGCTGATGCTCCATTTATGCTGTATAATATGCCATCAAATTAACACTAACATATGTCATCCAAATGAAATGGAAAAAGATAGTGGTATGAAACACAGGCATTGCTGCAGTACTTGACCTCAAAAGACATATCAAAGAAGATCTCTGGGGCAAAGTCTGAAAACTGTGCAGAGTCGTCTATAACCAACATTACCACAATAAAATACAATGCACATAAAGCCAACAGATTCTTTTCATGTAATACATGTATGTGTTGTAGTTACATAGGCCTAGTGTACACTTGTACACTTACATTGCATGTCTCAAGAAGAGACCAGAAGTTATTCTAAACAAGAAAGAATCCACACGCGGTTTTAGTTCATCCAATCTGTGTATAGGGGCAATTCAATATTCCTCATCTGTCATGATTACAATCATAAATAAAGGCATATGCTGTGTGCTATTCCACCAAAAACACACTCTGCTGTCATCATTGGCAAGCTGGCAGCTAGCAGAGAGTAGTTCATATGAGGGCTTGTGGTGTCCAGATTGCAAATTACAAGATTTGAACAATCAAGTGTCCATGACAATATTGAAATCGTTGTTGTAACGAAACATGTGGTGCCTTACACATGTGTAAGGCATGTGTGTTTTAGTTCAATACTTCCAGCAGGTGGCAACATTCTAATAATCATGTTGACTTGAGGTGTAATGTCACCAGGAGTCCTTTTTCATATTCTGACACGTCACAGAAAAGCATTGGTGTAAATAATAAAATGAAAACTTCAGTGTGGGACATATGTCTTCAAAACAACCATAACAATAAATAAGTTCCAACTGCAGCATTAAAGGGATAGTTCATCCAAAAATTAAAATGAAAAAAACAAAACAAAAAACACCATGTTTCTAGCCTCAGTCTTCACTGTAGATCCTTAGCTTGGAACCATGTTCACGTGGTGTGTGCACAACATCTGAACTGAGTGTGTGTGGTGTGACGGTGTGTGTGTGTGCAAGTGAACGGCATGTCAGGGCTTTAGGAGACTTAAATTACACCAGGTGCTGCCGCCGCACAGCAAGAAGGTCCTGGGTTCAAATCCCCGAGCCAGCAGGGCCTTTCTGTGTGGAGTTTGCATGTTCTCCTCGTGTCCGCGTGGGTTCTCCCCGGGTACTCCGGCTTCCTCCCACAGTCCAAAGACATGCAGCAGGTTAATTGGTGACTCTAAATTGCCCGTAGGTGTGAATGTGAGAGTGAGTGGTTGTTTGTCTCTATGTGTCAGCCCTGCAATGAACTGGTGGCTTGTCCAGGGTGTACCCTGCCTCTCGCCCAATGTCAGCTGGGATAGGCTCCAGCCCCCCGTGACCCTCACGGATAAGCGGTTACAGAAAATGAATGAATGAAATTACACCAGACGCCAGTATGGAAGCATTTTACTGGTCACCATTCACTTCAATTGTTTGGGAAATTCTGCAACACTGTTCTCTCTTGTGAAACTCCAGCTGTGATTTGTGGACTGAAAAACTAAACCCAACCTTCAGTCGGTGAGTAGATAATAATTCAATTTTCATTTTTGGGTGAATTATCCCTTTAAATGAAAACGGACCACTTTCCCTCAATGTGACAAAAAAGAGAGACAGAAGCGTCAAACTCCCCAACAAACACACTAAAAATCTTTGTGAAATGGTGATAAAGATTTGACGAAATGAAGACAGCTCCAAAATTTAACATCCATAATTTACTTTTTCTGTTTACCAGGAATAAAACAGGGGAGACCGAGGATGGTAGTAACACTTTTTGTTTGAGCATCAGTGATGCTCATGCTAGATCTCTCAAACTTTGACACATGGCACCCATATTTATAGTCTACTACACGGTCACATATTATGTGAGTCAATGTCATATAAAAAGAGTTCTGTTACTGTGGTAAGTTGTAACACTACCTGGGGCCAGATGTAACAATGAGAGGTAGTTTGCTGATTTACGATCCACACAATTGAATTTATAAAAAAAAACATTAAAGAATAAAAAAAATATACCAGTTTTGAATAAAGAAAACAATTTAAAGCGACAAAAAGTACTTTCTGTGTGGACTCTTTTCCTGGAAGTTTGTGTCACATAAGGTTTCAATCACTGCCACAGTTGTGGCAGATGGATATAGCTGCCCCCTGGGGTGCCATCTTTGTGGGCCCAGAACTGACAATGTACACACTTAACCCACTTTTTTTTGGCCTTCAGTTTGCAAAGTGTTCCGCGCACACAGTTCACAGGTTCTCATAATTTTAATGGAATGAACGACTATCCCCACTTCAAGCAGCCATTATATAGCTAACTGTTTTAACATGTGAGCTTAAAGGTACATGAATGCGCACCATCAACTAAAAATAGAGACAAGACAATCATGGATGCCAGGCAAAAAATAGATATATTACTTTTACTTTTGTAGCTGAAAATCAGGGGTTTTTTTTGTTTTTTTTTTGGTCCTAAATTCCACACTGTTGCTCACCAGAGCCATGCCACTTCTCTTGTGAGCTCAAAAAGTAAATGGGAGTGTACCATACTGATGATCACTGCAGCGCTTTTGTCATTGGTCAGACTGACAAAGTTACAACTAACCTGGTGTTACAACACTCCCCGGTCTTCCCTACATCTGAAACAGTTAACTCCCTTGTAAGTCATGACCTGTATATAATTCACACAAGTGAACTGGGAGAGGAGGAGCAGGGTCGCACCGTAGACTGGGTCAGACCAAGAATGATTTGATGTTTTGGCGTGTTACAGGGAAACTCTGCACTTTTCGTGTGGATGGACAGTTAGTTTTGATGGTAAATGTAGTCCTCTGAGGCTATAAGTACCTCAGTGAGTACTATATTAACTAAGAAAGCTCAGTTCTCCTGCTGAAAAATCTCTTGTTCTTCCTGCATCCAGTGATGTCACAGTGATGTAGTTGGTGTTCAAGAAGAACTACGGGCTATTTCAGCTTGGATTTTTTTTTTTTTTTTTTTTTTTTTTTTTTGTCTCTGGCTCTGGGTAGCCACGGGGCGTGCTAGATGAGTATTTTTGTCACCTAATGCTATGTTTTAGTCAACAAAGTAATAGCTAGTGGTGGTGATACACAGCAACATGGGCATGGGAGTCAGAAGCTCGCCCGCAATGCACCCTGGTACATGTAAGCACTGCCAACATGACACGACAGGAAAATTCTGCTTTCTTGGTCAATATAGCAAGCACTGAGGAATTTACTGCTGCAGTTGACAACATTTACAGTGACTGTACATCAACAGGAAAAGTGCTGAATTTTCCCTTGAAAGAGGAACAAAGATTAGGACAACAAAAGTGATGATGATGAAATGAAAGCCTCCAATTCTGACTGATGTATTGAGCAAATACTCTGACTTATTTCTACGGTAGGCCTGCCGCTTTCAAAACAGAGGTGTTGCCTTTTCATTATCCTTGAGATCAGTGGTTTCCAACCTGGGGGTCCCCAAGGTTTTGTCTGCTCCGAGATGGTCAAAATTAGATTTGCTCATGTTAACTAAAATCACAACTTATACAAACATCTGTATACAAAATCATTTTAAAAGATACCTTTTTTTGTCCTCATTCAAAAACAGCAAATAGTAAGCCACACCTCTGTGAACTCTCAAGCTCTGTGATAATGCATAATTATTATTCTTTTGGTAAGGATGAGTGCGTTTAAGCTTACTCTGTTGGGTTGCTAAAAGAATAAAGCCTAAGGTTATACTGGATAACAGGCTAAGAATGGAAACAATTATAGCTGATGTTAAGTTTTGACAATAAAGCGGATGAATCACGTAGTCTTTTGGAGCTTGTGTGTGTTCGTGTGCAGGTTTGGGGGGCTCAACTTTTGTTTGACACAAGTAGGTGGGGCTCCAAGGAAAAGAGGTTGGGAGCCTCTGCTCGAGATGGTGGTGCAAGCTCACACAATGACTATATATCTCCGGGAAAACCCTTCAGAGCATTGCTCAGCCATCAAAATACAAGGAAATTAGGATGGTCCCCTTTTCTGCCATATAATATTCCCTCTCCTGTGTTTACCGGTTAAACTGATACTTCAATGTCTGTTTCTCATTTGTGTCTTCAAGTCACGTGGACGTTGTCAGGTTTCAATGGCTCTGATCAAGACGGCCCTGTTGGGTAACACTTCATTATTTAGAGAACTGAAGCTTATTCATAGTTACACTGAAAAGCTTTTGCCACAATTGCATGATTCAGCTAAGAAAAGAGCACACAAGAAGCAAACAATAGCAAAATTATAAATGTTTGTTAAAGGAGTATTTCCAGGATAGCCGCTGTTATTTCTGGGCGGTTGTATCAAGCAAATGTGTGACTGGACTTGTGAAAAAAAACAACAGAGTTGTGATATTATTTTGCAGTGAATTTACAGCAATTTCCTACATCAGCTTTTCTTCAAAACATAATGAGGACAATCACAACCGTTATTTTGCGGGTTTGTTTTGTGTGTACGCATCGTTTTAATATGGTTTTATGACCATTACAGCATCTTTTTTTCTTTCAGGGAATTTCTAAGGCCTTGGTCACATAAACTATGAAGCTCAAAATGTAATACAGTGCCAAATTCATATTATTCATATGCTGAGAGACTCGTTTAAGGTAGATGATATTCTATGCTGGGGAAAGAAAGAGTTGAATTAAAACTGTATATTAAGTTACCCAGCTTTGGTATTAAATTCCATTTTAATGCAAATGCTAGGTATAATTTATCATATAATTTACTGGTATTAGTAACACCTGTGCTTTTCCTACTGTAAGTAAAAATGTCTCTTCCGGATAGAGGTTTATTTAAGATAAAATCACTTGTCAGACTGGTTTACAGGCTACAGATAATTTCCATTTAATTTTTTATGTGTATTTTTTCCATTGATCAGTCTTACTTACATCCTCTGTGCAGTAATATTTTGAAGAAAAAACTTGGAAAAGTCCTAAAAAAGTGGAAACAAATACTTCAACGGACTGTTTAGTTGGTTAAAGGTATAATCTGCAACATTTTTCTAAAAACTCATACAAACATAATCCCTTTCAGTCATCACTTATGACCCACAAGAGGTGTGTGGTGATGTCTGTCTGCTTCGCTCTCCTTATTTTCCTCATTATTTCACTGTGCTCCGGACACGTCACCAACACAAAACATCTGTATTTGATGTCCTGGCAGTGAGACTCAGCAATCAACTACCTTCATGGTGCATTCGTGAACATCTCGGACAAATCCTACTGATGCAACCTTTAATGCTGCACGCAAAAACCTTTTGTATATATAGCATAGTATAACATTTAATGCCATGCCATATGCAGACAACGCTGAAAGCCAGACATTTAAAACACATATTAAGAGCTGAAACCCAGTCATGTTGTCTTCTCTTATTAAATTTGTACTAGACACAAATGAGATGTGATCAATAACTGAAAAATCACAACATGTGACTTGGATTGGCGGGGACCGGGTGACTTGTGAATTGTAAAATTTTATTTTGCAAAATTCCATATAAATTAGCAGAATTTGAAGGGAAGGCTGTGAATCAGAAAACGACCCCGTGCCATCTATTAAATCATCATGGATTCGGCGTAGACTATAGATCAGCTTAATTAATTTAACTGACCTGTACGTGATTATATAAAAACATGCAGGCTAAATTATATTTTAGGTTACATTTACCCTCTTTAAAATCTGACTTTAAAATTTAGTAATCACAATTGTATCACAAGTATTTTGACCTCTCATCAGGCCCTGCTCAAATGTATGCAGTGTAACAGGCAAATGGAAATACCCAGCATACAGACAGAACAGAACACATCAACCCAGTGATTAAAGACTTAGTTTAATTTGAATTTGATCTCTCCAGCATGAGCACAGAAATTTACCAGTGATATGAATGACTAAAATGCACATGGACGGGACAGTAACAGTTTCCAGTGGCAAATGTGCCGTGGTATTTTCCCATGACACTGTTTAGTAAAACCAAGGTTTGGTTTCTGTTTCCTATTGTTCCAAGACAGTCAGGTTATTGTTACTTTTTCACTGCCTGCATACAGTCATTGCTGTGTGCATGATGCTATTTTAAAGACACAAATGCATAGTTGAACTTGATATGATTCTGTGTGGGCTACTGTTGGTACATCAAATATGATAGTTGATTATCTGTGTGCCTCCACCTTCACATGGATAAATGCATGTATAGATGCTCAGAATGCATGTTAATGCATACACATGAAGTCCTAGAATGACACATATTGTATAGCCATAGAGCAGACCTGGGCAAAATGTGGCCCAGGGTCATGATTGTTTGTCATTTTTAAAAAAAAGTGGGTCCCAAGAGAAAACGTTTGGGAAACACTGCTCTACGGTGCCCTTTTATTGGATAAAACATGATAAAGTGCCCTCTAGGACAGTATTTCCCAAACTTTTTTTTCTTGAGGACCCACTTTTTAAAAATGACAAACCATCGCAACCTAAATCACAACAAGCCTTATCGATAAATTTTGGGAAGAGTTAATGATAAATGTAACATTCCTGACCATTTTTACCTTAGCGCATCATTTTTATTTCCTCAACACAGGTCATTTTAGCCTACTTTGTAAATGAGAACAAAATAAGTGCACTCATACGGTATTAACAGGCTCTCATTTTTTTTCAGTAAAACTGTTTACTGCAGATATAAATCTTTAATTTGCTGACTTCCCTTTATAGTCTTTTATTTATTTGGGGACCCAAATAAAATCTCCTGTGACCCACTTGTGGGTCATGACCCAGTCTTTGGGAATGACTGCTCTGGCATGCCCTTCCAATGGATAACACGTGATAAAGTACCCTCTAGGGTGCCTTTCTGGTGAATAAAATGTAAAAGGTGCCCTCTAGGGTGCCCTCCCAATGGATAAAACATAATAAAGTGCTCTCTGGGGTGCCCTTCCAGTGGATAAAATGTATAAAGTGCCCTCTAGGGTGCCTTACTAGTGAAAAAAATATGATGCAGTGCCAAATAGGCTGCCCTACTTATTAGAAAATAAGTTGGCCTCTAAAAGGTTAAATATCGTTCCAGTGTAGTAGTTGTTGTACTCTATGTCACATAATGAAACAATTTACTCTAAACCAGGGGTTGGAACTATTTTACCATGAATGCATCACGCTATATGCCCACTACACATAGCTGGTGCCCTTTTTTTATTTTTTATTTTTATCGCCTCTGCCCCTCAGAAACCTTGAGTCTGCCCCTGGGTTTGACCCATAGTAAGGCTAACAGCCTGTTGTATATCAGCTGAACACAGGTGCATATGCAGGTACGACTGGTTTTATAGCACCCTGCATTTCGCACATATGGTTTCCCTTGTTTACAGCCAGCAGCTGGGCGCGGCTTTATTCCTACTTTATATGGCGCGCAGAGTTCACTCAAGTTAAATAAGTATACACACACATACACGCACACACACGCACGGCCTACTTTTCCCAATTCTATCGCTCATATGCAGAGCGGGATAGAGAGGGAGACTTTAGAGGGAGAGAGTGAGAGACGGTCTCTCCTTGCAGGCTGCTGCTGTTGCTGCTGTGCCAATGCGCAAACAGTGCACGCCGTGGGATAGGTCTCCCCAAATTGAGGCTGCGCTCGAAACGATCATGCGATTGAATGACGAGCGCGTCATGCTTGTCTTCCTACTCTTCTGTTCCGCGCGATCGGTGGCTCTGTGTTCCGCAGTCCCCTGGGATACTGTACCGCCCTCGATGGCTCTGCTATCGGCGCTTCGCTCGCACTGAATGGCTGCCCGGAGCGAGGGAAAGCGGAGAGAGAGAGCGCTGCTTCTCCTCCTTTGAACCGACGCTCTGCATCAACTTCCCAGCGAGTTGGGGGTGAGTGTCTTGTCTGCCTGCCGCTGCGTGCGAGGCGTCCTGCCGGGGTCGTCTGAGGATCCACCGGCGGCGGCAGTAGAGGGTGAGGTGGAGGGAAGGAGGGGAGAGGAGATCGGTCCTGTGGCGGTGTCCTTATAGTTAAGAGGAGTGGATTTGGGTTGATGATGAACGTTTCCGGGACAATTTAAGTTTGGGATAAGTGCGCGACTGAGGGGATGGGTCCAGGTTGGCACAGTTTGAAACTTTCTGTAGCACCACCTATTCAAAATGCGCCCTGCTTTGTCAGCGAGGGGTGCGAGATTTGTCGTTAAACGGTTAATTTAATCTCCTCTCTGAAATATGCGAATATGCCATGGCAGTCAGGTTTTTTTGGCACGGCTGCACCGGTTGTAAAGAATTGTGCCTTGTTGTGCTCCCACCCCCCGCTCCGTGCCGCACTGGTTCCGTCTGGCTCGCCCTCAGCTGCTGCGTGTCCTGGGATGACCTGTTGATGTCGGTAGAATGGAGAATGGCAGGGGGAGCGATTTCCCCCATCACCAAAATATTTAAATAAGCAACATTTGGGCTTGACAACCGGCGCCGCAGCACGGCTACCCTCGTCCGCACAGGCAGTAAGTGTCTCGTTTGTCTTTTGCGTGGTGGACAATCGCGGAAATGCTTGACATTGTGCATGTGTGCGTGAGGTGGATGGTGCGCCGGGGCGAACCCAAAATATTTAACAGTACTGTTAGCTTAGCCATTAGCCACCTCTATAGGCCTGCTGCGGATGGGAGAGGGCATCAAACATTTCAGCGCTGTCAGCCGCTGGGGGGGAAAGGAGGACGCGTTACGACCGCTTAGTCAGCTGAAGGTGGCTTACATTAATGTACTTTGATTGCCATTTGGCGGCACGTAAACAGTAACACACCGTCGCCCTCACCCGGGTATCACCGGGGCTCGCTGCCATCCTGTGTCGCCCCCTCCTCCTCCTCCTCCTCCTCTCCCCGTCGCCTCCCGGCTCCGGTGCCAGCAGACAGTGGAGCACTCCCGGCGGGGAGACTGGCGCACGGCGCGGTCACCCCGGTGTGTTAAAGAGCTCCTTATCTGCGCCCCATTATCCTGCATCCTCCCTGGTTAAACTTGTGCACAGAGGCAGACTAGTAAAGTAGCGCTTCAAGAAAATGAGTTCAGAAGTTTGGCTGTTGCTTGATATTCAGGATCCCCTTATTATATAAAAATAATCACGAGTCAGGTCTTTTTATACTGTATGTCTTGACTTGATAGGACTAGCCATGCAGGCATGGGCACATGGGAACCAGGAAATGCCTATAGAGGGAATGCATTGTGTGCCAGCTGCACCAATGACTCCACAGTAATCAGCCACATAGCAGTGTGAGAACTGTTTTCAGTGGTGGAAAGAGTCCTGAAAATCTGTACTCGAGTACAAATACTGTTATTTTACTAGAAAATTTCTCAATTTCAAGCAAAAGCACTGGTGTTAGAAAAATATTTAAGTAAAAGTACAGAGTATTTGTCTCAAAAACTACTCCGGGTATTAGTTGCTTTTTTAACTGTTGATGTTAATATCAGTCACTTACATCAATAGCAGAGAATTCAATCAAAGAGGTTTCTTTAAATCTTCCCAACTCCTTTTCTGTTCTGCTCACACTCTCCTCTCCAAACTAGGATTGCAGATTTCGTGCACTTTTCTTAACTGATAGTTGAAAAATGCATCAATCAGTTGATAATTTCAAAGATTCAATAACGTCTCCATAGTTTTTTCCCCCTCATTTTCTTTTTTTTTTTGTTTTTTTTTCCTCATTTAAAGTTAAAGTTTCCTTATTCCACACATGGCTCCACCAGCCAAAACAAAGTCAGATGAGGTGCATTTACTGCCATTTCTAGACTATTGATTAAATATCCGTGAACGCAGTTTTAATTGTTTAAAATCAAACTGGCGAGTATTCATCAACATCCTTACTCCAAACCTGTGCTGCTGCAGTGTTTAGATTTTGTCCGTATGTCACAGTTTTCATTGGCTCATTTGCGATCAGATAACCTGATTGGTTATAGATGAAAGGTTTGAATATTCATTCAAATTATACTTTATTATATGATTTTACCAAGTAGATTACATAGTGTGATACAGACTTAAGTACAAGTGAAAGTACAGACTTGAAAATCTATTGAGTGCAAGTCCCCAAAAACTGCTTAATTACAGTAACTTGAGTATTTGTAATTAGTTACTTCCACCGCTGGCTGTTTTCAGTGTAGAAACTGAATAAACTGTAAAGTATAGGCTTACATTTTAAAATATGTTGACAGCCGTCCCATCATAACATAACATAAGCCCTCTGAATGCAAGCAAAACATTCTGAAGGCTTACTATGAAAAGTCTAAGGTCTTAAGTATGTTGTGAGTATGTTTGACCTACTTTCCTCACCAGGCTGGTTGGTATGAGATCTGAGCCACAGGGTGAGTTCGGGTGAATTTCATTCGTTCACATGGC
This sequence comes from Lutjanus argentimaculatus, assembly GCA_034769285.1. NCBI lineage: Eukaryota > Metazoa > Chordata > Actinopteri > Lutjaniformes > Lutjanidae > Lutjanus > Lutjanus argentimaculatus. The sequence goes on along the minus strand of JAWZSL010000044.1, from coordinate 4,355,611 downwards.
TGCGCTCTATATATTTAATGGAATCAGGACCTGAGATGATCCCTCTCATCTCTGCAGGCCTCACTGCCCCTCCTTGGTGCATAAAGACACACATGCACACACAAATACACACACACACACCACACACACACAGTCACATTCTCTCTCACTGTCAGGACAAACTGTGCAAACACACCCTGCTCTCAGCCCCGTGTTTGTGTGTCTTTATGTGCACGCATGTGTGCTTACTGCGGCTCGCCAAACTGTAAACAAGCAGTATTGTCTAATGTCTGTGTGTGACTCAGTGTGCCTTTTGTGGGTTTGTTTGAGTTTGTGTGTGCGCATCTGTGTTTTAGTATGAGGGAGAGGGAGCTTGAGTGAGACAGAGACAAAGAGAGCATTTCTCTTTACCCTGGAGCTTGGCGAGGTCCCAAATGAAAGGCTTTGGATATGATGGGGCGGCTCACTCCAGCCCTCATCAGTCAGTCACACCAAAGTTGGTTGTGTGCTTCTCGCAGGGTGGGCTTCAACCGGTTTGTTCTCACAGTATCAGAGTTTGTCTCTGGTACATGTGTGTGTGCAGCATGCATTCATGCAACACTTTTAAGTGGTAAAGCATCCGCGTGAAAAGCAGCTTTGTGCGTGTACACGCTTTTGTACAGTGCAAGCTTGTATACTCATCTGTGAAAACACTTATGACTGGTATTCTGCTTAGAGTAAAGGTTTATGGTCAATGGAAATGCCACGTGGGTTTATCAGTGCATCTGTTTTATAGTTAGCTGTTATTGTGGAGCTTTATAGAGGTTGTGGGTACAAAGGGCATATACTGTTTATGCATGTTAAGTCTTTGGGCTGGGTAATATGGATTAAAAGTTATTTCTGAATCATTTCAGTAAATTCAGCACTATACTATATATCATGATATTCACATTTTCTCCAAAATGTGCAGCCTTTAGAACAACACTTGTGCCATATCACAAAAAAAATCTAAGACCACATCTAGTCTCATATCCTGCTATCGATATATCGCCCAACCCTGTGAAGTCCCAGCACTGAAAAGAAGACTCCTCTCCTCATTATAGAGAGACGAAGTCACGCCCCTTTCGGTGGACCGCCGATGGGACCTGACTTTGGAAACCGAATGGTAATCAATAGCGAGAAACAAATAAACTTTTGATCCCATTTGATAAATTGTGCCTCGAAGCACCTCTTACAATGTTTATCAATTTAAAAGATCATTTTAAAAGACAAAAAAGTTGCCATTTGTCGTAAAACTGTTGGAGTATCAGTCTGTGAAGGTACGTAATTAGAAAGACTGCAAACCCAAAGGTTGTAGACGTATGATTTTTCCCCCAAAGTAATGTTAGCGCTGGTTTTTGTACTGGGTAGTCATGCAAGCAACGGTTCTTGCTCGTTCTTTTGTTTCCTGGATAATAACAATTTCCCCCCAGGGATCAATAAAGTATTTCTGAATAAAAAGACCAGGAGTCGCTGGATAAAACACTTCAGGTAGGGACAGTGATGGTGGCGTTGATGACGTATATTGTGCGAAACGAAAGATTTAGCTCACTGAGTGGTTTCACGCAAAACTAAACTAAACTACGACAAACTTACCACAAATTGCAACATTTTTGTCTTTCAAACTTATCTTTTAAATGAACAAACACCATGTGTGTAATTTGTGGCATAATTCAAATGGGAAAAAAATTGTTTGTCATTCACCTTTAACCACCGTTCAGTTTCTCCGAAGTAAGGTCCCATGGGCCGAGGACTTCCTCTCTTTGTAGAATAAGCTGATGTATTCAATTTGAACCTTCCTAAGTCCCGCCCCTTTTTGCTCTGTGCTCCAATAACAGAAGAGCAAACTTGGTACCTCAGCCTCTTTTTTCCTAGAAAAGCTAATGATTTATGTAGATTAGCTAGCTAGCTTTTTTCTAACCTTAGCTAATATAAGATATGAATATAGCTGTGTCCCATTTATACGTCCCCCAGCAACGTCTTTTAACATCTTCAAAATTTGGTTTTCTTTTCAACTTAGATGAGCTGAGCACATAGCGTGTTTAAGTACAAAAAAAAAAAAAAAAACAAGAAAAGAGAAAGTTGACTGAGCTACCAAACTAGCTCAACTGTCATTTGAGTACAAAATGAAAAGGGGTGAGATTTAGGAGGATCCAGTTCTAAAAGAGAAAAGAAAATATCTTGGGATGTACAGTAAATATCAAGGCCGATTCATTGGCCTATCCAGCTATATCGCTCTATGTAGCCTACATTAGCTGATAACTATCAGCTAACCAATATCTGATTTGACAGATCGTCAAAGCATTTGGAAGTGTTTTGATCAATTTCACCAGAAAAAAATAAATGAACATTTGAAGAGTCAGACCTGAACAGAACAGGACAGATTTGGTTCAGTCAGAGCTGTGGAATGTTGAATCTTTGCTCACTTACACCTGACCCTTTCTTACCCTCAAGTGTGCATATGAACTTCCTTTTTAAAATAGATAAAAATGTATCCTAATTATCCTATTGGTATCGGCCATGAGAAGCAGGTTATTATTGGTTACCAGTATCGGCCAAAACAATAAATCCCTATCCCTCATCCCTAAATATATCTGGTACAGGCCTAATATCTGCAGTGTCTTACTCTGTAGATATCCTGCCACTGAATATGAAACTATCTCACGGAATCAAGCAATAACTCAGCCTGCACACGGTGTTCATATCCACAGCAGAGGAGACTTTAATATTTACAGCCATAATATAGGAATCTTGGAGAGGGTGCAGGGCAGAGGGGGTATGTTTGCCTTTGACTGTTTAGAGAAGTGAATGGAAACATGCTATGCGGTGTTTGTTTAAGCCACACACACTTTCACACATAGAATAACAGAACATGACCCAGTTATCTAAGGACACCAGGGTTTTATAGCTCATAGAAGACAGAAAATAAAAAGGCTTTTACTGAGCCTGCTCCTGGCAATAACAAGTGCTGCAAGGCTGAAGTGACGTATAGGATTAATGCAATGTAGATTATCCACAGAAGCTTCAACAAAACTTTGTTTCAAATATCAACGTCCTGCGAGCCTGCCAAAAGCCTTCAATAGGACTGTGTGAAGAAATATTTGTGGCCTATGTCAGTTGGATATGCCAAGGGTTATAATTCTTACTCAGGACTGCTTTTCTCTAGAATTGAAGCATTTCAATATGACAGATTTGGCCTAGTTGCGATTAAAAATGAGTTCCATTAGGTTTAGTGTATGTTTGGTATTAGTTTGTCCCAGTGAAAGACCATCAGCCATTTTATTGTGTCCATTAATAGAAGAGTCAGACATTCCTCACCTGTTTTCTTTTAGGTCTGTTCTCCTTAAGGTTTTTTGTCTTTTAACGTAGCCTCGTTACGTTCCACCTCCTCCCCACATTTCCTGTCGATGACCCACCCCACACCAAAGAAACACTTTTTTTTTGGTCATGTTTGTGAACGGAGCCGCCCAAGTTACCCCGCGACAATGACCGTGCTCATATGACCAGGGATAAAGCAGTGTAAACACAGAATAATAGATGAGTCACTCTATGAGCTCATCTACAGTAAGGCTGTCAAAAGTATCCATACTTTGATACCACGTTTAAAACAATATGGTCTCTGTTAATCAGTATCAAAAGTACCGAAGCTGTAAAAAATGCTCACTAGTTGTTATTATTGTGCCTGAAATTTGGCTTGTAGTGTTAAGTGACTTCTTTGTACCGCTGTTTTTAATTTAGGTTGTTAATTAAAAGGAAGAAAAATCAATTTTGTGTGCTTGCCGTGGTATGGAAAGAGGTATTTAGTAGTCAAATCTAAGTTTGAAACTCTGGGATTGTCGCAGCATCTGAATCTCACATAGCGAGTCCTCCAACTCTTTAAAACTCAGAGTTCTACAGACAAGCTTGTTTAAAAAAAAAAAAGGAAAAAGAAGTAAAGTGGAAAAGTAAAGTAAAATAGAAAAAAGTATTGGCAATGACGTTGATATTGGCAGTGATATTGAGAGGAAATAAAAAGAAATATTGCACCGGATAATGAATGTAAAATTGCACGTGATAATGAACAGAATATTCCCCATGATATTAAAAAGTAATATTGCACACATGGTGTTGAAAAAGTAATACTGCACACAATATTGGTGTTACTGTTCTCAGTGTCCGATGTTTTAGCGAGATGGAGACGGGATTGCTGCAAGCTGTGTCGATCATCCGTGGTTGTCCAATTAAAACAAATATCCAGTGTCGTGCTGGGTCATATCGATATTATATGGATACTGTGATATAAGACTAGATATCTTCTTAGATTTTGAATAACATTGTCTTTTCCTGGTTTTCAAAGTCTGCATTAAAGTGAAGTGGTGTAATTTTCTGAACTTACCACACTGCTGATTATTTATCAAAAATCAAAAATTGTGTTATATTTTGTGAAAGCACTAATAGTCATCCTTACAGTATTGTTGCAATATTGATAAATGTCAATATCGAGGTGTTGGGTCAAAAATATTGTGATATTTGTTTTTGTCCGTATCTCTCAACCCAAATCCAGTGCAGAACAATGCTAAATTCAATTGAGGAGTAATGTATGAACCCATGTTTAATAACTCATGTTACACACAGACTTTATTTAACTTTGTCACTTGTTGTAATTGTGTCATTCTTCTCTTTCTGTCTGTCTGTCTGCCTGCCTGTCTGTCTGTCTGTTTTTCATATCAGACCCTTTGGTGGTGTGCGTAGGCGCACCATGGCCCAGACCCTCCAGATGGCGATCCCAAACTTTGGCAACAATGTTTTAGAGTGTCTGAATGAGCAGCGGCTGCAGGGCCTCTACTGCGATGTCTCCGTGGTGGTCAAGGGCCATGCCTTCAAGGTACAGAGGAGACAGCATGTTATTATTGTTTTCATAATGAAAATTACATTTATAAAGACAGTTCCAAGCTAAATTTAGAGAGGTTAAGGCTTGGGTGTAAACAATGAGGCTTGTCCTGTAGCTCCATGGCAGCCATTCTGCATGGAGGACTGAATGCCAATATACTTCAAAAGAAGTGCTGTTTGGACAGTCTGAACGCGGGGGCAGTTGTTGTAACTTTTTTTTTTTTTTTTAACTTTGTAACTGTGGGGGACGATGCATCGTCCAGCCTGGAATCATGATACACTTTCACAGTGTGCAGGTTTTAATCCCAGTACATGGGACTTTAAATGGTTCCTCTCTAGCTGAAGGTTTGGTTTAGTCCAGAGGTTTTCACTGCCTGAGACTGTGGGCCTCTCCTCACACAAAGTATGGAAAAAGACGCCCCCCTTACTTAGTTTTGCTCAATTCCTGGATGTCTATGGGATCATGATTATGTTATTTGATCCTACAGACATTCAACAGTTGAGCCAAGATAGCCTAATTTTGCTGTTTCACATAAAACACTCTGTCCAAAGACATTTATTAATTTCTGACTCTGGGAAAAAACAGTAAAATTGCTCAATTCTGCATCTCTGAACTATCTCTTTAACCAAATCACTCACTTTTAGACTATTTCTTTCTGTTCTTTTATAACTAATGTCACAAGTAATGGAATATTTTTCCATTCTTCCATACATTGAGCTTCCCCTGAAACTCTTTGGAGCCCCACTTTGAAAACCTCTAGTTTAGTTAAATCACCTGTTGTCGTCTTTACTTGAAATGACAACTGGACCTCCATAATGACATGTTATTTCCCACTTCTCCTGCAATGGTAATTGGATAATGGCTTTTTAAGCCCCCCCCACTTGATGTGTCTTAGTTCTTCACTCTCATCTAGGCAGATTTTCTCAATCTTTTTTACCCTGTAAGCTTGTTTTTAGGTCCCAAAATTTCACTGAAATGAGTATTTGCGTGATCAGTGGTTAACATCTTAGTCTTCTTTACTTAAAGCAACTGCAAGGAGTTTTTAACTGGTTATGAAACAGTATCAATTTATCACTGATGCCCCTGTATGACCTACAGAAGTAAATAAGACCATCGGTGAGAAGATCACCTGTTTCTGTATAGTTATTTTAATGGCTGCCACTGAGTTGGATTCTTCTTGAAATCAGATGCAACAACCCTGTGTTTATATTTTTCCAAGCAAAGTCAAAGTTAGTAGTACATTAGCCAGTTATTTGGAAGCAGGGGAAGATTTTTTTTAAACAATTGTATTTTTTACGTTATATTTTGTGGTCATTGCAGTGGAAACACTGCCGCTTTTGTCCACAGGTGGCTCCAAAATCAACAAAAGATGAACGTTCCTTGTAGTAACTTTAAATTGATTAATACCTTTCTCATAGCTACATTTATTTTGGTTAGGTTCTGCAGCTGTTTCAGATAGCAACAACATTAAACACTGATTTATTTGTAAGGCTTGGCTTCTTCTGTTAAAGGACCAGTGTGGAGGATTTAATGCCATCTAGCGGTGAGCTTACAGATTGCAAAAACCTTGACTTACTCTTCCTTTCCAAGTGTGTAGGAGAACCTATGGTGGCCACGATACTTGCGCAAAATGCAAAAGGGCATATGTAGAGCAAGTGTTTGGTTTGTCTGTCGTGGGTTACTGCAGAGACCTGATGGTGCAACATGGCAGCCTCCGCGGAAGAGGACCCACACCCTCTGTAGATATAAACAAATCTATCTAAGATAACAAAAAGACAGTAATTCGTATTTTCAGGTGATTATACAATAATGAAAACCTACTTCTGAATACTATATTTACACACTGGACCTTGTAAATTAAATTAAATAATAATAAGCAAAACAAGGAATCAAAACCTCATTTAGGTTACTGTCCAATTTGAATCCTAAACAGCTCGCAACATACTACGTAATTACCCCAAAGTTACGGTGCAATTTTTGTAATAATGCTGTAGCAACACAGTATGTCCCAATGCATATATGAAGGTACTGGAGAACAAAATTTAGGATTTTACAAAAAAATATTCTCTAGTTATTTTTTAACTTATGTAACAAGGGGAGGACTAACAGTGCTTTAGATTACAGCCCGCATATCTTGTAGTTACACTGTAATTACACTGTAACTAAATGTAACAGTTGGAGAACTAACAGTGCTTTAGATTACAGCCCACATATCTTGTAGTTACACTGTAATTACACTGTAACTAAATGTAACAATTGGAGAACTAACAGTGCTTTAGATTACAGCCCACATACCTTGTAGTTACACTGTAATTACACTGTAACTAAATGTAACAGTTGGAGAACTAACAGTGCTTTAGATTACAGCCCACATACCCTGTAGTTACACTGTAATTACACTGTAACTAACTGTGACAAGGGGAGAACCAATAGTGCTTTAGCTTGCAGCCTGCATACCCTGTAGTTACACTGTAATTACACTGTAACTAAATGTAGCAATTGGAGAACTAACAGCACTTTCGATTACAGCCCACACACCCTGTGGTTGCCCTGTAGTTACACTGTAATTACACTGTAACTAAATGTAACAATTGGAGAACTAACAGCACTTTCGATTACAGCCCACACACCCTGTAGTTACCCTGTAATTACCCTGTCAGTAAATGTTACAGTGGGAGAACTAACAGTGCTTTAGATTACAGCCCACAGTGGTTGAATAGTAACTACACTCTTAATTTTCACTAAATTTCTCCCAAACACCATATTATTGGTCAATATGTACATACCCTGTAATAGTAGAATAAACACTCCAGAGTAACAATGCAGTGTTTTGCGGGCTGTGAGCTAAAGCATTACCTAAGAATCTCTTGCAACCCTGCCTTCATATCAGGGAGCTCCGCATGGCTTTCATTCACCACAAGCCCATCGCTTAGAAGGTCTGACCTAAGGTTCTTTGGTTTGATGTCAGCAGCAATCTTACATTTAATATTCAAAATCAGCACTGCTCTCAGGAGTTCTCTAATGGGACGTCTTACTTATCTGCTTCTGTCTTAGGCCCATCGAGCTGTGCTGGCTGCCAGCAGCTCTTATTTCCGGGACCTCTTCAGCAGCAATAGCGGAGGTGGCAACAGCAACGAGACGAGCCCAACCATAGTGGAGCTCCCGTCAGCCGTGCAGCCCCAGAGCTTCCAGCAGATTTTGGCTTTCTGCTACACAGGCCGTCTCAGCATGACGGTGGGGGACCAGTTTCTCCTCATGTATACTGCCGGCTTCCTGCAGATCCAACAGATCATGGAAAAAGGCACTGAATTCTTCCTCAAGGTAAAGCTGGAATAGTTTTCACTCGAAACTTAATAAACATATATTGTATATGTGAAAAAGAGAAAGTGATACCGGCGCGGGGGCGGCGCGGTGGTATAGTGGTTAGCGCTGTCACCTCACAGCAAGCTGGGGGGCTGGGGAGTTTGTGGCTGGTGCAGAACCTTTCTGTGTGGAGTTTGCATATTCTTCTCATGTCCGCGTGGGTTCTCTCCGGGTACATCCGGCTTCCTCCCACAGTCCAAAGACCCGCATTAGGTTAATTGGTAACTTTAAATTGTCCGTACGTGTGAATGTGAGCGTGAGTGGTTGTTTGTCTCTATGTATCAGCCCTGCGATGAACTGGCAAGGTTGCCCAGGGTGTACCCCGCCTCTCGCCCAATGTCACTAGGATAGGCTCCAGCCCCCCACGACCTGTCAAAGATAAGCCGTTACGGACAATGGATGAATGGATGGATGGATGGATAAATGGATAAAGTGATGTTTGAGTTTTCCCCATTAAAGTTTGTGCATGCCATTTACTGTACATGAGTTGTATTACAGTGGAGGCGGAGGTCTGATTCCAAAATGGGACAGATCGCAGTTCGCATGCGTGCAGCAAACGCATATCTGTTTTTGTGTCATTGCTGTGTTCTAGCTGACACAAATTTGATGTATACATTCATTTCTAGGTCTCCTCCCCCAGCTGCGACTCACAGGGCCTTCACGCTGAAGAGGCCCCGCCTTCTGAGCCCCAGAGCCCTGTAACGCAGACCAGTAACAGCGCAGCCCGGCCTACCTCCTGCCTCACGCCGCTCTCTCTGGTATCACGAGTGAAGACAGAGCAGCCGGCGAGCCACCCAGAAGCCGCCACCCCTTACTCAGTGGTCTGCACTCCTGTAGCCAAGCGGCTCTGGGAGGGCGGCAGCAGCAGAGATGGAGGCGGGGTGGGCTCGGGGGTAGGAGGAGGGGCCAGGAAGGCGGCCCGTTATTCCCAGGAGGCGGCGCGGGGCAGCGCGATTCAGAGCCCTGGAGCCCTCGGACTGGCCATGGGCATGGGTGCCTCCGCGACCGGCCTGACGGGCATGGTGGCCAGCGGCGGGCTCAGTGGCGCCGCCGGCACCAACGGGAGCTCTGCAGCAGGTCTCAGCACAGAGGGCGCCAGCCCCGGCACCCTGAGCACCTACGCCAGTGACTCACCCATCAGTTACCATGATGATGAAGAGGAGGAAGAGGGGACAGATGAAAGTGCTGAAGAGCAGTATAGGCAAATCTGCAACATGTATACCATGTACAGCATGCTCAACATGGGTGCTGCAGGTAATGGACATGAGACAGAATCATACATGTAAATGCCTTCTTTGCTGAGATTTTCCTGTTTTATTTTTATGGATTTAACAGTAATATGATGCATTTCTGTTTTTAGCAGGCGTTGCACTGTGCATTCAGTTTCCTCTCTGTGTAAAAGTGATGTGGTTTTATTCTAATCTTGCAGTATTGTGTTTCTCCAGCTGCTGGCGAGCGCGTCGAAGCTCTACCGGACCACACAGAGACACGGGGTAGGATGCGAGGCAGAGACCTTACATGTCTCCCCGCAGAACTCATCGCTCAGATAGGCAACCGCTGTCATCCCAAACTGTACGAGGAAGGAGACCCTGCTGAGAAACTAGAGTTAGTCTCAGGTACGTGTATGTGTGTGAGCTTTTTTTGTTGTAGTGTTTGCACTCAAAGGAATATGCCTTTCCAAGAAAGCGGGGCTTGCATACTGCACAGAACAGTTTTCAGTGTTTCTTTACCTTTAAAGGACCAGTGTGTAGGATTTAGCGGTAACTAGAGGCAAGCACCTCGTCTATCTCTCATGTTCCAAGCATGTAGGAGAACCCATGGTAGCCATGAAACACAAAAGGCCTTAATAGAGTCAGTGTTTGGTTTGTCCATTCTGGGCCCCTGTAGAAACATGGCAATCAGACATGGAGGCCTCTGCTCCCTCTGTAGATATAAACAGCTCATTCTCAGGTAAAATTCTACACTAATGAAATTACCAGTACCAGATTTCTGGGTCTGATACAAATATTAGGCAATAAAACAAATTCTGATATCAATAATATCAGCTGATTCTTTATACAGAATCTATACACAGAATATAGAATATATACATAAACAAACATTTTTTGCAATGATCCTTTAAAAATTCAAACATTTGGGACAAAGATATGTAATGAAGGCAGGATATTTTGCAATTAAACAATAAATGTTATTGTCCGAAAGGGTATCGGAGCACTGAAACTGTAAAATTTCACCTGTATTTTTAATACTTAATAATAACTATAAAAAGAAACACAAATAGAGTAAAATTTATGTGCGTATATATATTAAACCTGAGTTTCTAAATTAAGAAAAATGATCAAAAAATTATTCTTTAGATAAACTTTGAAACTTTGAGTTTTAGAGCCCCTCCCAAAAAAATGCATTTCGAACATTGTTCACAGTGAGTTGTGAACCTCATTGTCATTTTCTCTGTGCTTGAAAATCAAATGGTTACAACTGAAAGTATGACATTATTAATCACCATTCACTTTCGCTTTAAAGAGTTTACTGAGTCATTTTTGAAATATAGTTTTTTGCGGTTTCTAAAACCAAATAAAGTTTATCTAAAGAATGGAAAGTAAATTATTTCAACAAAACATGATTAGTTTGTAAATTTTTTTGAAAAAATTAAAAAGTTTGAGTCGGCCTCAAAACTCAGATATCTATCAAAGTAAGCTGCCTTGAAATCTTGCGCTTTCTTAACTTTTTTTGTTTTTACAGTGCATATGTTTAATCTATATAAGCAAAAATATACACTCAAACAACAAAATAATCACGCAGCAGTATACAGATGTTATCTGATTCAAGGGACAATAGTACTGACATGCACCCACATATGTAAAGCAAGTTGTCCTCACATGGCTCGGCATTGGCATGCAGATTACGTAGCAGTCTTGCACATTTGACTCAGTGTGTTTCTGTCACACACATCCTGTGACAATGTCAATGTTCCCTTATGGGCTGAGTTACATGCCTTTCAGTATAGTGTGTGTGTGTGTGTGTGTGTGACTGAGAGAATGAGAGAGACAGAAAGAAAGACAGACCAGGAATTAACATGGACCAAGCAAGCATTGTCAGGGAGTTTGATGGTAAAATGGAAGAAAAGAAATGTATCGTATACAACATTATAATATTTAAAGGAAATTCAACATGAAACAAGCAAAACTCTGACATGTAACTAAAGGACAGCCTGCTCATTCCTGTTTGATATGAATCAGAGCTGCCACTACGTACACAGATACACCATTCCAGTAAATCAAGTATATGAACTTAACTTGAGCAGGTCAAACATGCCATAAGGCGAGACAGTAAACGAGTCACAGGAACAGTGATGTTTGGAGGACTATTGGTTTATTGGTTTGTATGATATTCTTTGCAGGTACTTCTGTGTATATATCGCGAGCCCAGCTAATGAACTGTCATGTGAGCGCAGGGACCAGACACAAGGTGCTGCTGAGGAGGCTGCTGGCTGCCTTCTTTGACAGGTTCGTTCCTCCCGTCTGCGTGCATGTCTGGGTCTATTTCTGCAAGTGTTTCATGTGATGTGAGCAAAAGCTTCGTTTGAATATAGAAATTAATGTATTTTTTTTCATCTGCCGGCACTAGAACGACATAACAACTATTTTTGTTTTCCTCTGTTCTGCGTTCTGTGCGACTGTGTCTTATTTTGATGTTATCAGGAACACTCTGGCCAACAGCTGTGGAACAGGCATCCGCTCGTCCACCAATGACCCGAGCCGCAAGCCCCTGGACAACAGAGTTCTGCATGCGGTCAAATGTGAGCGTACATGTTTTTTTTTTTTTCTGCCTGTGGGTGTGTGCCCACAAGCATGCAAACAATTTGCTTGTGATGTTGGCTGCATTCATTTTGAACATATGCATTTTGTAAAGCACATTGTTGCTGAATATAACTGGACTGGCTGCTAAATGTCTCAGTTCAGTGAAACATGCCAATTTTTAGGCTACTTTTGGTTGAAAAGTGCAAATGTCAGATGATTTGCTCTCTTGTGCACCCTTGTGATTAACAGGTAATGACTCACGGTGACCACTAGGTAGCAACATTCACTGTGAAACTGAATGTCAGGACCTGAAGAACTGACTGTAAAATCCTGGTGATAATGTGTTCAGACATTTATGAGAAAACAGATCATGTTTAATTACATTGAAAGCTCTGTGAAGTTTGGGCTTGCTTTGTGAAGATGAACATATTTTCAACTTCTTGTCCTCTCTTAACTTAAGTTTCCAAGATAAAAAAAAATGTCTATTTGTCCATCTTCCTATTTCAATAGCTTCTCAAAAACTCAGGACTTGTGTTATCCTTGTATCTTATCTTAACTTGAAATCATAACTGGATTCTTCAGTTGGTTGTCTTCCTATTCCTGTATCTGTTTACAGTGTACACAAGACTGCCCGTATCCTTGGCCTCTGTTTCATTTCAGTTGTCAATGGCTAGCTAGTTGCTGTAATGGACAAAAAGGAAGCATTGACATTATCTGCCAGAATTTCTTAACTACTATAATGACCATATGACCTTTGACTTCCAAACTCTGTTATCTTTCATGATAAATACCACACAAAGAGATAAATGCATCTATTCTGTTTATCTTTTTAAAAATGAAATAACACCAAAATATAAATTTTGTCAAATTTATTTATGCATTTATCAATATGCATGCCATCAGGTGTAGTAAACTGTAAAGATTGCGGTATTTTTCTGTAGGATAATAACCATTAGTGATTAGAGATTAGAGATTAGATTAATCTAGAATTAATCAGAGCGAGAAACAGTAAAATGTATTTTATAAGATTATAAACACGTTATGTTAACATTAATAATGACCAATTTCCAAAATAATCATAACCTATGAGAAAAGACTGGAAACCAGTGCAAGATTAAAACCAAAAAAGTTTGAAACATAAACACGTAAGGCTACTTTGTTTCACAATTTAAGAGCTTTAAAGTATTAGAGGTGCTGAGACAAAAAGTGTTACAACAGTCCCTGGCCTCCCCTACTTTATTTTTGAATTGAGTCTAATTAATTATTTGTAGTTTAATGTTGGAAAATTGAGACCACTTGTGAAGTTTTAATGGCAAAGCATGCAAAAAGTAACAACACAACAGTGGCAATTTCTGCCGCTTATGGCCGAAACAGGTAAAAATGATCACATTTTCTTTGGCTTTTGTGTAATTAATAAAATACTGTGATAGAGACACTTTTAGGAAAAGTCAGGTACCAGCAGCATTGTATTTTCTTTAATTCAACAAAGTCAGGAAGAGGAAACCCCACCTTTTTGGGGGGAGGGAAGTTTCTTCTTTTTCTTGGCCCATGCTAAAGATTTGAACACATGCACCATGTTTTCCTGGCATTATCCTGGCACATGGTCTGGAAAAGTGAAAGCATCATACGATTTGAGTCGCCTGTCCCCCATTTTTATTTCCCTTTTGGCAGTACGACAGGGTCTAGACCATCCTAGCTTATGAAATTTCATAATTTAAAAATATAATAATTTTCCCTTCACAAGAACAGGGCAGACATGAGGTCTCAGTGATCTTGACCTTTGACCTTTGATCACCAGAATCTAAGTAGTAGTTAATCCTTGAGCTCAAGTGGTGTTTTTTTTATACCAAGTTTGAAGGAAGGCGTTCTTGAGATATCATGTTTGCAAGAATGGGATTACCTGAAAGCATAGTGCCTTTGGTCACGCCTCTTGCCAGTGTGGAGCGATAAAAAAGGTTTTTCAAAAATTGTGAAGCACAGAGGACCTTTAGCATGCAGTCATAAACATGCACAAAAAAAATTAGGCTGATCGGTGCAGTAGAATAAGAGATCAGGTCTGGACAAGGTCCATTGATCATGCACACACGCACACGCTCACTCACGCACACACAGAAGTGATTGCAGGGTGCAACAGTTATACTAACCGCCAGAATTTTACGTGGTTTATTGTGAAAAACCATTTCATCCCTACTTGTCGCTTACAGCATTTCCTTTCCATTTCCTTTCCTCCGCCAGTTTATTGCCAGAACTTCGCCACCAGCTTCAAAGAGAGTGAGATGAACGCCATTGCGGCCGACATGTGCACCAACGCCCGACGCGTGGTCCGCAAGAGCTGGATCCCCAAGCTGAAGCTGCTGATGGCCGAGAGCGACGCCTACACCGCTTTCCTCCCCGACGGCGTCAAGATGGAGGACGACGCCCTCGGGGCGGAGGCGGCCTTCGACCCGGCCTCCCTGGAGGCCGCCGGCAGCGCTGGCATGGAGTCGGGTGGCTCCTCGGGCGGCTCTTCAGGTGAATCGCTACCGGGCGTGGGCGGGGACGGAGGACCGTTATTTTGAACATTGTGTCCGGGGGAAAAGGTTGGAATTTTGGCGTACCGGTATTCCCCAGTTCTGCTTGCCTCCTCACTCTTTGGCCCACGCTGATCCTCACATCTGACTGTCTATACTACACTGCTGGGGTCAACAGCTGTTGTTGCCCTGATGTAACCAGGACATCAAAACTTACATTTTTGCTTTATGACTGTACAACGGAGTTAGTTAAGGAAAAGGGAGAGAGTAAGAGGATGTTAAGTTTTCTCCTAACTGCCCTCTGCCTCCCCTTGTCTTTTTAAGGTGTGTAAGCGCATCCACTGTTGCATATTAAATACATTCCCTGAAATGCAGGCGGTGGTGGGGGGAGTAGCCAGTGCACCCGAGGAAGAAGGGACAGCTGGATGATGGACAGGCTAGGAGTAGAGGCGGCGAGTATATTGAATGTAAGTGTCAGTGGCATTTTTCTCTATGCAAGCCTGACAACTTGTATTCCAGCCTCGGAAAAGGAACTAAATTTAAAATAGAGTAATAAAACAAGCTAACACTACCTGTTCTTCCTCCCCTCGCACCTTTTCCCGCTCGTCGCCCTGCAAGCATTCTTCAGCCCACGTCACCTTTCTCAAGACCAGAGAATCTCACCCGAGTGTTTCACTGTGCAGTGTCTTATAGAAATATAATTCACCTTTCTGTTGTCAAAAAATCGTTAGCATGCCTCTCCGTCTACAAACTGAAAGGTGATCCAGAGAGAAGGGGAAAAGCTTTGTACTAAGATGATTGTAAAGAAAATTTAAGGGGCAACAGGTAATCAAAGATGGTCATATTTTTAGAGTATAAACTATATTTATACAAGCGCCCATGCCGAGAAAGGTGTGAGCAGAGAGAGTGAGCGGGATTGTTTTAAAATCTCGATCTTCATGTTTTATTGAAAGAGGTCTTGTCAAATAAGGAAAAAAAAGTGCTATTTTTTGCAGAAAAAAAGAGGAGTATAATAAAGCAGTCTTATCATAGGACCCTTAGTCGTTTATTTTTATCTTTATTTGACGGTGCAGAGTGATGGAATGAGCAGTTGAACTGCTAAATTTGAAGCATTTCATCTTCTCTTCACAAGCTTGAAAGGAATAATAAGACTGATTCAGCTGGCTTGACTGTTGTCTATGAAAACCATTTGGCGTTGGGTTGTGAACCTGCAACGTTTGCCTCCTTCGATAAAATATTGGCCCACAGTTTAGAAGATGACTTGTAGAAATATTGATGTGACAACTCAGCTTTTTTTTTTTTTTCCTCCTTTGTAATGAAATTATTATACATTTTTGTGCAAATGCAAAAGCCACAAGAACTAATTATGGAATATTGGAACGTGCCTTTTAATTGAAATCAATAAGCAGAAGCCTGGTGGGTACAGTGATGTCATGAGGAGGCAATATTGCTCGAAGCAAAAAGGTTTTATGGTACTATCCATGTGTGTGTGCGCATGTGTCTTTGGAGGAGAAGGAGAGTCTGTGTCTTTTGGTATGTAGTTTATTCATGTATCTAACGCACCACCTCTTTAATTTTGCACCTTCCATGAGAGGTCGAGTGGAGGTTTCTGCACCTTAATGAGAAGAACCAGTGGTTCATGCACCTTTTTGAGAAATGTTGTGTAGCAACCGAACCCCTTTAGGTGGAATTTGTCTTTCTTTTCCATGTCCACCCATGTTTCTTGTTTAGAAGTGGCACAACCTCCTACTGTAAATAATCGAGAAGACTGTTAAGTTGAGTTAAATCCCAAGTGTTCTTCCTTTCTGTTGCTGGATGCATCTGATTCTGAAATGTCGACAACTGACCTTTTTTTTTATGTGAAAGTTTGTGTTTGCTAGAAGCTTTTTGAATGCATGTTGAACTGTAGATCACAGGGTTCTTTATTCCCGTTGCAGGTGGAATGTGTTCTTAAAGGGACAGTTCACCCCTAAATCAAAAGTACTTATTTTCCCTCTTACCCGTAGTGCTATTTATCCATCTAGATAGTTTTGGTGTGCGTTTTGTAGATATCAGCCATAGAGATGTCTGCCTTCTCTCCAATATAATGGAACTAGATGGCACGCAGCTTGTGACGCTCAAAGAGCCCAAAAGATTTTTCAAAACTATTTTCTTTGTACCTTTGAATCTACCGGAACTACTTTTTTCTACAAGAAAAAAAGTAGTTCCTACGAGAAACTGCTCACAACAACGTCTGTAGATTATCTTCACTGACTGAGTCATGATTTCTGGAAAGAGACACATTTTTTGTGCCATCTAGTTTCGTTATATTGGAGAGAAGGTATATTTCTATGGCCAATATCTCCAAAACTCAGCAAGTCACGCCAAAACATTCTAGATGGATAAATAGCACTACAGGTAATAGTAAAAATGCATATTTTTTATTTTGGAACGAACTGTCCCTTTATCCTGAAATGCTCTCACAGACTGATTATTATTCCAAGTGATTAATTTCTCCTTCTGGAAAAGCATTTCTAAGAAGGTTTTCTTTTTTTCTCTGAAGTCAGGTATGGTGTAAAAAATAGGGAAAGGTTTAAAGCTTCTTATTCAAGGCAGTTGAGTCAATCTTATAGGAAAAAAATAACTAGAGGCATGATAAATATAGCTGAAACTATTTTCATTATTAATTAAAAATTATAAAGATGAGTTTACTTGACCCGAGGGTGTATGGACAGAACAAAAATGCAGTACCTTGTAAGTATTCCGTTAAGGGTAATGCCAACAAAACCTCAGTAAGCTTTGCATTTGACTGTAGATGCCACACAAGCACACCTCCCCCACTTACCTCTCCAGTATCTCTGAAGACTGTTGTGCTTCCTGTCCTTCATGCAGCTGGTGTCATGTTTCACTTCCACAGTTTATTCATGTGTGTCAGAGACAAGCAAAGCAGCGGTTTCAGCTAGTTAAATGTATGTTTAATTTGCTTAGTGGCTTTTAACTGAGCCGAGTTTACACAACGACTCAAATTACAACGTCATGCGTTTCATTTTTTTAATCATGACAGTACTTAAGTTAGTCCTTGCCAGGTGTGTTTAAGTTACCATAATCTCTTAAATAATTTTTCATTCATGTTAGACAGAAAACATTTCAGATTTGAAATATATCAAACTCAAGGTCTTCAAATTAAATCTACTGTAACACCAGTTTCCTAGAAAATTTTCAAGTTTTCAGTGGGACATTCAATGAAGCAATGAAATTGAATTCTATGAAAAAATGTAGCTTTTTAATATCTCATTTTGCAGTATGTCAGCTGAATCTGTCAATGTTGCTGCCTGAAGAAAGCCAGGCATGACGACAGCCAAACTACTGTTCAAATGTCTGAATGTACTTCAGTCATTACAGGACTGTCACTGACTGTGTCCTTCACAGAGGTTATTAGTGAATCTAGAGTCTAATTATGATTGACACTCTGAGGCTGTGTTCAGTCCAAATCAGGCGTTGCGGAGATTAGCTGAGGGTTGTGAGGCAGTGTGGGGTAGGGTTGGGTGATTTGTTAAAATTTTCCAACTGGACACTGCCGTCAACAGGCAGTTGCCAGGATACTACGTCCGTCAGCTACGTAAGTGTCAAGAAATTTTCCTAATACTCCCATACACCTTCTGAATCCAAGTTTCTTCCTTTTGCCAAACTAAGACAAACTTAATTTTTCTGGTAACACGTCGTGAAACATGCTTTATTCAAACTTGGCAAAACTCACCAAAATGTTTTTTGATAGTCTTTCCACTGTTCCAACAATCACCAACACTGGTTCGGTTGAAATAAATCCTTAATTCACTGAGTTAGATGTGAAAATATTCTGGCTCTACAGGCCCATTCCTCCTCCAGCTCAGTGCACTTGTTGCCGGTTAGGGTTGGGTATCATTTAATACAGTACCAGTACCCTTAAAGTGATACTCATACCAACAGAGTACTTCATTTGATACATTTTTTCTTTATGAAGACCGCTTGCTGTGATTGGTTGCAAGCTAAACAATATAGTCTTTTTTTTTAGATCTGGTTACCAAAAGGATTGAACACAGGTATCGTTTGACAGGAGAAGTTTCAATACCACTTGGTAGAAGGATATTTCAACTGATACCTTAAAGGTACTGAGTACTGATACCCAGCCCTGTTGCTGGCTGAGGGGTGACCATTAAATTAGCTAAATAAAATGACTAAAATCACCCCAAAAAAAAAAACAACCAGCAATGGGCCAATGAGTGCATCGTCGATAGGCCACATATTTGTTTAATCGCTCATTCCTGGTGTGGGAGCTATTCTGGGGTGCGGGGCATGTTTATTTTTGCTTAGAGCATAACAGCTGTGAAACAATCAGGAAATAACATTTCTCTGATTCACCAACTTTCTCGCTACCTCTGTTCCTCACGCTGCACGCCAGACACAGATGCTGAAACAGGGTACACAAAATAAACCAAGCAATGGCACAAGTGGGAGGGTATCATCGTTTGGTTTACGAACACACTTTCAGTGATATTTAAGGCTGATGATGAAGCAGTCTATCAGTTTTATTTGCATATCCTTGCGGCACCCACCGCCACAGCCTGAAGGTACTACCCTGACTCATAATGAACGAAAGGACTAGCATTTTCACCGCAACGCCTGATTGTGTCTCATTACAACCGTTGAGTCTCCCACTGAAAACAAAAAGACAGAAAATTAAAAAATAAGGAATCCTTAAAAGCGGAAAACTAAAAGCTAAAAGGGAACTTCAGCACATTTCATGTGGATGTCCAGTCAGTGTTGATGGTAAATGTAGCAATAAATACCTGTGTGTTCTATACTGACCAAGAAACTGAGGTATCCTGGTCATGGAGCCATGCAGCAGTGCCTACATGTACCAGGATGCATTGCAGGCAAGTTGTGACTCCCTCAACCATGTTGCCATGTACCATCCAAGCCTATAGCTATTATTTTGTTGGGCAGAACATAGCATTAGGTGAAAGAAATTCTCTTGCTATCAAGAGGCTTAGACCAGAAATCCAAGCTGAAATAGTCTGTAGTTCTTCCTGCATCTAGTGACATCACTGGATGCAGGAGGAACAACAGATTTTGCAGCAGAAAAACTGTCAGTATAGCACAAAGTTAGGAATTTATTGCTTCAATGGACAACATTTAGCATCAAGAGTGACTGGACAAACATATGAAAAGGGGCAAACCTTCCCTTTAAATGAGTTTCTGACAGTAAACATGTTACTCAGTGACCTAACGAATGACTTGTTCTCCGTTCTGAGTCACTGCAGAGCTGAAACATCACCAGTGAATCAGAGTCGATTCTAAGGAAGCCATGTCAGTCTGCTTTCACAACACAGCAGCTCAGTCCAAATCCAGAAATGTCCACACAGCACCAGTGACCGGGTCAGGACATCATGCTGTTGGGCCTCATGAGCCCAGCTTAGAAACACTGGTTTAGGGCTGACGTTGTGTTCAGCTCAACAAGTGAAGAAGGAGTAACTGTGGTTACTGTGCATGTCAGGGGTTTTACCGCCAGTTTAGTCAGCTTTCAGGGCCAACCCTAGTAAACGTTCAAAAAGTCCCCAACTCACCACCTACTTGCACAGTTGTGCAACAGTTGGTGAGTGTTGTGTTTTACTTTGTGTGCATTTGAGGATAGAAAGATTCCATGCTTTTTCTTTTTTCCAGTATGTTTGAAGCGAACTGTAATTTCTGTATCTTTCAACATATGTGTTTACACCTCACAGAACATGTAGACCTACACACTTGAATGGATAAGGTGTGGCACGGCATGGGGAACCTTTTGTCACTAAACAGTACATATATAAATATGATTATACACATGTATAGATAAATACTGTATATTATATATAGATGCACACATAGAGGTCAGATTGTTTGTTGTGCACTCGCAGCATGAGGTATATATTTACCCAGAAAACAGCGCTTCTTCACAACCTGTGCAGTAATTGGTCTGCCCATGTCTTTGCCCCTGCTCCTTACCCTCTGTAACCCTGTAGCGCCAGTGGACATCCTGTACTGCTCATCCTATTCTTTCTGTGTTCCAAGTGCCAATAACTTTGTGAAAGCCCTGTAACTGTGACCCAACATTATCAAAGGTAATTGCACATTAACGACTGTAAAATAAATAAATACAAATCATAGAGAAAATGTCGAAATGGATTAAATAATGAATATCTTAATAAAAGATTTGTAACAATTTCTCTCTGGCTCTTTTTTCACTGCTGTTTTTAAGACAGACCGCAGACGTTTGGCTGAGATTTCAACTGACCGAATGATTTGACTATAAGCAATGAGCTCAGCTACCATCTGTTACACCTGCACCTTCATGCCTCATGATCATTGTAGTCCAGGCATGTTATCCAAAAGTGTGTGTCAGGCTCACGCAAATTGCAACATAAACAAACTTTTGAAAATCACCTCAATATGATCATATAAAACCCATCCTTTTTAGTACAGACATTTTGTGAGAAGAAAGGGTTTGAACTTCATATAAACTGCAACAGAAAGTCTAACAAACGTTTATGGCTCATAAAAGTCTCCTCTATAACACATACAAATTCTAAGAGATCCAAATGGTTGCTCAAGGGTGTTTTCTTAACCATACCCTGGTATCACTTTCTAAAGTGATCGTTTGAATAAATATCACTGTATTAGTCAGAGATGGTAAGTAACTGAGTACAAATACTTTGTTACTGTACTTAAGTAGTTTTTTTGTTTTTTTTTAACTTTTCTGACTTTTTACTTTTACTCCTTACATTTTAACACAAATATCTGTACTTTCTACTTCTTACATTTTCAAAACACGGTTACTTTAGTTTTAATGCAAGACAAAAAGGACGTAAAAGGCAGAAAACAGAAAACAGCATGAAGACAAAATCAACCTAAAAAATGTAGCAAGACAAAAACGAGATAAAATACATAATAGGACGTGATAGGACATAACAGGACATAACAAGTCGAAAATGACATAGAAGACGTAACAAGAAGAAAACAAAAGGTGTAACGAGATGAATACAATGTAACAAGATGTAACAAGACAAAAACGATGCAACAATACATAAGACAAAAATCACGTAACAAGACAAAAACAACGTAAAAGATGGAACAGACAGAGACGGAGACTCCAGCATGGACAAAGGATGAGGTTCAGTTAGCTTTGCACAGACACAGCCAGTAGAACTGTTCTTCAGAGGACGACTTTTTACTTATATACTTTGAGAACATTTCAGAGCCTGAACTTTTTCACTTTTACTTGAGTAAATAAGTTAAATCAGTACTTCTACCTTTTTTAGAGCCTTTTTTAAACAAGCATCTGTATTTACTTACTTAAATACAGAATGTGTGTACTTTTGATATCAGTATGCCTCTATTCAAGGCAACATGAATTGGCTTTAATATGTATAAATGTTGGCCTTGATTAATATAAGTTTAAAACAAAATTATTTAAATATCACTTAAAAGAGCACTTTAATATTACTTTCAGAAATAGTTGTGACCGCCAACTTGGCAACAACAAATGTAAATGTAAATGATGAACATCAACCTGTAAGACTTGTAAAAAAAATAAATAAATAAACATTTATGCATCCACGGGTTTAAAATTCCCTTTTGCACATTCACTGTACTGCATCTAACTCCATGTTTCATATAATATCACCGAGCCCTTTGTGAAGACATGCACAAACTAATTTTTTTAACATGGGCAGCAATGGGAAACGGTGGCATCACCAGTTTTATTATTTTCCAATACTTTCCCCCGACTTTTCTTAAGGCTTTTGATAAGTTATAAATGTTATAAATAATGCATGCACCATGGGGTTCCTCTCTAATTTATTCTTGTTTATATTATATTACGACGGCTTTATCTAAATTAGAAAGCCTGCGGAGAAATGCTTTCCATTGTAAAATGTGAAATGGTTTAATGTCATTTACTGTAATTGTCATAAAGCCACAAACAGAAAGTTCAAACATGCATGCTCATTCTTGAATGTTCCTCTTAATGCACACTTGAGTACTCACACCTGGAGGCTGTCATGTATGATCAGGCCTTTTCATGCTTTACGCACATGTAATCCCACACAGCTGTTTCTGCCTTCATTTGGTTACAGTTTTGCTTTCATACTTAGATATACAATACTTTACATACATGAAAAGGAAGTCGTCCCATGAGGCCAGAGTTTGCTGGTCCGCTTCATATTCTCTAGAGCAAACACTTGTGACAAAATAATACCACTAAACTTTATACAATTGTGAAAGAGGGCTTTATGTTGGCTCAAAGATGAACATTTTGTTACCTATCTAAAACCACATTTCCTCAAAGAGAAGCTCTGCTATAAAACAATTAAAGCTATTGTATGGAACTTTCATATTGTGTTGATTTTGGAGGCCCCTGTGGACAAAAAGGGGGCAATATTTCCATGTAATAACCACAAAATATAATGCCAAAAATAAAATTATCTAAATAAAAATCTCCCCCTGCTTCATTTTAACTGGCTAACGCATGGCTCACTGTCACTTTGCTGGGGAAAATTTAAACATGGGCTCAATTCATCTGATTTCAAGGAGAATCCAACCCAGCAGAAGCTGTATAATAATACAGAAACAGCTAATCTTCTCGCCGATGGTCTTGTTTGCTTATGTAGGTCATAT
The DNA here is from genome assembly GCA_034769285.1 of Lutjanus argentimaculatus. Taxonomy (NCBI): domain Eukaryota; kingdom Metazoa; phylum Chordata; class Actinopteri; order Lutjaniformes; family Lutjanidae; genus Lutjanus; species Lutjanus argentimaculatus. The sequence goes on along the minus strand of JAWZSL010000044.1, from coordinate 4,332,407 downwards.
AGAGCAGTGATTCCCACAGACTGAAAAGACTATGGAAGAAATTTTGCAAATGTAAGATTTATATCTGCAGTAATCTATAATAAAACATTTAAAATATGCATATTGTTTTCCTGACGAGTGGAAAAATGAGACCCTGGTAATTTAGCCTAAATGCACTTATTTTGTCATTTTGTCCCGATGAAAGGAAATAAAAGCAATGAGACCTGTTTGCTCATTGATAAAATATTTCACATGTGTATATGTTTCAAAAAACATGCATGAAAACTCATATTAGGTGATGTGCAAATTGCAGTAAAAATGGTCAGGAACATTCATTTATGAACAAATTAACCCTTCCCAGTATTTCTTAATGAGGCCTGTTGTGGATTGGGTCATGATGGTTTATCTTTTTTTAAAAAAAGTGGTTAAAAACTCCTTGTAGTAGCTTTAAGTATTCAATCAATTTTGCACCAAGAAATTTATGGCTATTTTAAGACTAGAACTGCCAAGGTGCTGGGGTTGACCGCTTTCAAATTTATATTTGCATTAACTTTGTTGAATTAAAACTTTTTCTAAAAGTGTCTCTATTTCCATTCAAAATGTCTATGTAAATCACACAAAAGGCAATTTGCCAATTTTGGTCATAAGCGGTTATATTCACCACATGGAAATGAATTCTGTTTGATTGTTACTTTTTTGCATAGTTGGAGATGTATCTTGGTTTTTTAGCAACTACAACTGTCTCTGTTGATGAAACTTCACAAGTGGTCCCGAGTTGCAATTTGGTGACATTAAAATACAAATAATAACTACACCACATTAAACATAAAGTAGGGGAGACCAGGGACAGTTGTAACACTTTTTGTATCAGCACCTTTAACTCAGTGAATTTCTTGTGTTAAAACTCTCACATTTTGAGACAAAGTACCCTTACTTAATACAAATAGCAATGTTTCCAACTCTATTTGGTTGTATTTTTGTACTAATTTCCAGCCTTTCCCCATAGGCTCTGATTGTTTTTTGTGATGGTTCTGGGAGGAAATTTGTTATTTCTAATATTAAAATAACATGTTCATAATCTTTATATTTTTCACTCTGAGATTAATCTAAAATTTGAATGCAATCACTGATGGTTATTAACCAACAAAAAAATACTGCTGTGAATATACAATCATCACACAATGGCATGCATATTGATAAATATTTAATTAAGCCCTACAAAATTTATGTTTGGTGTTATTTCATTTTTTAAAAGATAAACTACCAGAATAAATGCATTAATCTCTTAGTCTATTATCTGGAGGTATAATAGAGTTTTGAATTAAAGGGTAAACATGACCGCTCATGGCCATTCTAGTAGTTATGGAATTCTGGCACTTCTAGTATTAATGACTTTAATCAAGAACAGGCTTCGTCCATTATATATGTGGTGGTTCAGCTGAAAAAATGTGTGTAAATTTCAGTCTATGTAAGACTACAAATGACAATATTTCTGATGTAAATGTGACTAGTTCAACAAATTGGATGTTGATATGCACCGTATGAGACAAACCATTGGCGCCCTCTGCCTTGTCTTTGCAGACTTGACCTCCTTAAACCCTCTATACTCTCAAAAGCAGGCATGGCCCACAGCAGAGTTAAGTTATCTTTTTAATTTCCCTCTTAGTGCGCCACCTAGTGCTGACAGGCTGACAGGACATCTGTCACTGAAATACCCACTATTTTACCAGCTCCGTCTATTATGATACCACAGTAATAAACTGTGCTGTAACCAAGGAGGCGGCTTTTGACAGTGACTTTTATTGTGTGCTTTACCTGCATTCTGTGCAAGTCCGTGTCAGGGGTTCTCAAAGTGAGGCCCGCAGGCCAGTGGCAGGCCTCAGAAACATTGTATGCAGCCCCTGAACGTGACAGGAAATGCCTTACATTTTAATAATTCCATTCAACACTTTCACTCACTAGCCCACATTTAATACACAACTCATCTACTGTTCTGTGTAACAAGCATCTGTCAGCTTAGGAATGGTCATTTATAGAAAGCCACTGGTTGCATGTCAACCATGGCACTCACAGTGTTCAGGGAGTTCTCTCATCAGTAATAGTGCTGCATTTCTGTGGACAATTCTATAGTTTAAAGCTACTACAAAGGAGTTTTTAACAGGTTATGAAATAGTCTCAGTTTTATACTGATGCCCCTTTAAGACCTACATAAGTTAACAAGACCAAAATTCCTTGTAGTAGCTTTAATGTGGAAGTGGGATGGAAAAGTCCCCAATTAAAAATGGTGTATGCTTGAAGTTAAAAGGAGATTTCAGAGGACCTCAGAGTTTCAGTAGTTAACTCTACACACACAAAAATGTAATTTAAGTACTTGAGTAACTATGCAAATATGAATATAGTTAAACTACCAGCAGGCCACAACAAAATGTTGATGTAATGCCACAATTTTGCTTTTGAGCCTCTTTCATGATGTTTTATTTTTACTGGTTGCACATTTAATTTATGGTTGAGTTTAAACACTGTTGTACAATTTAAAAAAAAAAATCCATAAACCCAGTGCATACCCTGCATGAAATTGCAGTTAATTTAGCAGATAGCTGGTTCAGAAAGTGAACATTTGATGTGTTAAAGAACCAAATATGTTTCTCAACTGTTGGTGGAGACCAAAACAGAACTAAAAAACATTTTGCCAGTGGCTCCAAATGTGACTTCAGTGAGGTGGGAGTGGTTGTGTGTCTGCCTGTTTATTGTGATGTTTTGCTGCCCCCTAGTGTACAAAACATGAATTAATACTGTATATCAGCCATTCCAAAACTAATGAACGTCACGTCCCTGTTTGAAACCTGAAAGTCTTCAGCAGCCCACTCAAACCTTTTATCATAACCCTGATCAAAACACAAGACTAATATGACAAGATATAAGATATGTTCCAGTGTTAATGTGAAAGGTCACCAAATAGGATGTAAATTAGGTCAGATAAAGGAAGAATAACATGTAAATTAAATCCTGTGGATTTCTTTTATTAGTAAAAGTTAAAATTAATAATTAATATTTTATGGTCATTTCAAACTTATAACACTGACACTTAAAAATGTTTTATTTATTTTTCATGACCTCTCAAAACCCACCAGCAGGGCCTTCATGGCCAACCAGTGGGCCCCATCTCACTGTTTGGGAATCACTGCTGTATATATTTACAGCTACTACAAGGAACTTTCATATTTTGTTGATTTTAGAGCCCCTGTGGACAAAAGTGATAGTGTTTCCACCAAAACAACCACAAAATATGACGCAAAAAATAAAACTATTAAACCCAAAATCTCCTACTGCCTCTTTTTAACTGCCTAACTTGCTACTCACTGTAACTTTGCCTGGGAAAACAACACAACTCATCTGATTCTGAGGAGAATCTGATCCAGCGGCAGCCATTAAGAACACCAGAAGATCTTCTTGCAGATGGTCTCGTTAATGATGCAGGTCATATAGAGGCATCGATATTAAACTGAGACTGTTTTATAACCAGTTAAAATCTCTTTGTAGTAGCTTTCAGGGATAATATCTTGGAAATGAATTCAGTCCAATGCAGTGGTTATATAATTCTCCAGATGTGGAGCACAGGCATCTGAGGAATTCAAGAGGCTGAAAGATTTCGCATGGGTATACCAAGTCGATGCCATCTGGAGACTCCTGCATTTTTTTTTACATGAATTTAAGTGGGGCCCACTGACAGGAGGTCAGTATGTTCCCTGACATGCGGGATACACATTAGATACCTGATGTACATTGTGCTAATAAACTTATTAACTAATGTCAGCCCAAAAGACATAAGAAGAGCTTAAAAAGTCAGAGTATTGCAATGTTGTAATACAGTGTTGAAGGCTGTGACCCAGGGCTACAGGGGTAGTGGGAAACATTTGTTTTCAGGGCTTTCTGCCAGAAAGGTCAAGGGAAATTGTTAAAGGAATAGTTTCAGTTATGTGAAGTGAGGTTGTATGTTGTTTGGTACTTATCAATAGTCAATGTATTACTTAGAGTGAATGGTGGTTGGCACGCTTCTCGTTTTGAGAAGCAGAGAGGGGCACCAGCACCAAATTTAAGCTGTGGACAGGGTCAGCAATAAACAGTATTTTAGTGTTAAGTATTTTTTTTAAAAAAAGGTCAATATCAGTTTAAGTGTACGCTAAATATTTGATCTTACTTGCCTTTTTAACAGTAATATGCTGTTATATAAGCTAAAAATCACTCTCTCCAAACCAACCAAGCTCCACAGGCGAATTCAGTAATTTTACATTGCAGGACACAGGAGTTGCTGGTGTACTGCTGCTTCAATTTGTTAGCTTGTTAATGTTATTGTGTGATTTTGGTGAATCCTAACTATCATTTTAAAACCCCAAAGTCACACAATAACACTAAGTAACTAACAGACAGAGGCAGTGGTAGATCAGCAACTTCTGTGTTCTGTGAGGTAGAATCACTGATTTCGCTTACTGAGTTTGGTTAGGTTGCAGAGAGCAATATTTGGCCTTTTGCCATCAGAAAAGGCTCTCTGACAGCAAGGTAAAGTGGCGAAAATGTTCTCCATATAGCATACATCTAAACGGTGTTGATTTTTTTTTAAGTGGCTAAATGACCTTTTGCTGATGACCCTGTCCAAAGCAGTACATTGCTTAGCTTCCGTGCTGGTACGCCCTCACTGCTTCTCCAAACTGGGGGTGCACCTCTTCATTTACTGTAGCTAGTACACTGACCATGGATAAGTACCTTACACAACCTTACATCAGATAATCTCAACTATCCCTCTGGCCTTTCTGAAAGAAAAGCCATGAGGACAAACTTCTCCCACATGCAGCTACAGTCAAGTGTCATCTAATTATTGTAGCTCTTTATTAGGCTCCAGTCTCCACAAATTAGCTTCAATTGCACAATGTGACCACAGGAGGACGCTCTTCAATCTAGTACTGGACTGAAATGTTGTCACAGCACTCAAAAAGTGAACCTGAAACAGTTCCCCTCCAGTTCTACTGATGATTTGAAACTATGACCTGTGCTGAGTTTCAAAACATCAGTAGGAGGACAGGAAGGACTTTTAAACGCTTTAACAAAATCAGATTGTACGTTTAAGAGAGGAAAAGTAAGGTGATAACTGGTTATATATTAAGCCTCATTGTCAGCAGAAGAGTTTCATTTTGCTTTTTTTTTTCTTCCTGTCTATCACTGACCTCCCTCTTCCACCCCATCACCAAAAGCAGGTCACACAGCAATAAAAGTTTGATTATAAAACAACAGGGAAAGATGAATTCTAAAATTTAAGAGGCTGGGGCACAAGTTAGTTAAATAATCCAAATTAATTCCAGAAAAATTCAGAACCAAATTGCCAAAATAATTAGGTAAATGATTGTCTAAAGTTACTGTACTTTTTTTTGTTTGCCTGAGGTGTATTGTGTTCATCTTATGTTCTTGATTTCTGTGTAGCTCCCCTTTTCCAATTCTAAAAATTCCTTTTTTATATGTCAGCTGCTCCATTTCTTTTACTTGATCCACTAGCTCCCTCAATTATTTCTTTCTTTCACATGTCACTCTGATTTTGACGCATTCCTATCGCATAGGGTAATTTTTAGACCGTTACAGCATATTGGAAAAATGCAAACATCAGCCTGTCGTCTCCTGCAACTGATGCTTTTGTTGAACTGCAGCCATACCAGAAACAAACACCTGCATACCACAAATTCCTCTGGAAGTACGGGAACGCTTAGAAAAAAAAGGGTCTGTCTTTCTCTTTTTCTCTTAAAATTAAAATTTGTAACACACTTTAAGACCAATGAGAGTAAAATATATATTTCCATGTTGGCATGTAAATTTAATATTCAGTGTATCCAGTTCTACAGTAAATAAAATACAGAGGTACTATGCAGTCTCTGATCACGATACATCCTAGAATGGATTCCATTGCCCAAATATGGCTGAGGGAGGTGGTGGGCCCTGACGCAACCCTCGCTGCTGTTACTTTAAATGGCTTCAGGAAACAAGGGCTCCCACTTGCGTCATGGGTTTTCCTCTGCATGTGCCACAGGAGCAGGATGTGCTTAATATGGGCATCTGTCTGTTAACCTCCACCCCCTCCCCCATTTTTCTTTCTTTTTTTTTTTTTTCTTTCAAAAGGAAGCAACACACTGGGGGGGATGGGTGAGACTGGAGCTCAGACTGCTTTCTTGACTGCTCCAAATACTAGACCAGTGGCATCCATCGCTAGTGTGAGAAAGACTAAACATAGACAGAGATATCTGCCACCGATTAGACTTATCCTGCGACAGGTTTTGCTTATCAAGCAAATACATTAAGAGTGGATTTAAAATTTCTTTACAGTTTTAAAAAAATTGTCCTTAAACGTTTAGAATTGCCTAAAATATTTCACTGTATGGAATAAATTAAGGTCAGGTCTGATTAACATCACTTGTGCAGTCGCAGCGAGCAGAAATGCTGTTTAAATAAAGTTTGAATGTTAGATGGTACTGATACCATACAACAGGCTACGTCTGCATGTGAGTTAAACAAATGACTTGCATGTGACTGGGGTGGTTCAGTCAGACCCCCTCTACAGCTGCACCAAGAGTCTGAATGTAAAAGCACACCAAGCTTGGGAAGTAAGGGATTACATGTAATGGGATTACGTAAACAGGATACAGAAAAAGTAACTGCATTCCATTACAGTTATGGGAAAAAAAAAAAGATGTAATCAGATTACATGATCCTGGACGTATTACACACATGACAGCAACTATAACCTCATTATTTATTCTCAATTTATACTTGAACTGTGCACTGCTGACTGCCTGCAATAATTCTCATGTGCAATACTAACTTGAATTTACAATAACTTGCGCAGTAAGTCACCATGCAATACATACAGCATTGTTATTATAGCGTTATACATAATTGTAGCTTGTTGCACATTTTTGTACATAATTTTACATCCATTCTCATATTTCTATTAATTGTTTATTTTCCATATATTGCAGTTTTAGATTTATATGTTGCTGTTACATGTTTTCGATAAGGCACATGCACATTATTGTATATCCTTGTTATTATTGTTATATCATCTCTTTTATATATTGTAGTATAATGTATATATTTTTACATACCTCATATTTTCTATTCGTATAATTCTCTATGTTTATATATATTTTCTATTCTTGTACAGGAGCACTTGTAACATCAACAATTTTCCCTCTGGGGATTAATAAAGTATTCCTGATTCTGATTCAGTTACATTCAGTAAAAATGGGGATTATCACAGGATCACAATAGCATATTAGCAGGTGGGAGTTATATCAGCGTTAGGGGGCTCTGGGCCTGTTGTGTCACTGAGCCAAGTCCTGAACACAGAGCTTGTGAACTACAGTTTCACAGTCATAACCCCATAGTGTTTTCAGTACTTATTTTCTGACATGCATAATGTGTTTAGACTGGAATGTGTCCAGGGAAAAACACAAGCCCCAGAATAAGTGAAGTCAGTTTACTTAAAGTTTGAATGTGAAGTGTGAATAGCGATTTAGCAAAGGACATTTCACTTCCCAACGAACATAAAACATATTACACTAAACAATTTGAGCATATTTGGTATTGAGGTAATCCTAGGATTAGGTTATTGACTACATTTTTTTACAGGTAGTTAGGACACACACAAGCCCAATTCAGTTTTTGGTTAATCGGTGATAGAACACCATTTAGATGGACGAGAGGTTACAAATCAAAACTTAATGGAAAACGCAAAACTTTAACTGCAACTGACTGCTCTTGACATGCCGTATATGTCACTATGATCTCAGGTGAGAAAAAAAATCATATTTTTCAACCATAAAAGTAAAAACCTAAACTAAATAATAAATCAAAGTCTTGTACTAAAGCTAGCCTGTGATATAGAGAGCAATAGCACACATGTCACGGCAAGTTGCCTCATTGCTTTTGGGGTAAGTTTGCCCCGATATCCATTATCCAGCTGCAGTCCAGCAGAAGCCAACTTTGCTAGCTGCTAAAGTTGGAGGTTGTTATGCAACATGCAAACAACAGTGTGTGTGCTGATACACCGCTTCACAGTATCAGTTGTAGTAATTTAATTATTACAAATGACCTGGCCACAAAACGGTTGAAATACAAAAGATAATAAACCTTTAATTACTAAAGGGATTTTTAATGATAAAACATATTTTGTAGGAATATGCAAACAGCAGGAAGAACATAAAAAAATGATTGAGCTCAAAGTGAAGACAGTAAAAATGGTTCAAAATTAGAAAGGTACCACCACCCCGCATAATGTTAAGGGCATTCAGGCTGGTAAATCTGAAAAATATTAATAATGTATGAAATATTTGTCAAAGTAAGTGTGACTTTTACCCACAAAAATGAGTGTGGACAGCCACTATTTTTATACATGTTCTTATTTGTTGAAAAATATAATGTGACAACTTATCCAATGATGGGACGACTTGTCGTATATGCACAATCTGTGCTTAACCATTTATAACTCTATGTTAAACTGAAAGAAAAGATTATACTTTTGGGCATAATTTATTTCTTAATTTAATCTGGAAAATGACTGAGTGTGACGAAGGCCTACTGACACTGAGAAATTGAAGTGAAAGGAAAAAGTGTGACAATCTGCCCCTGTTTCCCCTGTTGAGTATACCAACATATGCTGCCTGACCAGTTGTTGCAGGGCTGTTCGAGATAGCAGACCGCGTATGAGGCCGGTGGGCGTGTCTATATCGTATGACGCTGAGAGAGTGACGTCAAAGAGTTGATAAGTAGTTGTCCCGCAGCCTCCCCCTGCATCTGTTGTGTGTCTGTGTGAAGTCAGAGGGGTTGCGAGCGAATCCACGAACCGTGAACCCTCTGCTTGTTTGTCCGGGACTACTTTCAAAACAAGCTTTGACATGGAGGTCAGCGCGGAGGCCAAGAGAATCATGGTCGTGGCTTTGGGGAAACTGTACAGCTCCCGCACTCAGCGAGGGGGTCTGCGACTCCACCGGAGCCTCCTCCTGACTCTGGTGATGAAATCCGCCCGGGACATGTACCACGCGGCCCAGGCCGGGGCAGAGAGCGCTGAACCGGGATGTGAACAGGAACACTCCGCGGGCGCGGTGACCACTGAGCCTGCCGGCGCTCCTGCGGAGCTCCAGGGCCCCGCTGCGGGACAGGAGGAGGAGGTCGCGCGTTCCCCCGCAGAGCTGCGTGAAAACAAGGAGAACGTGCGCCCGAGTGGCCCGGTGCAGCACTCGAGGAAAAGGCGAGGCAAAGCGGCCGTGGAGCCGGACTTTTTGCCGTGCAAGAAGGCAAAACTTGAGCAGGGACTCAGCCCGCCGCAGCTCATTGTAAACTCCGTCTTGATGGACTATGTGAACTGCAGCAGTGAACTGGGAGCTCCCCCAACCCCCGTGCCTCTACACACAGCCATCGCAGCGTGTTGAAGCCATTTGATAAGTCAGTGGTTGAAGCCCTGAGAGACTAAACTTCGCAGTGGGCCTGCTTCAGCTCGGGATCAAACCTTCGGGATTGTGCGTCTCAGAAGTCCCAAAAGCGTGCCTCTGAACAAGTCGGGGCATGTTCCAGGAATCACGGAAGCAGCCCAGCTGGTGCGTCCTGGTGACATTTGGCCTAGTTGTGGCCTGAGCTCCGCTCCCCCCACTGGGGCTGACTGACTCCAGCCGGTCAGAGGCGGAGCTGAAGGAACTGGTTCATCTGGATTTGGGTCCTTGAGAACTGTTTTTATGAACATTTCCTGGAGTCTGTTTAGGAAGCAGGTTGTCGATCTGCTCAGCAAATGTAACATTGTGTGTTTGTGTTGACGGCTGACTGAAGATGGGAGATGTGTTCAAGTGTAAAACATTCAATGACTACAACTACCTCAGTATTTATTAAACATTTTTGTACTGAATTTTTTGGAGTGATGTGTTGTTTATGACAGGAACTACACCATGTACACTGTAAACAAAAAGGTTAGGAAAACACAATTTCAGGGCAAATGGCCTAACTTAGTTTTTCAGTTTTAAGTTAAACTCTTGAAATATACTAAAACACATTTGGATGACCTATAATCTTATATCCTGTACACTAAAATTAAACTATTGTAAATTAAATGTTTGAACACATTCAATTATTAACCATCAATCACTTTAACTTTAAACAATATACTCGACAATTTTAAGAAAGACAGTTGATGTATACAGAGGTAAACGTATGGCTGTAATAATAATGCTGTTGGTGGTAGATTCGCTTTTGATGTGAGAATATGTGAAAGGTGTGTGGGTGTGTGACAGGAAGCTGGTTTGGGTGTGAAGAAGTTTGCCTCCTTCCCCCACAACTTCACACCCCCACACACAGACACACTGATTTGCAGAACAAAAGCAGGGGGACAATTCAGGAGATTGCGGTGGGAAGAGTGCAGGGGGGGTGGGGGGGCATGAAGCCATTGACTGACCAAACACTGGGAACAACAGGGTCCACTGGCTCGTCAATGAGTGTTTTACTGTGGCCTACTGTAATGATAATAGTCATCAGTTCAGGTCCAGGAAACAGTGCAAAAGGTTAGCTTAAAAATGCAATTATTTGTGGAGCTTATTACTGACAAAGTGTGGGTACTGATCAACAGGGTTTTTACAAGTGCTGGAAATCCTTGAAGTGCTTGGATTTAGGATAAAATGCACTACTTTCATGATAGTAATTGCTACCTGATGGAATAGTTTGCCTTTTAAAGGAGTGAAATAAGTCCTATACTGGATCAGCCAAATCATTTTGAAATATTAAACTTTGTTGTATTTTCCTTTAATTTGTCATCCTTCTTCAGAATTCTATGACAACTTTTGGGTGTCTGAAGCATAATAACATCTAGTTAATATTAGAAAGAAGTGAAATAATCACTTCTAATAAGTCATTATTTGTATCTGTATCTGTTCAATAACAAAATTATCTGCCTCTTTATTTGTATTCGGATAGAGGACCAGAAGTGAGGGTGGTTTAGACCTGAAGTCACACTAAATCTGGCAAATGTTTATTTTCTAACCTAATATTCATTGGCAGTTAAACTTGTGCCTACAAAGCATCAACATGTTTCAATTTTGCCATATAATTAATCATAAAATCTATTTCCACATCCTCATATTGAACTTCTCATCTCTCTTTATTATTTTTAACCAAACTAAGTTTAATGAGCTATCTGAAACCCAACACCACCTCCCCTTTAACTGGGGAATATTGAAAAAAAATGTTTTGTATATTGAATCTGTTTTACATTAAAAATAGAAACTCTTCAGTAAGACATACAAGTATCGCTCATTCTTGAGAATTTGGACAAAAATATAATTTGAGGGTTCATTGTTTGTTTTACCTTTCAGTTATACTGGGGAAATTTATTTTTAAAGATCAAACTCTTGGCTGTTAAACCTTGTAACAGGCCAACTACCCAATTAAGATTAAATGTTTTATTAAATATAGACGTCAATTCCGTAGGATAGAAAATCTGACAGAGTTAACAAAGTAGCATGCAGCCATTTTATTTTTAAAAGTTTGCTAAGAGTTCTCTTAATGCTAAAGAAATACACATTTTAAAACATAATTCTTATTTAGCTTTGATTTAGAAGAGCTATGGAGTTCACATGTTATGGTTGAGACACATCTGCTTTGTCAAATAAATAAATAAATAAATATATTAAATAAAGCTTACCAGTGCTTGAGCAGTATTCTCGTAAACCAAGAAGTGGGACAGGGGTCCTCGGGTTACATAGCTAAACCTTTTAAACCTTTTTATGCTTGATTAAATCATGTTTTTGTAAAAATCTGATAGTTGATAGAAATCTGGGACACAACAACAAAGGGCCAACATTTTCATTAAAAATGTAAAATAATGTAAAATATTTTAAAAGAAGGATGACAATAATGGCACATTTTTGTACTTTTGTTACCATTAGTTATTGGAACACATCTTTAAATGATCTGAAGTTGTGAATTCTTGTTTGGGACAAGGGTGTTTTCTGACACAGAGCAAGTTTAGGAATTTTTAAAAAAATTAAATAACTAACCAATAGCTTAAATATATTTCATATATATATATTATAAACCCTTAAAGTATAAGCTTTCACCAAAAATGGATTAGAGTGTTGGGGTGAAACATTTCTAAAGTTTTTTTTTATTATTATTATTATTTTTTTTTTTTTGGTGGGATATGATTTGTTCCAGTTCTCAAGAATGGGTGGTAAATAAAAATATTCTTCAGTTGAGGATAATAATCTTGGTGCGTTAAATCAGTGATTGATTAAGGTAGATGCAATCTTTTTTTTTTATCTTTGTTGAGGTCATTATTGAGCTGACTTTTTCCAAATAATATTGAGCAACTTCGGATTGAAGGAATATCTGTTTCCATCACATTATTTGTGCTTTCCCGAATAATGCATTCAGATTTATTTACCACAGCCGTAAGATCCCACAAACACTTGAAAATGCACCTTGAAAATTCTTGAACAGTGTCTACAAAAGATTTAGGGTTAATAGAGAACTGTACTACTTCTTTTAAGCGGAATAAAGTGGAATCTGAAACAACAGCCTGTGCTGAACCACCAGTAAATGACAAATCAAGTAGTAATTATTCCCTAAAATAAAACAGAGCTCTTATTTACTCTTGTATTAAAATAGGTCGCAGGTTTTGGAAGCAATGCTCCTATAGACTTTGGAGGCGGTGCAACAGGGATTCACCCGTGTAGAAGGGCGGGGGGAGGGGAGGTTAACCCAGGAAAACAGAAGAAGGAATGTGGGGGGGAAGTGCCTGTGTGAGCCCCCGTGAGGCCCCAACTGTGCTGCTTATTCTTCCGGCTGAAACCAGAGCACCCTGTCTGTGTACACAGGGGCTGGGAGGGGCGGCCGGCCCGGAACTGTCTGGACATGCCTGTGAAAATACACGCGTCATTCACATTATATAAACACACACGCACTGTAACTCTATTCCGATCACTCGAACACTTCCATAACTCTTTTTCTCTTCCCCCTTGCTGTGTCTAACACACAAGCTGTGGCTGAATATGCTGACACGTGCATGTCCTCTGCACCACTAAGCATAAAATGTCATTTTCTAGTGGCTGTTTGGTGTTTTTCTAATCTGCTCCAAGTAAAGCACCACAGAAACAGAGGAAAAAATAACTGTAATGAATATGAGCTGAATTCACTCAGAGCAACTGGTGTCATTTAGGTCACTGTCCCCTTATCAACTTATTAATTTTCCTAAAAAAAAAAAACGAAAACAAAAACAATGTATAGACTTATAATCCCTTTCAGTCATCATTTATAGCCCACTAATAGAGTGCGGTGGTGTCTGTATCTGCAGAGACACCAGCCCTCTGCCTGCAGTTCTTTATTTTCTCATTATTTTGTTGTGCTCACAATGGTTTACCAACCCAAAATGTCTGTATTTCTTCTCTGTGGTGTGTTCACGTTACCTTGTGAGGCAGAAAGATCTGCACTGACGTCTTTTTCTTAATGGAAAAGATGTTTTTGCTCTTCTCCCACCTGCCTTCGGCAAGAATTTGATCCGATTGGTTGAAGTTAGCCCGTGTTAGACAAATGGTTCGTCCAATCACCTACCAAGCGTTTTTTGAAAGTGCCTGCCCTTTTCCAAATGACTTCCCAGATGGTTCTGTGTAACAAACCATCTGGCGCGTCAGGTTAAGGCTCCTTTTACGTACAAAAACATTTTAAACAATATAAGCAATACAACCATTGACATGGATGTTAAGCACTACATCCACTCAGAGTCAACCCCAAAGAAGAGTCAAAAGTTGCCTTGATGAAAGAGTCAAAAGTTTCTGACAAGAGCAAATATGGTGACATTGGAGGAAGCAGTAGCATAGATATCACAAACCTCTTGAGAAAGAGGCAAAAGCAGAGGCAGTGTTGTGGATGGAGGTGGTCTGTGCACCATTGAATACATAATGATACGTGGACGCAGAAGTTTTTAATTGCATATTTGATGACAGACATCATTTACAGTTCTAGTGGATTTTTAAAATTTAATTGTGTCCTGTGGTTGTGTCTCGCTTGAACTACTACCTACACTGTTACACTGCTCACATGACTACTGATGGTACTACTCCATACAGGTCTGTATCCCTAAGCTTTCAGAGAACGGGCAGAAGTATGGACAAAATTAACAGATTACCGACAGAGGGCTTCGTTCGTATCCATATCTAACGAAGAGCATAAATGAGCCTTTGGTGCCCACAAACAGCTCGGACAAATCCTACTAATTCTACCTTTAACTTAAAACTCCACTAATGAATATTTTTATACAAACAATGGATCAAATGTAATGTAAAAGGCGTTGCTGATAGTGACTGACCCACAAAGAAATGTTGCCCCATTGTACAATTCCTCTCAGATTTACAGTGTTTTTTAGCATCTTACAGCTCACTGTTTTGTTTTGTTTTTTTCCCTTAAATTCTAAACAATAAAAGTCTCATGTTGTTTTGTTATTTAAACGCTTTTATTATGAAGCAGCATAGACGGAAATGTATTCATCTGGGGGTTTCATCAGTAGTGACACGACTCCAAGACAGCTCAGAGCAAACATGAAACGATAAAATAATCAAGATACGTGAAAGTTCAAACTGCGACGCAGGAGAGAAACTAAATTTCAATACATAAAGCTTCTGTTATAAGCTACGAAAGTACTGACAGCTGAACGTAAAGAGCCTTTAGGAAACATCTGCCTCTCTGCCCTACTGCACACACATGGGCTCAGTATCACTCACTTGTCCGGTTGGCTGCGGCAGGCGAGACGTCACCGCAGCCCGTTTGGAGGCGGGTTGGGTCCGCTTTCGCCCCACTCCAGAGTAGGTCCATCTCAGGTGTGGCTTGGCGCAGCTCGGCAGGCTGAAAGTGATAATGCAAATGCAATTTGGCATGGTACAGTTTGGCAGCCAAAAGTGCCGGTGGAAAAGGCCCATAAGAAGTACGTTGTGGGTTTGCATCTCGGTTGGGACATAGCCTTTCTGTGTTCCCAGTTTGCATGTTCTCGCTGTGTTAGCATGGGTTTTCTCTCCATCAAGAACATGTATACTAGGTGAATTCTCCAGTCAGAGCCCCTGACTAAGGTGCTGACTAAGAACTAGATTTGGTCCCTGGACACTGTACAGTGGCTGCTCACTGCTCCTAATAATAGTAGGCTGGGTTAAATGCAGAGAATGAATTGAGTGTGTAATTGTACTCTGTATTATTGTATGATCACAGTAAAGTTGGCCTTTACCTTTTACCATTGGATATTTTCATTAGGAGCTGGTATAACAGAGCTAAATGGATTAAAAATGGACTAATAGAGAGCCAAAGTCAAAGTTCACTGCTGGAAATTAATCTGTTAACATTTGAAAAGTCTCGGAAAGCTGCACAATTAAATCATTTTATCCCTTTTCAACTTAGTGGAGGACTAAACTGGAAATTAGCTCCCTCAGCTGGCTGACGTCTGCCACTGCAGCCCATTGAGCATGCTCAGTATGCATTCATCCAGGTAATGTCTTTACAGCAGTGAGTGGCTCTTTTGGATTGGAGCAACATTCAGAGGAATTAACTGAGCACCGCCCCC
Organism: Lutjanus argentimaculatus; assembly: GCA_034769285.1. NCBI lineage: Eukaryota > Metazoa > Chordata > Actinopteri > Lutjaniformes > Lutjanidae > Lutjanus > Lutjanus argentimaculatus. The sequence goes on along the minus strand of JAWZSL010000044.1, from coordinate 4,316,809 downwards.
AATGCTGCATCCAATTCTTGTTATACATCCAAGATCTAGGGAGCTTAAAGTCAGACACTTGTCGAGGCCACTAAATGCCATAGTAGTATTTTGTATTTCATTTAAACAAGATACCTTTTGAAGACTGTGTCCATCTCTGCTCTTGTGATACACATTGCTGGCAATGGTTTCACAATACAGATTTTTGGGGGGGCTTTGTTTGGCTTTTATTTGACACACTCTACCAAGTGAGCTTCCGTGGCACCCTCAGTTTCACAGTATTCCACTGATCAGCAGTGCAAGAAAGGCAGAAATGCACCAGCAAAGACAAAGAAGAAGACTGCAAGCTAGTAAACATGGATATAAACAATGGCTATTTCAAAATGGGTCTGCAAATGTTTTACGAGGAAGTAAATACATTAAACCAGTTCGTTTGAACTAAAGGACTCATACATAGAACTTTAGTGAGTAAATGTAAATATAACTTTTGTTTGTTTTGCACCTTTAAGGCTCGGTCACACAATTAGGGTGGCCAGATCGCAACAAACTAAATGTGGCACAAAGATTATGTTTGTGTGGGACAGTATGGGAGATGTCACCAATGATGACAGGTCTAAAATTTTTATGTCTGTCCAACTTAAAAAATAAACATTTCTATCTCACATTTTGCCTTCTGGCAAACTAGATAACAGATAAGTACCTTCCTAGTCTTTGTTGTAGCTGTATTTCCTTTTCTTTGTGGTAGTTTCCATCATATTCTGCCTCAATCTGCATAGCTTGCGACTTTGGGGGGACCAGCAATTTTCACCGTCTATCCTAGCATGTTTTGACTTTTGAAAACTAGGGGAAATTAAAAAAGTGGGACATCACACCTCAATATATGGGACAAATGATAAAAGTGCTGTGCAGTCCGTAATGTCACCCTAATGCAAATGCAAGTCTTGCTATTGGTCGAGGCTGTGACTTCAGTACAAATAACAGATTCAAATTTGTGGTCATGCCTCATATTCGCCCTGTGTGTCACCAGGCCCTCAAGCCAAAATATGAGCCACACTGTAAAAATGAAAACATTTAGAAAACTAAAAATTTCAAGGCAACGGACTGCAATAGATTTTTGAGTTTTGAGCCCAACTCAATTTTCATAAGTTCTGAAAAAGTTTTACCAACTACTGTTTTTTGTTGAGATAATTTAATTTACTTCGATAAAGCTAAAGCTTTGAATTTTAGAAACTCAAAACAATAGATCACAGGCCAGCAAAACTTTTTTAAAGTTTATTTAAAAACTTGAGTTGAGTTGGACTCAAAACTCAAAAATCTATTGCAGTACATTGCCTTGAAATTTTAAGTCATTTCAGCTATTTTTTTTTTTTTTTTACAGTATATACACCCACACCACATACTGTCACAGTTCAAAAAACTAAATCAATATGTGGACAAGAAATGAGGCAAAGCGGTGTGCATTCTCTCTGGATTTTATTCTTTAGGAAGAGTTCTGTTTGGAATTACAAAATGCACTGGTAGAAATAGCGGTGAGACAGGTTGAGAGTGCGACAGATAAGAGTGTGAGAGAGACAGAGTTGGAGAGAGAGAGAAAAAAGAGGGGAGTGAGTGAGAGATCAAAGGTTCCACAGCCCGTCAGAATGAGCACATCATCAGATGTGGCTCACTCCTGCACCCCCTGACCCCCACAAAAAGTAGAAGGGAGAATACACCGTCATCTGAACTGTACTTTCTTTTCTTTGTATATATATTTTTTTTCATTAAAAACAGTTCTTTTTTTTTTTTTTTTGTGGTGTCCTGAACATGGTTGTGTTGTGCCTCAACCCCATGTTAACAGAAGAAAACAAACGAGACTGACTCTCACAAAAGTCTCTTTTGTGTTTTTATTCTTTAGACACTTTTTTTTTGCAGTTTTTAACCTTTTTTGTTCTCAAAAATAGAAGGAAAAAAGGAAACGTTGCTTTTTAAAAACATCTATCTATTTATATATCTTTTTTTTTATTCCTCTGAATTCATTAATCTGCTTTTTTTTTTATGTCCTGAAGATGACTGTTAACCCACGGTGTGGCATGCACATAGCACATGCATTTCTGGAACTAGATATTTTTTCCTTTTTTAAAATCTTTTGTACTTAAAAAAATCTTTTTTTTTTTTTTCTCAGTAGCGGCTTTACATTGCTTTTTGAAGACTTTGTGTGGTTAATCAGCGTGTTAGTGGATTTCACTGCAGCATAGACACAAAGATGGATGGTGAATGTTTGGGGCTTTGCATGTTTCATTCAGGGGGACACTGACATCGCACACGCGCACACACACGCACATCCACATATGCACGCACAAACACACGGAGTCGAAGATTGTTTACAGTGATTTGACTAAAACATCTTAAGATTTCAAAAGGATTTCTGGAGACGAAGAATTAGAAAGCAAAGCAAGCACGAAAACAAAACTACAAAATTTATCAGAAACACACTCATCCATGTACACACACACACACACGCACGCGCAAAAACCCACTTACACACACACACCACAACCAGGAGCTACATACCTAGTGTGCTTTCTGATTTTAAGTGTAGTGATGTGAAAAAATACTTGTCTGTGACATTCCACTGAGGTTGGAAAGACACTAATAGGCAGTTTTTTTTTCTTTTCTATTTTTTCGGTGCATTCTCTGGTCAACATGTGATAGGCCTCCAGGTAAAACGCAGGTTAAATTAAATAATAATAATAGTAATAATAATAAACAATAATAATGTTGGGGCTGACAGTGGTGTGCGTTAGTGACAAGTGTTAGTTTGAGGCACACAGAGAAACACACAGAAAGAAATTAAAGATATACAGGAGTGATACACACAGAACACAGATGTTTTCCCAGACATCTTTTCTCCAACCCGTCAGAAGTGTGCGACCGTGCCGTTCAGTCGCCCGTGTTTACGCGTGGTGAACACAGACGAGGTGGTCTACCAGTGAGAGAATGAGCTTAACTGTACTCTTGGTGCACTGATACTCTGAATCAGAAGTGAAGTAAAGGGAGAGGTACAAAAACTCGTGGGACACTGTTTGTCATACAGCGCCACCGGAAGGTCACAAGCGGTGGTGGAACTCTGCTTTTTTTTTTTTTTTTTTTTTTTTCTTTTTTTTGGCATCTGCAGGAGAGTGAACTCATCTGTTTCAATGCAGAAACCTGTGTTGGACTGCTTTTTTTTTTTTTTCCATCAATAAAATTCACTCACTGTCTAAATTCTACATTTGCTTTGCCCTCCTGCAGACTCATTCTGCTTCTGGTGGCTTGAGCTCCACCTCAGGGTTGGAAAAATGATCAGCTGAGCTCCAAATAAAATAATCATACAACAGAACATAAGACCAAATATGGAGAATCTGTCTCATTGTCACGATCATCGTGACCATTATAAGATATCATATTATCTGTTTAACCATTATTACGGTCGACAACAATGAAAAAAAGATGAAGAGTTTCTCTCCTTTCTCCAACTTTCTATTGGTCTCTTTCTCTCTGGTGTCTCTGATTTAACCCCAAACCCTGGAAGACTTTGAGATGTTACTGATTTGTCAAACTTATCCATTCGCCAACATGGACACCGCGTCTTTCGTCCGCTTTACCCTGCTTCCCAGTGTTTCATTTAATGACTATAACCTAAGTTAGTTACAAAAAGTTACTTCCACAAAAAAATATGTGCAATTTCAGCTGTATCAGTGGCAGGCATCTGGCACGGAACATACAGACAAGCAAGCAAAAAGTAATCATTTTGTTCCTTCTGGATATAGATGCAGTAACTGTCCAGTCTCCCTGTAGCCTTCTGTCACTTGATTTGTGTGTAAGTGAAGGTACAGAGAGAGGAATGTCATACAGAGGAGAGAGAAAGAGAAACAGAAAGGCATTTTTACTTTAAAAAAAAGAGAGAAACCCTAAAGACCACAACAGAAATGACCAAGTAAAGTTTCCCCCCTCATACAGTAGATTCTCATTGTTGCTATTATTATTATTTTTTGTATCATTCATGCAGGATTCCACAGGGTGTACAACTCCGCGAGTCTAAAAAACGAAGCTGTGTGGGGTGCAACAGAAGATTCAAGCTTCAATGTTTTGAAGAAGTAGAAGAGAAGGAGGAAGAAGAAGCAGGAATAGAAGAAGAAATACTGCAGAAAACAGTTATTGGTTTGTTTTTTGTTTCTGAAACCCAGCTCCACTTTTTTTTTTGTTTTTCTTCTCTTGTAGGTCATAGGTTGAGGTTGGTTCCATCGTTTGTTTCTGGGAGGAGGGTGTTCTCCAGGGACTGGGGTAAACATCCCCGGCGCACCCATCCTGTCCTCTAGATTTGGACCCAGGTACTCGTCAACCCCACCGTGCAACGCTCCCGCAACTCTCCCACTCACGTGGCCATCTCGCCTCATACAGGCGGAGGGCTCATTGTCAGTTTTGTTCGTTATTTAAAAACACAGATGATAAAACTCATCAATATTCAACTGGTGGCTGGGAGGGTTGGATTTAATTCTTTTTGCAGCTAACGTAACTGAAGTTAGCTTCAAGAAGCAAAAAAAAAAAAAAAAAAAAAAAAAAGAGAAAGAAAAAACAGTGGTCGTTCTTTTGTCTCTGACTGTAAAGTGTCTTTTGTCGAGTCGCAACTCTTGACATCTTGTAAGTGGCTGTAGCTCATTGCCAGAGGCATAATTTAAGACACACACAGACTAGTGTCCATCACCCCTCCTGCTTGCATCCTTAAAAACTGCAGTTTGAGGTTGGTCTTATTTGGCATCAAGAGATGAATGCAACAACAATGCAAGCAGACCATTGAGGTGGTTTTGTTACCTCCTCTTTGACCACTTCTTTTGCCAGATCCTGCCTCAGCATTCTTGTTCCATCCCTTCTTCCTGACACCTGTCCCTTCCTCTAGCCCACCGTCCCTGGGACATGCCAAGCAGTGGAGGAGAGGAAAAAGTTGAACAGACGAGAAAGAAAGAATCATGGTTTCCCTTGGCAGTCAGTGCTCCCTATCTTCGTCTTTTACTCCATCTATCAATTCCTTTTCCTCTGTACGCCCCTCCCCCATCCCCAGGGGCTAGCACCAGTCGTCGTCCTCCGTCTCGCTGTAGGGTTCATGCAGGCCCTTGCGGGGACCCCTAGAATGCCCAGCTGGAGGGGGGACCTTGTGAGGCCCAGTATGCGGGGGTCCGTGGAGGTGTGTGGAAGGTGATGAGGAGCGGTAGCCATTTGGCAGGCGGCGCTGGGCGGCAGGCTGAATCTGGCTCTGTACAGGCCCGATCAGGGCAGTGGTGGGCGGGGGCGCGTGGTGGGCAGTCCTGGGTGAGGTGCGACTGGGCTGCGGGTGGGGTCGGCGGATGAGGGTGGGGGTTGTTTACAGGATGTGGCTGGGGTGGAGGTAGGGGATGGGGGTTATGTGGCTGCGGTTGTGGAGGAGGCGGCAGTGGGTGGTTGGCCAGGGCGTGGGGGTGGGGGTTGCCACCCTGCATGGGGCTCTGCTCGTAGGCAGGTGGTTCATGGTGGGGCTCATAGTCCTGGTACTCCTGGTTGTAGAAGCAGCCATCCCCTTCCATGGAGCCGCCTCCTCCACCTGTGTCTCCCCAGCGAGGTGGGGGGTGATGTCCCTGGCGGGGTGTGCCATGGTGGGCCAGTGGGAGGCCAGCGGGGGGAGGAGGACCCTGGCCCTGGGGAGGCTCAGGAGAAAAGCGGCGGGGGGCTGGTGCTGGGGGTCGGCCCTGTGGCCCACCAGGCGGTGTGGGCATGGCCTTACGGACTACAGGGGAGTAGGTGACATGGGGCCGGGGTGTTGCGGGGGTCTGAGGCAACTGGCGACGGCCTCGACGTGGCGTACTGGTCCCCGAGGTTGAGGGGACGGGACTTCCGCTGACCGAACTACTGCCCTACACAAAAAGTGAAATAAAGCAAATAAAAAGAACGAACCACAAATTCAAGGACAGAACATGTAGAATAAAGTAGAGGATGGGAAAGATAGAGTATAAAACAAATCGAGAGGGAAGGAAAGAATGCAAGATAGATAGGCAGGAAGAAAGCACGACAGTCCAGATAGAAAAGCAAGAAAAGACAATAACAAGAACCACAGCAACAATAAGAATAAAAACACCAGTACGTGGAGTGGAGGAGAGACAGGCAGAAATGAAAGGCATCAAAAAGTAACAGAGCAGAGGGTGTGGATAAAAGAGATGAGATTCCAAACAGCACCATACACAGAGAAGCAACATGTCACGCAGAGGAAAGAAAACAAAAGACGACAGGAGAAAAGAAGGGTAAAGGGTTGATTTCTGGAGTAACAAATGTAGTACAGGGTCAATATGGTAACTAAACATACATAAAATGTGTCTTGTTTTAAAAGGAAAGTTCAGGACTTTTCATGTGGATGTCCAGTCAGTGTTGATGGTCATTGTGGTCAATTGAAGCTATACAGTCCTCAGTGCATGCTATAATGACCAAGAAAGCTGAGTTCTCCTGCTCGTGGAGTCATGTCAGCAGCGCCTACATGTACCAGGATGCATTGCACGTGAGCTTCTGATGCCTGCGCCCATGCTGCTGTTTACCACCTAGTCTATAGTTATTACATTGCTGTCCCAAAACACAGCATCATATGACAAAAATATACTCATCTACGATGTCCCTTGGCTACCCAGAGGCGGACTAGAAGTTGAAACTGCCTGTAGTTCTTCCTTAAAGGAGCAGTATGTAGCAACTACATGTGCAAAAATGAGTACAGCAGTCCTAATAGTGAGTTAAAGCCATAGACTGTATATTAAATAGGTTGAAATACAATTTAATATATGGTCTGTGGTTGAAGTGAGTTGTTTTCCCCAGCCCGTCCTCCCTCGACTCAAGGAAGCTCTGCAGGCTGCAGGAGCTCTGCAGGAGCACAGAACACGTGCAATGTCGTAAACTGACAATAACGTTCACAACGAGTTCTACACTGTCAGTTAATAAGCTGTTTATAACCGTCAATTTTCCACCAATGTAAAGCTAAGCCTGTTATCCTGAAAACAAAAGCCCACTGCTCTGAAAATACAAACTGTGGACTGTCTCATTTCCTGCCAAACCCCATTAACATATTGCTTAATTTAACCGTTACAAACTTATATGTCTTCTCCAAGATTATTAACGATTTCTTATCACTCATAAACAGACACTTACTTATTCTGCATTAATTTTAACTCTAATTAATGTAAAGCAGGCAAACAAAAACAGTTATTCCACCCTGGAACAGACGTTTTCAAAGAGGGACACCACAGCTGCAGCATTAATGTCAGAAAATTGATTATTTCAACGTAGCCTGTGTCCTCTCTGACATATCGCGGTCATTTTATGATTTATTTCATTCAATAAACACAATACAGATTTCTCCTTTAACACGAATGGCATCATTGTGACATCACTGGTTGCAGGAAGAGCAACAAATTTTGCAGCAGGAGAATCAGCTTTCTCAGCCAACATAGCATACACTGAGGAATTTATCGCTTCAATTGACAACACTTACCATCAACACTGGCTGGACACCCCATGAAAGGTGCAAAATCTTCCCTTTAAGTTATTGTGAGTGAGCTGTGTGACACGTGCGCAACAACTTGAGTTCTAAAAAGTAATTTTTTTTTAAAAACACAGAGACAAAAATTCCAATTCCCAATTTGTTTCCCTTTGCCATCCCAGGGCTTTTTCAGCAATGGTAGATCAGAGATACTTTTCACTTCTTATTTCATTATGCAATCTAAAATGTTGTAGGTTCTGTGTTTGGAAAAGCGTGCCATAAAAGGAAAGGTAGTCGGGGGAACGTGGGAGAACATTGGCAGGCTAAAAACATTTAGGCAGGGCAGGTAGGGGCAGCAGTCAGGTACACAAATATACATTTTTATGCATATTTGTTGGGTTGTAGGAACAGTGATTTGATAACAGTGATATAAACATTTACTTGTATTCACATGATTATACCCACAATAATGAACAATGTTTGTGTGCATGTAGTCAAACATATATACAAATGTACATAAAGGGGCTATACCATCTTTGCCAATCTGAACACAACAACACAACTTGGTCTCTAATTTGAGGGCAGCATCAAACAGTAGAGTAGTCCTATAATAAATCACACTCAGTGCAACATTAAAATACAGTGTTTTGTTATTGCCAGAAAAGGCAGCCGCAGCCTACCTGGGTGATCGCAAGAGTTAAAGCTACATTATATAACATTTCTTCATTAAAGTGTCTAAAAACAGTATACTTATGTTATATATTTTGTTGATATTATCTCAACGATTTCCAATAATGTTCCAATGCAAATAAATCCATAATTTATCTAAGGTAACAGTGTGTTTCCTGCTAGCTGTTGCTAGTTGCTATAACTTCTGGGAAAACAGCAAGGAAAATAGAAAAGAAGGAAGTGACATTGCATCAGTAACGGTCACTCTGTGCTCTGCTTGGTGTCAGTTCTATTGAGATCCATGGGAGATGCATGGAGACGCACATTAAAACCCAATATATCTATATTGTATGACCTGGAAAAGACAGGATACATCAGAGAGTGAGGAAGGAAGTCACTGAATATCACATCAGAAAGATTTTAATCAGAAATGGTGGTTGTTTAAAAGTGAAGAAAACTCCTTCACAACATTATCAAACTACGCCTTTGTTGTGAAAGAGACCCCTAGCAACAGCCATCATCAAACTAGAGGCCTTTGTGTTATATTTTTCAAAATGTGTTCACACCACTGCGTTTTGTACTGGAAAGCTCCAAAACCGGACACCACATGCACACAAGTAACCAGAATCCCACCTGTCTGTGCGTCATGCACTCGCGACCCTCGCTGGGCGATCGCGACCAGCGCCGGTCCCTTTCTCTCTCCCTCTCCCGATCGTGCTCTCTGTCGCGGGAGTGCCTGTGTCCGTACTCGCCCCCTCGCTCTGCTACATAGCGTTCCTTGTCCACAGAGCCGTGGTGGTGGTGATGGTGGTGGTGGTGCTTGCGGTCTTTGGACCGGCCGCGATCCCTGTCGCGGTCCTTGTCTTTGGACGTGAGGTCACCTGACTGGGTGGTTGTGCTCAGGTCTGTGCCCAGGCCTGATGGTGGAGTTCATTGGAGTTATTAATGGGGTTATGCCACTAGATAATATGACATTGCATTTTAACAACATTTACAACCCCTATTCCAAAAAAGTTGGCACTCTTTGTAAACATAATAAAGACAGCAATGATTTGCAAATTCCTTATTTGGGTTTTTATGCCTTCAATTTATAGTACAGCTGAAGATATGACAGGAAAGGACGACTGCTGCAAAGGACTCACAGCCTCAGCACATGGGGCAAACGCTCTACCAACTGAGCTACCTGGCCACCACGCAAATCCCCAAATACAAAATGTTTAATCTTTCTATAGATGCGGTTGTTTGTGTGTGTGGGGTGTTTCCCACCTGTGTCAGCCTCCGTGTAGCGACAGAGGGACCTCTCAGACGCCCGGTGGCCCCGGTCTTTTCGCCGATGTCCGTGTCTGGAAGTCCTGCCCTCCTCAGGTATGACGCGCTCCATGTTGTAGTCATCCTGCCCTCCTTTGTCTCTGTGGCCACGCCCAGACCTGCTGTGGCCCAGCGAGGAGGCCGAGCGTTTCATGGGACTACTGTCGTTTATGGTCTGAGAGAGAAAGAGAGAGACCACCAAGGCAGGGAGGGAGAAAGAGGGAGAGATGCAGTGGATTCCTTTCATTGTCAAGTTGGTGTTTTCTGTGAGCTGTGTTGTAAGAGACACTGTGAATGTGCGTGTATGTATGCTTATATGTGAATAGGGTCTGTTTCTTGAACTCGAATGATGAACCACCCACCTTCCTCCCACATCCCATCGCAAATCATACACTCCCACGTTAGTTACAACGTCCCAATCATGCTATTTCAAAGATACAGACACTGTATACAGTTTATAGGGCAGGGGTCGGCAAAAAGCAGCCCGCGGGCCAAATTTGGCCCTCTAGTGCATTAATTTTGCCTCTACAAAAACATCAAGGCAACACTTTATTGTACAGGTCCCTGATTTCATGGCAAGAAGATGTAATTAGCAAGTAACATATTTGAAATTTCTATTAAATTACCCCCAAATTTCAACTAGTTTCTGTCTAACTTCTGCTGAGCAGGCCACTAAATTGAAACGAGTTGAGTAAATAGGGTCAATGTTAGGGTTGTTTCAGAGCAGTTTCAAAGAAATTTTTCAATGATGTTACTTGCTATTTACCACCTATGTACCATGAAATTAAAGACCTGTAAAATGAAGTCTTACCATTATTGGTATTTTTCATAAGTCCAGTGTAGACTGTGGTGTTCAGGAGACACAGATGCCTGAAATTGGCAGCCAAAGGTAAGAAAAACATTTCTTTTTCCATTCTTCCTTAACCCTGTAACACCACTTTTATCATACTTGATGCATTAGTTTCAGAGACTTCTGCAACATCAATATGATCACTACTCTCTTGAAAAACCTGTTGTATACAATCTGAGACGTGTCTTCTGCCCTCTAGTGGATTATCAGTGCACTGCAATCAGCAGCTAGCCTGTGGCTAGCCTGTTAGTACAAAACCCAACATGGCTGCCCCCACACAGTAACCCACGCTTTTGGCAGAGAAGTCTTTCATAATTTTGAGAAGGTTAAGACAAAAATTGCATGTATATTGCAACTAATAATTCAATATGAATATTCAATACAGTATATTGAAACAACCAAAAATAACTTTATATTTTGTACCTTATTTTTCCAATAAGAATTGAATTAAAAAAATAGAAATTTCTGGCAATTATTTAATGTGTCAGGTTTTACCGGGCCTGTTTTCATTATCCACATTTGATTGTCCACTATTCAAACAGTATAATGAATCTGTCTCCACTGCAGCTTTGCTAGACCTCCAATCAACTCCATTAAGCAAAACTGTTCCAGGGCAGAAACTACATTAATTGCCGACCCCTGATAAAGAGGAATAAAAAAGTATATAGGAAAAAAAAAGAGTCAAAAGAAATCAAAGAAAAGAGATGATGGCAAACGGCCATGCCTTCCATGCTTCTGTAACTTGCTTTGTTAAAGGGGATAGAAGGGTCAGTACGACTTGCAACCGTCCTCCATCCTCACCACCCGTAAACCCCTGAACATGGAACATTCCAGGCTGCACAAAACTCCTCTATCTCTGCTCTGTTTCAGCGTGCTTTCCTCCAGCCATGCAGGTACATAGGAGTTGTCCTGAGTCCTCTACCCACATGAGAACTTCCTCCTGCAGTGCTGAGACCTCGTGTCTGAGGCGGGACAGCAGGACAGAGCCTATGGTGCCACAAGTTGCTGACCTGGACATGTAAACCATATCAGGCTACTTCAGTGCTAGATCCTTTTAGCAGCCGAGCGGGCCAGTTTTCCGGTTGTTGTGTATTAGACAAATCAACTGACAAAGACAGATTGGCAGATTATCTGGCCTCACAGGAGTAGCACTGAGAATCCCAATGATATATCCATTCACACGCACGTATTACCCAAATCATTCTGCCTCACATCATTGCTCACGCACACTCACATAACCGCACGCACACTTAAACGCATTTCAACAGATTTCTTGCATGCAGGTGGGCAGGTGTGAATGGAGACTCGGACACAGACAGGGAAACACTGACAACACCGTTTCAGACGAGCACACAGGCATGAGGACATGGAGCAACAAAGCTCTAGCAGCAGCAGCAGCTGAGAGAGAGAGAGAGAGACAGAGAGGCCACGAGACAGTGTGGCATGTTGAGAATGACAGGGGACGTGCAGAGTTCAGCCCAATTCCAAACCCTCTGCGTCAGAGCAGTGCTTCTCAACCTTTTCAAGTCATGGCAGCCCAGAGTAATACGGTCGATGTTCCGACCCCAAAGCCCCTCGACTTCCTTTGCTGTTGCTTACTGTGTAACACATGAAAGGTACCAAACTCACACAGGAAGACCATTGCTTTAGTGTAAGTGTTCAGGTCATAGCATGTTGGTGTATGTTGGTAATTATCATTTTTGTGCTGGTTTATACAAAGCCCAATTCCAAAAAAAAACTGTGATGCTGTGTAAAACGCGAATCAAAACAGAATGCAATGATTTGCAAATCCATTTTGATCCCTATTCAGTTGAATACAGAACAAAGACAAGACATTTAATGTTCAAACTGATAAATTTGATTGCTTTTTGTAAATATACACTCAATCTGAATTTGATGTCTGTAACACTTTCCGAAAAAGTTTTAAAAGGGGCAACATAAGACTGTGACAGTTGCTCAAAAATCACCTGTTTGGAGCCTTCCACAGGAAAACAGGTTAACTGGTTGCAGGTGATGGTATCATGTTTGGGGTCAAAGGGGGCATCCATGAAAGGCTCAGTCATTCATTAGCAAGAATGGGGTGAGGTTCACCACTTAAAATAGTCCAACCCGATTTCTTAAAACACAATTTCAAGGAATTTAGGGATTTCACCATCTACAATCCATAATATCATTAAAAGTTTTAGAGAATCCAGAGAAATCTCTGAATGCAGGGGGCAAAGTTGAAAACCAACCTTGAATACCCATGGACACTGACCCATCAGGCAGCATTTCATTAAAATTGACTATACAAAGGATATTACTAAATGAACTAGGGAACACTTCCATTGGAAAACACAGTTTGTTGCTGCATCTATAGATGCAAATGAAGACTACCATGCAAAGGGAAAGCCATAGACAGTACATCATCCAGAAACGCCGCCAACTGGGTCCAACCTCGTCTGGGATGGACTGACGGAAAGAAGAAAACTGTGTTGTGTTCTGATGAGTCCACATTTCAAATCATGGATGTTGTGTCGTCCAGGCTAAAAAGGAAAAGGACCATCCAGACTGTTACCAGCGCTAACTTCAAAAGCCAGCATCTCTGCTGGGGCTGCAGCAGGCATCATGGGTAACTGTCACATCCATTAATGCTGGAAGGTACATACAGGTTTTGGAGCAACAAATGCTGCCATTCAGATGACGTCTTTCTCTGAGATGTCCCTGCTTATTTCAGTAAGATAACGCCAGGACACATTCTGTATGTGTTACAACAGTGTAGCTTCATAGTTAAAGAGTTCAGGTACTAAACTGCCCTGCCTGCGGTCCAGACCTGTCTCCCATTGAACATGTCTGGTGCATTATGAAGCACAAAATACAAACCCACCACTGCTGAAGTCTGAAGTTGTATATGAAGCAAGGATGGGAAAGAATTTCACTTTTTAAATCTTCAACAATTAGTGTCCTCAGTTACCAAACACTTGCACAATAGTGTTGCTAAAAGATAAGATGATGTATCACAGTGGTAAACATGCCCCAGTCCCAACTTTTTTGTAACATGTTGCAAATTTAGTCAAATTCCAAGTATATATTTACAAAAACATTGAACAATAAATATCTTGTCTGTGAATGTTGTCTTGCACTGTATTCAAATGGTAAATCATTAAATTCTGGTTTTATTTAAGTTTTACACAATGTCTAACTTCTGGACTTGAGGTTTGTACTTTTGACCATCAGTGAGGTGACTTACATTTCTTAACACCAGCTGTATTTTGTATATTTTTGATTGCTTGGCTCTCATTTTGTGCTACTTGACATGATATGTTATTTTATTTTATTCTCCACATCCATCTGATGAAATTATCTTGTCCCCAAGTTGTCCCCCAGGTTAAGAACCACTGCACCAAAGAAGTAGCTAAGGACGCTGGGATCAGTTTGGAAGCTGGGTTGGCATCAGATTTGGTCATGCCAAAAAACCCCCGTAAATTTTAAAGAAACCCCTGCCATGATAAAGACAAAACATGGAGACATGACAGATGAGGAAAAAAATAAGTTTCAAGAGTGTTTGAGAGTGAAAGGGGGAGAAAAAAGTGAAAGATAGAGAGACAGAGAGAGAAAGACAAGACAGGGAAGACAGGGTACATACACTGAGGGTACTGCCACGTTGTTTCCCTCTCCTCCGCTGCTGTATGAGCACAGAGAAGACACACATACACACACACACACAGAGGCACACGCACACACACACACAGAACCACAAAATACACCAAAGGTGTGGTCACACACACAGAACCAGGAAGGGAGGGAGAGGGAGGGGAGGGGGAGAGAGCAAAGGATACAGGGATGGATTGACACACAATGAAAGAGAAACGGGGTACAGAGGAGTACAAGTAAAAAACCAAAGAGCGTTAAACGGTGGAGGATCAACCCAAAAAGAGATGAGGTGCCACAGAGGAGAGAGGAGAGAGAAGGAGGGACAGAGAAAGAGAGTCTGATTAGACACCGAAGCAGCAGTGAAGGTGGGAGAGAAACACTTACCACAGACACTGGGGGGGTGTTTGGCACCAAAACAGGGTTATACAGTATCGACAAGGTCACCATGAAAATGCTCAATCAACGGCACCACGGTCACAACAGCAATGACGACAGTCAGCAAAATACACGTACAAATGGATGTGCATAGTCACAAACACACACACACCCACGCACCCACGCACCCACACCCACACACACACACACACACACACACACAATTACAATTGGACAACAGAGTGACAGAAACAGTGTGAGTTACAGGGCAGTGAGGGCACACTGGCACACGGGGGGCCAGTATTTCAAAATCTTTAATCTAGATCAGAATTATCCGGATTGGCTTAAATCTCAAAATTGGGTATTGCAAAACCAGGAGATCCTAATCCTACGAATTTTGGATATGGATTTGGTAAATCCAATCCTACCCAGAACTGAGATTAACATTTTGTTTTTGGGTATTTCAAAACTCCAAGGTGCAGATTAGGATCATTTTGATGCTAAAACGCAGGACAATCCTGATCCCACTGGAAGGGTGAATTCAGTATGGATTCATGGTGGATGTAGATACATGTAGGACACATGGCACATATTTAATCATTCTTGGAAGAAGTAGGAGCACAACTGAACACTTAAATGGGGTGTTCAAAAGGTACTTTGCATGCCTGAACTACCTACGTGTAAACTCTAAGCAAGTATGCAACAACTCTTGCAAGGGGTGATCATTCAAAGCCCCAAATACAGTACATGGACCTGACATGCCACTGGAAATACATGAATGGTCAGTGACAGACACTCTCGTGAATCATTATTTTACTTATGGTTTTTTGACCACTAATTAGAATTACCACCTTGTGGTTGTATGCCTCCACCAGGCAGACATGTTCCATTTTATTATTTATGTAGTGAAGACTGGAGAAATTTAATGAAAGGTATGAAGTGCAATTTTTAGCATTATATCGGCACATGTTTAATCATTCTTAGAAGAACTAGGAGCACAGCTGAACACTTAAATTGTGGTCATGTCTGATTCCAATGAATACCTTCCAGTGAGAAACATGCGGTCTTCACTTAGAGACTGTTTTTACAGAGGAGGACTGAGGACTGATAGAGAGTTGAACATAATGATGTCACAGTGAAATTGACCTTTGACCTTTTAGATGCAAAATGTCACAACTTCATCAATATGTGTAATTTTTTCTCACAATCAGTGCATGAATTCTTAAATTATAGTCAAAAACAATGTTTTGTGAGGCTACGGTGACTTTTGATGATCTGTCTGACCTAATCACTTCATCCTGTGCAAGTGGACAAGTCAGAAGAAATTCTGTCAAAAGGTCACTACATTCACATGAGCATGAGCACACCTTGTGAAAATGCTATCAGTTAGCTGTTGCCATTATTTATTTAGTTTTTCAGTCCAAAAATGTAACTCAAATTTGTTAAATTGGGAAATTGTATCTCTGTTTATTATCTGCAGTGGCATGATTTATTTCATTTATTGTCTTTTGAGGAAAAATTAATTTCTCATTTTATTTATTTTTTATTTCTTAACAATTTGTTCCTGACATGTAAATAAACATTTTAAAGACAATGCAGCATCTGTTTCATTTATGTGCATCTGGCAGATGTTATAATGCAGATTCTCTAAAAGTTTTCAAGAGGTTTTTTTTGATGCAGTAAACCCCAGTGTTTCTCATTTATCATCATATTCTGTAGGTTTATTTCTGTAGGTTTTCTGGGGTCAACTTGAGATATTAAGATTGTTCAAGGATCCTCTTGAAGTGCAACAGATTGCCTGCCAGCAGACCATCTTGGTGGGTTTAGAATCCCTTGATCATAGGAGCCCCCAAATAACATATTGCATGGGACCCTCAAAAAAGCTAGAAACGGCCCTGGAAATGTTGATTTGACCAACAGATGGAGGCCTGCCCAAGGACTGCAAATCTAGATTTTCAAACCCTGATCTTGCAGTATCTGGATCAGAATGATCCTAGCTGAAAATCCTGTGAAAATACAGGACAAAGCCTGCAAAATCAGTTTTATCTGGAATTTAAAAAAAAAAAGGATTTCAAAAGTCTGGATGAGTTTGATCTAGATTAAAAGTTTTGTAATACCGGCCCCAGAGCACACACATATACATAACACCCACCCACACATACACATCTGTAACACGCACACATCTGTAACACACAATGTCATGCTGGTCCCAGTCCTGGTTTAAAAAAAAAACAAAAAAAAAACAAGACCCAAAATTTCAAAAAGAGTTCAGCACAGGCAAAAAACCTTTGATAGGAAGGAAGAGACAGTTTAGTACAATAAAATAAATAAATCAGGGTCTTGACAAAAGAAGAGGAAATAATGGAGTGTAATGTGTGTGTGTGTGTGTGTGTGTGGTGTGTGTGTGTGTGTACATTTGTATTAATAAATATGCTGTGTGCATAATATGACAACCAGAGCACTCACCAGAATATGAAACAATATAAAATGGATGAGTGTGTTAGATGGAAACGGGGACAACCACAGTTAAAGACCTCATGCAGGTGGCAGGATGAGAGGAAGAGCAGAAGACAACAGGAGAGGAAGAGAGACAGGAGCAGGTCTGACTTTGCCTTGCTACGGTCCTTTTGAATTCGAGTTTGGAGGTCAACATTTCAGCAAAACATTTCCATGTTTTAGCCAGAAATATTGTCAGGATTTGATATTTATTTTTTACCTAAAAATTCACCTGCAAAAATATTACTTCTGCTTGGTACCGTACCAGTAGTATTCATAAACTTTCTCCAACATGGATTCGAGTAACCACAGCAATAAAATTTTAAGCAACAGGTCAGACCTTTGAGAATGTGATCCTTCCAAACAAAAGGAGATGAGGAACAGAGAAAATGGGGGGGAAATAGAAAGAGAGTGGAAAGGTGAGAATGCTGCTCACTTGGTTGTCGCCTGGGAGGCGGGGCATGGAAGCGGCCCTGCCATGGCCTTCCATTGGTGGAAAGTGCTCAGTATCCGAGTAACCATCCTGCCCCATCTCTCTCATCTCTACCGTCTGTAAACAGAGCAGGAGAGCAGGAGATGGTGTGACGGCTGCCATGACAACTGATAGGGAGCAGGGGGGGATAGGTGGGAAAGTTTGTTATCCAAAGAAAGCAGAGAACTGAGGGTCTCAGAGAGGTAAAAGTAGTCAGTGGGAGAATTTGGTGAGTGTGTGTGTGAAGGGACTTTGCCTTTTTTGTTGTTGTTTTAGTTTTAGATGCGATTAATGAAAAACAATGAAATCGGGTGTTTGGGTCTTAAGCGGATAAGATCGTGAGTATACTCCAAATAAAATAAACTTTTATGTTTGCAAAGGCTGCTCTCAAAAGCAAAATGCAAAGATTCTTTGTTTAATGTTATCTATGCCAGATGGAGGAGCTTGTGAGTCACAGCAGGGATGAACTGGAGGGAAAACCCGTATGCTGTCTGAAGGACATGTGAAAAACACAACTGATCAGAGGATGTTGGCCAGGTCAGGCACTGATATTATTATACCTTGAGAAGAGGAGCTGTTGGCTTGGTCCTATTTTCCTCATTAGCTGAAATGAAGTGGCAGCTATTTCATCACATAAATTTAAATTAAGGCATATGCTATTTGCACCCAGGGTGGAATAGCCAAAGTTGCTATTTGCACCCAGGCATATGTAGCCCAGAATGGCAGAGACAAGCACTCAAGTGTCCGTAGCCAATAATACTATTTGCACCACAAGTGGGAACAGCCAATGAGGCTCTCTTCACCTGCATGGCAGAGACAAGCCATGATCTTTCCCTAAATATAACCAAATAGTTCCGTTTCATAACCTAACCGAGTAGTTTTGTTTCCTGAACCTACCTAAGAAGCTTTGTTGCTTCAGCCTAACCAAGTAGCTTTGTTGCCAAACCTAACCAAGTAGCTTTGTTGCCTAAACCTAACCAAGTAGTTTTGTTGCCTAAACCTAACCAAGTAGTTTTGTTGCCTAAAACTAACCAGGCAGTTTTTTTGCCTAAACCTAACCAAGCAATTTTGTTTCATAACCAAATAGCTGCCATGTTGGTACAAACAGACCTGTTTAAATTAATTAAATGTAAAAAAAAAAAAACAACAACAACAAAAAAAACAGACCAGATAAAGAAATAAAATAGTATAATAGACTCTTTATTATGCAACTCTAGAAAAATGCTAACCCACTTGTAGCATGCGCTTGCTGCTCATTGACTCAGACTGTCATCTCATTACAGACCTTTTTAGTGTTTGGATGGTGTTTTTCCCATAATGGCATTTTGTTTTCCTATATCACCTGCTCTTGTCTTTGCTGTGTGATTTGATTTGTCTCGTATCTGGCCAACTATAGGTTATCATTCAAACTAGTTTGAATGAGGCTGACAGCCACTCTCTTCTATCCAACTATTGAGATTAAACTTCTCCGGACCTCTGCTGATTGATGTGGAGAAGCGGCTTTGTTACAGGGCTGACTGATACGGAGACCTGTCAGGCCCTCCAAGAGGTCTACAAGCAGAGAGGTTTAACAGCATGATGACAGAGACATGAACCACTCTGAAGACAGAGGCAAGATAGACTCTGAATGAAATGTAGAAACATACGGTGAAGGAAAAATTCAGTAAGGTGAAAAAAATCGTGGGAAGAGACAGGTTTGAGAGATGGAGCTTTTCAAAGAAAGGTTAACACAACATGTCAATGCTAACTGAAGAATCGAGGGAAGAGAGATTGCAGAAAATGTAGAGGATCTACTGGGTAGAAATAATAAAGGCAACAAGGCAGTAAATCTGGGACACTATGAGCTGTAAACATTTGTGCAAGATGGCTTCAGATTATATGGTACATGTAGTATTTGTAGTAGTGGTTCTGTTATTTTCACTGCCCGCTACTTTTTGATTTGGATCTGGGAACCAGATGAATCTGTAAGCTCATGTTTCATTTGCTCTGGGAGATACGCCTGGCTACCATCCCAGATTCCCACCTGCCATGGATCTCTCTGGGCCAATCTCAGCCGTTTTGTATTTAATATGGGGCGCGTTTTGATATGATGGTTGACAGAGGTGCTTGAAAAGTCACATGCTCCAAGTGCAACCAAGATTCTGTGACACGCTTTTAGAAATAAGGGTTCCAAAAAAGTGAAGGGTTGTAGTTCTACCCAGAACCATTTGGTTCCAAAGAACTCGTTTTTGATGAAAGGGTCCATCACAGATTGTTGAAATCCTTAGAGAACTCCTGCGTCAAGGGTTATTTGTACTGTAATATAGGGTCCTCGGTAAAACCCCCTGAGTGGGTTCCAGATAAAACCCTTGGAATATAAAAGGGTTATTTCTAAGAATGCACCATGGCCTGTTTCTCACCACAAATGTTTTCAGAAACACATTTTCTTGTACTATTTAGCTGTAATTCGAGAGTTTGTGACCAGGCCATCATGTTTTTTCCAGCTTGAAAACGGATCATGCAACACCCCAACTTACATGTGTTGCTCAACGCTATGTCACAAGTTTGGTTGCTCTGATTGGTTGTACGTCTATCCAGTTGTGGTCAGAGACTTTTCGGTCTGCGCCAATTGATAATGCCCCTTGGGGATCGAAAAAGAAGGCTAGATTGGACTGGAGTGGAGTTCAAAACACAAAACCAGAAGGAAATCAATTCCCAGATCAATAATAGATTGCTATGTTCCTACTTTAATCTCCGTTATAATGAACGGGAACACAAACTTGATGTCCTTATGCCCTTAGATGTCATGAATAACACATTGGATAAAACACTGCTTTCAATGAAAATGGAGTTTTTTTAATCTGTAACTGCATGAAGATCATAGTTCATTTTAAGCGTCCTCAACGGTTCTTTGGGCGTTCATTTGGTAGCAATGACATGAGAGTAAAAACAATAGTTGAATGGATCCAGTGTTTGTTCACACAAACTTGGTGTGTGACAAAGATGTATTTTATTTGTATGTGAGTGTGTGTGCTGTTTGGTGTGTGGTCCTGGGTGTGTGTGTGCATGAGCTTTCTACCTGAGAGTTGGTCATGCTTCCCAAGCCATCCTCAGGGTGTCCCTCAGGACTCCAGCTGCCAGCCTTCTGGGACATTTCCTGAGCACGAGCCGTCACCCACGAATGGCTCTCCGGGACCCCTCCCTCCACCGGCCTAAGACACACACACAAAGTCAACCACACACAGACGCACCTTCGATACCTGGTTTGCTTTCAGAGAACCACTTCCTGTAAAGTCCAAACAACGTCCAACTCACAGGCTGTTGACAGTATCAGTGGTCTGAGGTGGAGGGAGGGCGTTGTTAAGTCCCGGACCCCCATCCTGGGCGGGGGAAGGTGGCTCCACGCGCTGAAACAGTAATGGCGTTCGATTCTGTGTGAGATATACAACATGGCCGTCGCCAGCTATCAGGCAGACTGACAGGGAAATGGAGGGAAAAGGGGCAGAGCAGGAACAGGGGGCATGTAGAGAGGGGGCTGTAGGCTGAAGCGAGGCGAGGCAAAAGAGGTAATGGAAGAGGAATAAATGAGGGGACTCTTGAGCAACTGGTGCCCAGCAACTAGCAGGAGAAAGAGATGGGTGGACTCGGGGTGCATTCGGGGATTCTGGCAACCTTGAGGCATCCAGGTCCAGGACTCTAACCATTAGAGTGCTTTATAAGGTCCGGTAACGAAGTGAGATTCTCCCACTCAGTCTGGAGCTCAAGGTAGGATCAAAGGGAATGATCAATACTCGTTCTGGGTTTCATATGATAATAAGTTCTCTATGTCTGTCCCTGACTAAAATTTTTTTTCAGTTGAATCAGACTTGACGGTACAATACAAATATTCGCCAATTCCTTCTTTTTATTTTTTTTAAAGTTCAGTGCACCACGCTAAATTCCTATATCAGCCTACATATGTATGTTTCACCAGTAAAACTCATAATTTAATGCCTTCTTTGTAATCTGTGATATCAAAACATCAGATTTTTACACCGTTAGAGTAAGTAAAAGTGTGCATCCTGCTATACTTCAGTTAGAAAAATCAGTGCACCACAGAGCTGCAGCCACTCCCCAGCGTCACCTGCCCTGCACACTCCGTGCTCCATCATGCTGTGAATTAAGGGTTTATTTTAGCCAAACCAGAGCTGCCGATTGTTGGAATAGTGGAAAAAACAAACCAAGATGCTTTTGGTGAGGTTTATTGTTTCTGACGAGTTTGAATGAAGCTAACAAAAATTATGTTAAAATTACAGTTTTGCAAAGGAAGTCCGATTAGTTTGGTGAGAGCAATGAAACAGCTTTATTCTTTATACGATGGTCTCTCACTGTATCCTTTCCAAAATGTTGTCACGCTGTTATAATAACAATCTGAGTCTGTCAGTGGCAAAAACAAGCAAACAAGCAAGTGTCACCTGCCCTGCACGCTCTGTGGTGCGCTGGGATGAAGTGGCTGACAGCGCATCACCTGTGCTCCGTTTCAATCACTCTTCTCCGCTTCCATCACAGTTAGTTTCGCCATTTGTGATGATTTAGAGATTCCATTTGTAAATTTGTAAAGTACAGCCTGTCATGCTGTTGCATAGCTCTGTGTACAATGACACAGCTAAAAAACAAACGCTGAAACCTGTTTATCTACCACTCATTCCACCTCATTTCATGATTCCCTGTGTATTCTGTAAGCTTCTATCCACTATGCCCTGTTATTGTAATGCACACTGACTGGCAAAGGAAAAAAAATAGCAGCTGCTCAACTGGAAGAATCTCAGTCGATTAACGGGTCTCCAGCTGATGATTCAAATTTTCTATTTGCAGGGGGCAGTCCTACAGTTGTTGTCTGATAATGGATCTAAATACTGTAACGTTGATAGAAAAACCTGAAGAAAATACATTTCCAAAACGAATTTAAAAAAAGATGACACGTTTCAATTGGAATTGATAAAGAGGCGCGCGATTAAAGAATGGCCTCGTTCAAAGGAGGGATGGAGGACATCATGGCACTGAAGCATAAACACTGCAACAATCCTGTGGAGGGGAACATACAGCAGGTGAAATGTATGATGGGATAAATGCTACATTCACTGCCACTCATTTATTAGTCATCTACTTCAGGCATTTAAACAGTAATACATAATAACCACCTTTCATAATTTCATACCAATCATTAACCTGTTATTTAATGCCAACTTTGAGATTTTAAAAAGAGTTGTTCCCTCTCCCTTTGTTCAGTTCCAAACTGTAGCAAACCTCCGGTCTATGTCATCAAATACCGACGCTTTGGGAATCAACAATCAACTATCTTACCGACCTGTGATTGACAAACAGAGCCACGAGGAGGAGCAAAATTCTATGTTTTTTCTTAGGTCCTGTTCAGACGTGGTATTAACATCCTTAGTGATCTGATTTAATCACTCAGACCACATTCGGAGGTAGTCTGGGCTGCATGCGACTGCAGTCTTTTAGCAGTGTGTACACAAATGTGACCTGAGCCACATTAGAGGACCACCTACTCAACTGACGCCCTGTAAGTACATACGTTGGTTTACTGTAGTACAAATGACATGTTTACCTGCCAGCATGAGCAGCAGATGCTTGTGAACACTCTAGTAACCCCAATGTTTAAAAAAAAGTACAATTTTGAGAGTTGTTGAGTGAGGAGAAACTTTAAAAGCAGTGAAATGCTGTCCAAGACAATTTTTTAATTATTTCAGCCTTCTTGTAAATTTGGAAAATGTTATACATTAAGTTAGTAGTTTGCATATTGAGCAGGGAGGTAGCAAATTTTTAATCATTTGTGGCGTCTTGTAAATTTGGCATTAAGTGCAACACATTAACTTGATTCTTTCCATGTAAAAACATTGCATTGCTGTGAAGAGCAGATGAGACGAGGCTCCACGGTGCGCTGGGACACACACTTTTACTTTTCATCCGGAGACGCATTTTAATGTCAGGTATGAACTCACATATTTCTAGCTGTCCACTTCTGATTGGATGACTCAGGACACATGTTAATACCAGGTCTAAACAGGCTTTTAGACCACTTGGTGCTTAAAGGTTATTATGTAACTTTTCCCCCAACAACAGCAAAAATAAACTGCCATGCCCATCTTTAACACTTTCTCATTTTTGTGTGACAGTATCTGCACTAATGATAATTTTGGATCATGACAGGTAGTAGGTTACAGTCTGGTAGTTGGACTAGGAGAGGATATGATTTACAGATGTGTCGGGGGAAAGAGCAGCGAAAGAAGTTGAGTGTCGAGAATTGTGTCTGTTTCCTTGCTGGCGGTGCGCGAGAAAGCAAAGAGAGCATGATGGAGGTTTGCTGATGTTTGACACGTTTAACACGTGCAATAAAAGTGTCCTCAGACACATGCAGCTCTCCAAATATATATGGTCCGAGCTGGCTGCATAAACCTGTTAAGGACCATTAAATTTCTGTTCTGATACCATCTGATGATCTCAATCACCAAGATGAAATACAGCAAAATTAATGTGGAGGCTTGCCAGCTCTGTCATTGAAAGAGTTCTCTCCTCTAATGAGGGACAGCATGCTGACAGAAGGGCAGGGTGCAGCAGTATCATAATGCAAATCTAACAGTCCGAGGTTACAAGCATGGGTGGTGGGGATTGAGAAGGTACAGTGTCTTAACAAGCAGTCGACACAGGAAAGAATCGAGCTTGGCAAAAGGAGCCATTATGAGGGCTCCCATGATGTTGAGGCATGGGAACCTCAGGGGCTGTGACAACCAAACCCTGCAGCCTCTGGCACGTAAACAGCTAAATAACGGCAACACTTTGATATAAATTGTCTACTAAATCCACTACTAAACTTTTGTAAAAAGTATACTTCTCCTCATGAAATATGTTTGTATTCTTTCTGAATAATGCCAATGATACAATTAGACTGGGCTGCACCAACAAACTTAATCTTAGATTAGTTCTAATCAGTGTTTATCAAAACAAGTTTTAAAATGAGTAAACCAAGATTTAAAATTGAGCAGAACTCTGATGCACAATAAAAAAAAAAAAAACTAACCAAAATTAAATTCAGTTTAATAAATATGGATATACTGGCTTATCCAAATTAATATATATAACTAAATAAATGAAAAATAAATTTAAATGAGAGCTGTCAGAACCAAGTAAGTATAAAAGGGGGGCATCCATTAACTTTTAACAGTTTTGTATTCCTCACTGTTGCATGTTTTGCTTCTAGCCAAAAAGTTAACAAAACATTGCACGTTAGCTAGCTAATTTAAAAAATTAACAAAATTTTGCATTGTTAGCTAGCTAATTAAAAAAAATTAAAAAGTGAAATTGTTTGCTAGCTAGCTAGCTAAAAAGTAGACAAAACATCGTTTACTAGCTAGTTACAAAGTTAATTAGCCTAGTTACCCTTCTAATGATGACTCAGCAGAGAAGCTCTAATTTTGCCTTGTTTGAGAAACATTTGACTACCAACTGGAGTGACAGAAAGAACAGACGCATGCTTAAAACTCAGCTGGGTCGAGTCTATCCCTTAACTTTCTTTAAGGAAGCTGATTATTTTTCTCAATCCATCTGAGAAAAAAAAGGCAGCCATAGATTTAAAATTAATACTGGATCACATTTCAAATTGGAATTTAAAGTTTTGGAGCAACACATTTAAATTTAATCTAAGTTCAGTGGAGGTTAAAAAAAAAACAAATCTGAGGGTTAAAGATAGGTTTAAAATGAATTTTGCTTAATTTTAAGCTAGTTTAAAAGTTTGGTGCAACATAATTTAAAGTTAAATCATGATTTAATCAGGTTTAAAAATGCATCCTTGTTGGTGCAGCCCAGCCTTCATGTCAAAGCAAGAAGTACCAACCTTTGCCCAGCAGATGGCAGCACTGTTTGCTGTTGGAAAAGGAGCATTGCATACAGGAGATGTGAGATTCCATTAGAGTTTTTAAGTTATGGTGTTAACCCCCTTTTAGGTGACTGAATGAGGACTCCTCCCTCGTTCTGGACTGAGGTTGTCACAGCCCAGGCTTACATGTAAGGGACCACAGCCCTGCAGCCTTTGATTTCAGTGCGTCAGTCTGCCTTTGACTTTAAAGGGGTCGGATGCAGGTGGACCAGAGTGTTTTTCTCTTGAGACAGCAGTACCTGCTCATCACGAAGAGCCTGCGAGCGCTTGATCTTGCTCTGCCGGTAGTACTCCATGATCATCATGGCAGCGTAGATTTTCCCCACCGTCAGGTCTGTCGCTGCTGAGAGAATGACAAGTTACCCTGGAAGATTAGACCTTTTGGAATGGACCCTGAGCGCGAGGA
The DNA here is from genome assembly GCA_034769285.1 of Lutjanus argentimaculatus. NCBI lineage: Eukaryota > Metazoa > Chordata > Actinopteri > Lutjaniformes > Lutjanidae > Lutjanus > Lutjanus argentimaculatus. The sequence continues at coordinate 4,291,202 of JAWZSL010000044.1, read as the reverse complement.
ATGGTAGAAAGGGGTGAGGCATGCACACAAAACAGAGAGACACTTAGACTCTAAACACACACATGAACACTGAGCAAAAAGTCTTTTCACAGACAGATTGATTTTTTTTATAAATTATTATAAATTATATCTTACTTTAACTGTTTATAGCATTTATATCTGTCACAGGTAAAATCTTCTCATTGTGATATAATCAAACAAAATTCAGTCACTCCAAGAATCTGCACATGTGTGATCCCAAGATCAGCACAAATTTAATGAAGTAAAATAAAATAAAAAATAAAAAATATGCAATATCTGATTGATACTGTAAATGACTTCTTTTGACTTGGTTGCAAATTTAATGCTTAATACATTACACATTTCCTAGCAGGTAGCTACTTTGATAGCAAATCACATGCATTTCACAAACTTAAGCAACTGTTGTATGATGCAACTAGTGCGTTAGCACCTGTGCATTGATTGTTAATGTAATAACTCTCAAAATTAATATTTTTATATCAAGGACAGCCAGCCATCTAGTGTATGCAGCTCACTGCCACTGGAGTGAAAAGACGTCTATAGAGAGTTGATCTATAGTAAGGCACCCTCTGATATCAGGCACAGACACGTGGGGAGAAGTGTTGGGATCTGGGGCAGGTGGTGGGTGTATAACGGTGAGTGTGCTTTCCCGTAGCTGAAAGAAAAGACCGGGTTTTGTAGGGCTGTCCCCGACTAAAAATTAGATTTTGCTCTAGATTTGTTCTTTTTTAAGTTCAGTGGACCCATTAAACTCCTATGTCAGCCTACAGGAGTGTGTTTTACTAGTAAGGATCGCATTTTAGCACCTGTCTTTATCATCTGTGACGTTAAAAACATCAGATTTTCACAGTCAGAGAAAGTTGAAGTGTGCAACCACTGTCCCGCATCAACTGCCCTAAACACTACGCGCACCATCATGCCGTGACCAGTTGGTGATTGTTGGCACAGTGGACAGATGTTACCCAGACGTTATATTTTGCTAGCTTGAAGCTGATGATGATGATTAAGCAATACAACTGCTGTTTCTGGTTAAACAAAATGCATCATACTCTTTAAGAAAAGGTCTCTCACTGTGGCGATCCTTTCCATAAAGCTGTCAGACATGTTTAATAACAATAAGTGGCTGTGAGACAAGAACAAGCAAACAAGCAAGCATCACCTGACCTGTGCACTCTGCGGTGCGCTGTAGTGAAATGGCTGACAGAGCATCACCAGCGCTCAGTTTCTATCACTCTTCTCCACTTCCATCATAGCTAGGTTTGTGGTGACTTAGAGACTTCGTTTGTTTACAGTCTGTCATGCGGTTGCATTGCTCTGTGTACAGTGAAACAGCCGAAAAACAAAAGCTGCACCTGGTTTATCAGCCACTTGTTTCACCCTCTTTTTTCAGTTCACCACTTGCGCATGTTGTCTCAAAGACTTTTTTTAATAAGCGCACCTGTTAATACAAAAAATATATTTACGCTTGCCATTATTCCTCATTTAAATGTTATCCCTGTGCATTTTTGTGAGCTTCTATCTGTTTTATTTTGTTATTGTAATGCACACTTACCGAGAAAAAAATAATGGAATGACTTTCAGGGGGCAGCCCTGTAGTTTTGTGTGTGTCTGTAGTTGTTTTGCATCTACCATGCAGTTTTGTCAGTGCTAATTGTTTTCTACTCATGTTCACAATCTTATGTCTTTATAGAGGGTTAGGGTTAGATATGGGGTATGTGGGTGTGGGGTATGTGGGTGCCAGCTGTATCAGAGGGTGCAGCAGTGAGAGAGACTGGCTGAAAGAAGCGGTCCTCGGGTGGCGTGAAGAGAAACAACGTTGGAGCACTGGGCGGCACAGGGTGGCTGCGTCCACGCCACGCTGCTGCGCATGCACCCATACTCTGCAACTTACACTTGTGCGGCGTCACCAGCAAGTCCAGAGTCTTCTGGGAGAGATTGGGCCAGATCGCCATCATCTCTTTCCTCAGCTCTGCGTCCATCTGGTGCTTGTCAATGCCACCTACGCAGATTCAACGCACACACACACACACACACACACAGGCACATGCGCACATGTATAGATACACAGACATCCATATCCAAGTAAACGGACACGCATAAATTCAGACACGTCAACATGCACACGCAGAAATATGCATAAAAAAAAGTTTAGTCATACACACACAAGGGCACACAAAGCATTCACACCCATTCAGATTGATTCAAAAATGTATAAGAGAGGACATACACACAAGAAAACAAAGACAAACAGGAGACAGTCATCCTATTAGTGAGGCTGTGATCACATCAGCTGCGATCAAATCATAACTGCACTGAAAACTGTACACAGGAAATTCAGTTTTTAAGCTGAAGTGATAGAACCTCAATTCCACAGGATCTCAACCTCCAGCCTCACACGCTACAGACAGGATCTACCGCCTCAGAAAGCTCATTGTACTTAAGCTACAGTAGGAGAGGCATCAGGGAGAGCAGAGGTTTCTGGGTTCAGCACAGAAATAGCAGACACCACTGCACTAAGGGGGGAAATAAGAGAAAGGAGAAGAAGACGTGAAAATCGGATCAAGGGGAAGTAGGAGAGATTCCAAACCTTCCGTACCCTTGGCGATCTTGATGTCCAGTGCTGTGCGGATCAAAGCCATGAGCGTGGAGTTGAAGTGGACCGTGTTGTCGTCGGCCACGGGCAGGTCCATACGGAGGAGTCTCTGTGGGAGAGCCAATCAGGGTGAGCGGTGAGAAAAATTGGGAAGTAAGTGAAGGGGCATGTATGTGGAACCTCCAGGTTACAAGAGGGGAGGGGCATTGAGTTGGTGGCAGGAAGGGGAAGGGGGGCAGGGAAAAAGGAGTAGGGAGAAGGAAGGGTTTTGGGTAAAGGAGGTCGAAGGAGCTGTGCATAGCATCTGTAGCAGACTCTGACTCTGTTTGTCTGCCTGTAACAAATGGCTCAGACTCAGCTACAGTGTCCAATTAGGCATTTGAGACCACAAATGAACATGCAGGGATTCACTGATTTTAATCTATTTTGTGATATGAAAGAACCTGTGAGTGCAAAGGTACTAAATAAAGACATTTTCATACCTGCCAACAGTCCTGTTTTTCCTGGGTTTCTCCTGCATTTCCCTGCCATCTCCTGATGTTCCTCACGTTTTACTGTTTCTCCTGGAAACTCCCCTAATTTGCACGACCCTTAAACTTTATTATGAATAACTGCCATAAACAGATCTATAAGTTTTGTATGTTTGTCTGACACAGGCTGGGTTCAGAGTGCCAAAGCATGCGTTGCACCTTCAGTTCAATATTTTGCATCCTCAGCTGAATAATAAATGCCAAGCGCGAGGTGGTGGGTCTGGCACACAGACAGCGCGCCTCGATGCGCACCTCTGAAATGGCTGCGCTAGTCATCGTTAAACATGATAAGACAGCTCAGCAAGCGGAAGATTTACCTCCGCAAGTGTCCAGGATTTCTGGATGGTTCAGAGAGTCACAGCATGAACACACATCAACACAAATCTGCACCCAAAGACAGATTAGTATGATTTTTCAGAAATAAAAAAACGGATTTGATGATGATCGCATCAGCCCAAAGCTAATCTAATGTGTCTCGCCTCGTATACTGTTGCATAATTTAGTCATCAACAGCATGTGTACTGCCATGTGTTCAGAGGTGGCAAAAGTACACACATTCACTCAAGTGAAAGTGAAAAAGTACAGGCTTTAAAATGTATAAAAGTAAAAAGTCACCCTCTCTAGGACATTTTGACTGTTTCTGTACAAAGCTAACTGAACAGCATATCCTGAATTTAACAGCATATCCTGCTGCCTTCATGTGCTGCAGGGATTTCATGAATTGAAAGAGAAGCATTTCATACAGTTAAAGCAACTGTGGACTGTGGATACCCCGCCCCACCCCCTACCTGAAAACTTAATGTTGGCAGGTATGCATTTCTTTCAGATTCATTCCTAAACTGTATTTATTTATTTCACAACCGTAATGTTATCTACATATGTTTGTTGACATCTAAGAGTCCTCACAGGTTAGTTAAACTGGCAATTCTAAGCCTTCATTGATGAAACAGGAGGACAGGCTGAGCAGCAGCTACTATTATCCAGAGCTCCCCCTAGGGGTTTGGAGGTTCACAGTGAAAACAACAGAGACCAGACGATAAACCAATAAACTAAAAACAACCAAGGGACCAATCTGAGGAAGGGGAAGACTTTGGTTTTCGTTTATTGGTTTGATCCTTTATAGGTCTTGTTGGTTTATAAAAGAAACAGACGATACGCAGACACACACCAACTCACAGACGACAGAAGTGACGTTCGTGTGTGTTTGGTGACAGAAGACGGCGACAACCCAGACATGCAGCATATCATGCCCCCCCCCCCCCACCCGATTAAATCCCTTTCCTTTAATCCATCCATCAAAACTTTTATTCTAATCTCTTTCCCCCCCAAACCCTTCTTGCACATCCCACCCCCATGCGGCATGCGATGCACACGCAATATGCCTCACAGGACAAGCAGCTGCGCAGCCTTACACAGAAAGCATCCTCTATTGGCAGACATTAAAATGAGTTTGTGAGTTGTTTTAACGTGGCTGATTATTGGACGGAATAAGAAAATTTGTAGACAATGGGGCTCAGCTCAATGGATAGAGCAGCTAGCTCTATCGCTAATTATCTGATGTCTAATGTGTGAAAAATGGGCACAGACTTAGAGGGTTAATAGGTGAGAGAGAGCAGCATTCTGTGGAAAAAGATAAAAGAAGAAACAAAAAAATGGCCACCATGGAAGTGTTGTTTTGGTGCTAAGATGCTAAATGACTGTTCAGGTGAACATAATCCAAGTATATGTAGGAAATATGAGGTGAAAAAAAATTCTTCTGCCAAAAAAAGATATAATAAGAGTTAAAAGGAAAAGCTTAAGGGGAGGAGATGATAGAAAAATATAAATCAATAGGTTAATAGGTTGTGAGTAGAGAAAAAGTGACCAAAAATAGACAAACAAAAGAGCAAACAATGCTAAGGGAAAAAAAGGAAAGAATCATCACCACACTTAGTTGGCTGTGTCTGTAAGAAAGCGGTCCTGCCTGAAGGCTCTGCTGTCTCTCTTCAGGAAAGAGAAGATCGAAGGTTAAAAGCAGTGGAGCTAGATGGGTCATTGTTCTGTGGACTGGTTGGAAGGTCAAAGGGAAGGTTTGGATTTCTCTCATTGGCAAGGTGCTTTGGGGAAAGTGTTAGGGGAGGTGTAAACACAGAGATGGCGACCTTCTGGAAAACTGTATCCAGTGAATTATCGAGGGCCAGATTGAGATGCCAGGAAGGATTTGCCAAAACCGTGAATGTGAAGCATGTCAGGTTATTCGGCAGGGGGAATCAAGGATCTAGCTTTTTAGTTCAGGGAGGAGGCTTTTAGGAAAAAATGGGGTAAAACCAAAAGGGTCAAACCTAAAGAATGAGGAGAGAAAGAAAGCATATAATGTAAAGTCGGAGTTCAAAATAAAAATATGACTTTTTGAGAAAGAGACAAAGCAAGAGGGGCAAAAACCTGGGTCAAATAATACATTTTAGTTAGTTTAGCATTTTTTGGCAGTTGCTATTTGCACCCAGGGCGAAAGACAATGTGGCTGGTTACGCCCTGTGTGTATATAGCCTGGCATGGCAGCGACAAGCATCCTGGTGTCCGTAGCTAAGAATGCTATTTGCACCATGGTATAAATAGCCACTGTGGCTATTTACACCCACATAGCAGAGACAAACTTTCCCTAAACCTAGCCAAGTGATTTTGTTGACTAAACCTAACCAAACTGCGGCTGAAATCTGGAAATAGGAATAGAATACTAAAAATAAGTCAACTAAGTCTTAAAATGAAAATGAACACTGACTTCTAATTTCACTCCAGACTCAACTCCACTCTCTTGCAAGGAATGTGCTGTTCCTAACTCATTCATACGCCACATCGCTTTACCTACAGAAAATTTGTTGCTGTGAATAGCCAAATGCCACATGCCTATTCTCACCTGCATGCAAATAGACACAGAGATTTCTTTGTGAAACAAAATTAGCCTATATATGAAAAATTTGTTTGGTACATGTTCCTTGAGTGACAACCTCTGACACATTATAAGTTGCACTCATATTTAAGCCCTGTTCATATGAAGCTGCAAAGAATCCATACTATTTGACCACAGGTCTGCTGGAGAAGGAGAAGGGAGGTGGATGAAGCGATGATTAGCAATGGGGGTGATCTCCTGTGCCTACAGGCTGTTTGGCCGGCTGCCCCCTGAGGCTCACAGTGATCTGCCAATGATGTTTCATGAGACTGTCACGTTGATCACAAGAGGTGTTAAAGGAACAAATTTGTTGTTATCATTCTGAACACTTCTATTCTGATAACAATTTGTGTTAGATCGATCGTGTCTGTGCTGATTACATGACAGACGGGGGTGTCTGTGCATGGGGTAGGTGGTGGTTATCGGCCATGCAGAAGGCAGGTGAGGTGGCGTGTATGTGAAGGGAGGGGAGCAATATGCAGAGATGAGGGGGGCTGGAAACAGAATAGAACTGCATTGACAACAGAACCAAAGGACAAAGAGAAGATTGGACTTGCAGATAGAAAAGGGCTGCTTGGGGGCTTGGAGCTGCTACATGAAGGGTAACGGAAAAAAGAACTGCTTCTGTATGGCAACCAAAGGCTCTCTGAGGAAAACATATCACTGACACAAGCCCTTCTGCTCTCTCTACCATTACCAATAACAGATAATATCTACGTGTAGGGTTGATATGACTTAATTCTGTTGTGTGTTCATGTGTGTGTGTGTGTATGTGTCTGCCCCATCCACAGGACGGAACGAGTCAGAGGACGTAAGTCTAGCGGACCTTCCAAGCCCTGCTGCACACGCATGTTTCTGTGTCAGAGTGTGTGTGTTTAGCAGTGTCTGCACTTAAGAAATGTTCGTCTAATGCCGTGGTTCTCAACCTTTTCAAGTCGCGACGCCCCAGAATAATCAGGTTGGTGATCGTGACCCCCCACACCCACCCTTGTCTGTCGGAGAGTTTCCTAAACCAGTGGTTCCCAAACTTTTTCTGGCATGCCCCATCCCAACCCACAATTATTATCAATCATTAACAATGACTGGGGAAGCAACTGATTAAAAGGATTCTGGTTGAATTTTAGTGAAATAAAGGTTAGTGTGATAGCATCAGCAAACTTTCCGCTACATGTATCAAACTCATTTAACTTTTCTAAATATAAAATACAGCCTCATTTCCCATCATGCCTAGTGTTGGACTGAGTATTTTGTTTATTAAGTTTGAACGTTTTATGTTACCTATTTTCTTTTTGCAATTAGTTTATTGTTTTAACTATTTGTAGATGGCTGGATTTTGGGGCTAATGTCGCTGAGAGCTGCTTCCTTAGCTCTCATACTGTGCTGCTTGCCACAATATTTTATTTTATTTTGTTCTCCACAAACATCTGGCGACCCTGACAAATTAGCATGCGACCCCCCCCGACCCACAGGTTGAGAACCACTGGTCTAATGAATTTATATCTTTAATATTTTTTAGTACTGATAAATAATTGCATTCATGCATACACCATCAATTTACTTTAAGAATAATGTGACTTCATTGATTATAGTGTGTGGCTTTTGCATGTTTGTGTCAGCAAGCTTGTGTATCGTATGCGGCGCAAACGAGCTGAGAAGGTCCCTCTTTTCGTTCCCTCCTGTGGATACACCCCCACTCCCCCACCCTCCCACCCTGCCTAACTCTTCATTCTAATTGTCTTGCTACCACAACCCAACCAATCCCACACCACCACACAACGCCACAACACCGACCAGCCCACCCCCACTTTCCACGAAAAAAGAAACAGAAACAGAACCAAAGGAACGACGACACTAAAGTTTACACCACGTTGAGCGCTTCAATCCCTGGCCCCTCCCTCCTGGACCTCCCCCTCCCCGCCAAAAAAAAGAAAGAAAGAACCCAGACACCCATAGGAGACTCGCGTGACGATGGGGTCCTTTCTGACCTTGTAGGCCACCCGTGCTGGACACCTCTTCCCAAGGCCTAGTGGAGGACACATGTGCCTCAGCATGTCATACATTTCCCTGCAACTGATCCTGCCACTGTGCCACCACCCCGTTAACAAAAGCACAAAGAAGGAGAGAGGTGGAGACAATGAAAGAGAGGGAGAGAGAGAGAGAGAGAGAGAGAGAGAGAGAGAGAGAGAGAGGAGAGTAGGAGAAGTGGGAGAAAAAGATGCAGTGAGAGAGAGATTGATTGGAGGACAGAGTTGAAAAAAAAGAAGAGGATCAAAGATCAGATCGAGAGAGAAAAGAGGAGAAAGATAGTAAAAGAAGACCAAAACAAAGCAAAAGAACAAAACAACAGAAAGACAAGGTTATTGGGCTGATTTGGAAGAGACTGTGGCCGTGTGGCTTCTCTGTGAGCTACAGTACTCTCTAACAGTTTGTCATGTCAAAAAAGACAGGGAGTAAATGACAGAGGGAAGGGAGACAACAGGAGGAAGATTAGGACTGGAAGTTGAGAAATTAATGTTCTTTTGTAGTATCACAAAAGTATCACCTCTCCTAAGTCCCGCCCCTTCTTGCTCCGTGCTTCAATGACAGTTGAACAACCTTGAAACCTCGGTCAGCTTTCTCCTTTTCTGTTTACTGTACTTAGATATGTTATAGAGACAAAACGCATTCTGCCCAGGCCAGACCGGAGGGGGACACGATCCATGGCTGTCCAATGACTTTGCATTACGTGAGGGTGACTCGTGTCACTTTTTGACTGCTAGCAAAAAACAGAAAAACGCCTAAAAGCTGCTGTATGCCGAGATGCTATACAGACAAGTTAAAGAACTTGGAGCTTACATAAGCTGCCGAACTGAAAAAAATAACAACTAGTATTTAAGACGACAAAAGTGGATACAGACGTGAGGTATCAGCAGGATGCATGGGCAAAACTGTGGGATCCAGACACTCAATAACGTTATCCCTAGATTACAGTTGCTAATGTGTCCAAACAACCTGTATAGACTGAAGCTAACTAAGTTTGGCTTGGTTTGGATCTTTGTTAGGTTAAATGATCTCACCTGGTGAGTCGATCAAATAGTTGTAAATATCAAAGTATTTCACTTCCAGACACGCAGTAGGATCATATCTCACAGAAAATCAACGTAAGGAGAGGGAACACTGAGATATACAGGCCATATTGAGTTTATCAGTATAACTTTTCCCCTCTGGTAGACAAAGGGCACTGAATTAGTTAGAGTCACTTTGTTGCATACTGTGGCGTTGACTGCTTCCGACACTGGTGGGCGTGGTCATCAAAGTATGATGTGTTGCTGGGGTACACATATGGTCATAAGTTAGCGGATGTTAGCAAAAAGCTAGCTAATTTACATCAATCATTGGCTCGCTGGTTAGCTAGCATTTTGCTAATAATAGCGAACATTAGCTAAATTAAGATGTGACCCTATATGTCAGCTTTACAGGAAAAGGAGAAAGTTTCCTCAACTGTGATTGGGGCACAGAGCAAAAAAGGGGCGGGATTTAGGAAGGGTCAAATCTGTGCAAGCAAGACATTGGTATAGGCCTATATATATGTGTGTATGTGGTGTGTGTGTGTGTGTGTGTGTGTGTGTGTGTGTGTTTGTGTGTGTGTGATTGTAAAGACGAGCAGGGCAGAGCTTGACAGCAGGCACCAAGCTGCTCCTGCTCAGATGAGGAGAGAGGGGAGGAAGAGGAAGGGGTGTCAATGCAGTTTCTGTCTTTCCCCCAACCCCCAAAAACCAAGAACAATGCAACACTACAGTGGGCAACCGTAGCTTGCTACATTTTAGCCATGGCTCCACAGCAAGCAAAAGAAAAGAATATTCGGAACAAAAAAAAAAAAAAGATTTATATTACAATGTGTCAAAACTTCTTGATGTGGATTTTTTTTTTTTCCATTTCACTTAGTGCATTTCACATGCTTCTCTGGGTGTCTGCATTGTCCCGCACATTCTCTCAGCAGTTCAGAATGCAAGTCGATAATGGTGGAAAAGAAGTTGTAAAATTGAAATGAAAAAAGAAAAAAAAAAATATATATAAAGCGGCATTCACTCCATTCCTGGATGCTGTGGCTAGCAAGTGTGGTTGAGAGATTTTGTTTGAATGGAAGTCAAACCTTGCAGGCCACCCTATGGGGGCATTTCTTGCCTAAGCCGAGAGGCGGGTCGATAACTCGTAATAAACTGTACATGTCCTTATAATGAATGCGCCCGCTGCAAGAAGAATACAGGGGAGTTAAGAAACACACACGTACACACAGGAAGAAAAACACACACGCACACATCCAGAAAGAAGAGAGAACATTGGGAGGAAGAGCACAAGATTGACAAGTACACAGTATCTGAAAATACTTTACAACATGTTTACTGTAAATAACAGTAGACACATCTACACCTGAATGCACCTATACACACACTCTTCACTGCAATGTGGTCCTTTTTTTTTTTCTCTACTCCTCGTCCTTAGTTTGACAGTCCTTTCCTTCCTCTCTCCAGTCCAACCCCTGAGTGGATGTGTGTAATTAAGGAATTGAGTAGAAAAGCATGTGCTTGGTAAACAGCTAAATGCTTAATAGCTGCTCGTGGTGTGCAGATCCCCTCCCTCTTAAATATGTGTTCAGTGTCAGTTCCCTGTCTTCTGTTTCCTGTGTAGTTGTGTCCATGTCGTAGTCAGTGTGGAGGGGTTGAAAATAGCATGTTTAGTTTCAAGAGAGGGAATTTTCTCACAATATGCAGCAATAGAGTAGGGCAGGAATGAGTCCTAAAACCAAGGACACTAAAAAAGAAGGACGGGACATTACATCACTATAGAACATTCTACGCTCTGCTCAGTGCCAGACTTTGGTGCAAGCTCTATTCTCTACAAACAACAAACACAGTATGCGTGTACGTTGTGATTGTGACGTTCATTCATTTATGATGTAGCAACATGACTGCAAAATTACACTTAAAACATTACGTTACAGCAATATTCCGGCAACAAACCTGTCTTAGTCGGGATGTTGCATGAGACGTCCAAGCGAAAAGTGTTTGTGGTGGTGGAAATGAAACTCATGAAGATATTTACGCGACGTTTAAAATAAAGGGCTGACGACAACAATTTCAAATTTCACTTGGGAGCATTAAATGTGACATTCCAGCAACGTCGCACGTCATAAATATTATGTTGCAACTATGTTACTGCAACAACTTTGTGTTAGTAAAGTAAGTAAAGGAGAAGCACATTAAAACCCAACATATTTAGGTTGTATGACCTTTTAAGTGCCTCTAAAAAAAAGGAATAAATGAAAGAAAACACTTAATAGAGTAACATACTGATTGCTTTTGTCCAGATGCGTGCGTTTGTTTATTTGCTGTTTGGTCTCCAAATAGCATGATAGACAGCGCATCTCCTGTAAGCTTCAATGAAACTGACACTAAAATCTTCAGCATAGAATGTTCTATAGTGATGTAATGTCCCTCCTTTCTTTTTTAGTTTCCTTGCCTAAAACCCAGAAATGAGTTAGCATGTTAGCGCTTCCGCTTCCCTTGTCTCGTAGTCAGCTTTTTTTTTTGAAATTTTGGTTAGATGCCTAAAATAAGGTCTGTGGTTAACACAAGCTTAAGACATTTTCAGTTTTGTTCTACAACACAGAATACATCAGTAAATACTCGACCCATCAATTTTAATTCTTTTATGTGTCTTAAATAGGTGGTTGCTAACAAGTGGCTAACAGAGGATGTCAGTGGCATTAACAGTCACGCCTCTCTCGTCACATATACCTCTTTCCATACATGTGTGCTGGCTTTGCTTTGACTCAGTTTGACTCGGCAAATCAGTCCGACACAGCAGGGATTTGCATCTCCATTACAACAAGGCTACCCGCTTGAAGGTGTGTCTTCTAACTGAAGTAGCCAAATAAGGAAATGCTGCATTTTCACGAGCAGTAACTCGACTCCTGTACAGCTAAGAGTGACATGAAACTGTAAAATAAAGCATAAAACTGGAAGCACAGGGGGGTTGTCACAGGTTGGCCGTGGTGGAGGAGACATTACAGCAGCCTGCTCAGAGGTGGGCCCGGCACGCTTTTGCCCCACTCCGGAATAGGTCCAAGTCAGGCGTGACTCGGCACATGCTTTGTGCGTTAAAAGTGGTAATGGAAATGCAAATCAGCGAGGCACGGTTTGACTCAACGCAGCCAAAACTGCCAGTGGAAAAGCCCTATTAGCAGTGGTTGACGTGAAGTCTTGTGAACATGTTGTAGTTTGTTTATTTTTTCTTTTTGCGCTAATCCAAAATCCAACGGAAAAATCCAACAGGCTTTTTGAAGTTTGCTGCATATTGTGAACCACATAACAGTTTATGCATTTCTAAAAGTTGTCTATTGATTTCTAAGGCATGCAAACCATAGAGTTCAGCCTTTGATAATCTGCAATCAACTATTTAAATTTCTCTCTTTCATTTTAACCCTACATCTGTCTTCTGTAAATTAGATCATGCCTTCCTCTCTCTTATTCCTGCTTCCTTTCCTTGTCTTTATCACGTTCCCTGTTTAGAGCTGCAGGCTATGTGTGGTCTACAGGACAGCAAGAGGGCAACACACAGGCACTGGAATACATACCATGAAACGTAGCATGTCTACAGTAGACATTTAGACTACAGAGTTGGATAGGGCAGCTTTGTCTGGAGTGTAGTTGCTGCCACATGAGGTTTTTTGTTTTTTTTTAGCAGTATGCAGATTCCAGGAGAGGGACGAGGTTTGGGAAGGGGGTGGGAGGTATTTCGAGACAGTTTACAGCAGAAAAGAGGAGGAAGGGGAGGAGGAGGGAGGGGTTGTACGGTGTGAGAGAGATAACCAGATGCCTGATGAGGTTATACTCAGGTCCGTTACAGCCCCCTTTGCAGCTCTTTTGCTAGAAAATTCTGCCATATGAACCAAATGACACTTGTACTCTGTTTAATTTTGTGTATTTGTAGCTCATTTATGCTGATGTTGTACACAATTAAAAGAAAACAGCATTGTTGAGAAGTTACTGACTTCTTTGCTTAGGCCTTACTCTGCTTGAACAAGCATATCAAAACCAGCACAAGGAATATGCAGGTTTTAACTAATGTCTTTGTGGTTTTATGTGGACTACTAATGCAAACACAACCTGAAATGTGCTACGTTTATAGATATAATTTTTGCATTCACTCTGTCATTAGGTGATCGTAAAAAGTTGCCAAAAGCTTGCTAAACCAGCGTTGTGTGTTAGTATGTGCACGTGCACCTGAGTGCGTGCACGTTACCACTCACCAGGCGGCAGGATCATACTCGGCCCATATCCTGACATACTCATCCAGGTGGTGAGGTCCCAGTATGGATGAATCTCTGGTCAGGTACTCAAAGTTGTCCATGATGACGGCTACAAACAGATTCAGCATCTGCACATGCACAAACACACGAGTACAAACGTGAAATATCTGCTCTGCTCATTCAAAACTGGTTTGAATTGCTGACTTTTGGTGAAATAGGACATACAGATGCCTGTCTTCTCTTGAATATGACAGAACTAGATGACACTTGGCTTGTGGTGCTCAAAGTACCAAAAAATACACTTGACAAACTCAACACCAATGTCAGTTATCGGAAATTACAACCCAGTTCCTCAGGATAATACAAGAATTTGTTGTGAGCAGTTTCATGTAGGACCTACTTTCTTACTTGTACAAAAAAGTAGTTCCAGTAGATCCTACTGCACAAAGAAAGTAGTTAAGGTAAATTCTGCTGTAAAAGGAAAGTAGTTCACACATGAAACTGCTCACAACAAGGTTTGTGGATTAGCTTGAGCAATCGGGTCATGATTTCTGCAAAGAGACACACGTGTTGTGTTGCTGTGTTTTATAAATTTTTTATTTATTTATAATTTTTTTTGGTGCTTGGAGCACCACAAGCCAAGAGCCATCTAGCTCCATTATATTTGAGACAAGGCAGACATCTATGGCTGATATCTTCAAAACACTGCAACTCAATCTAGATGGATAAACAGCCCTACAGGCAAGAGGAAAAGTATGTATTTTTGGTTTTGGGGTGAAATTTCCCTTTTAAGTTGCCTATCCATCGGAGAATTACTGATTTTTTTTCCAGGTTGCTGCAAGAGCTGCAACATATATTTTGGCTTTAATGTGAAGTGTCACCAAATGCGGTGTAACACCAGTTAAACTAGGTCATATATAATGAGAATGACACTTAATTTAAATCCTTTGTATGAACCCTGTAGTACGTACTTACCAAGAATGAACAGAAGAAGATGAAGGAGACGAAGTAGAGGTAGGCGAACTGGCTGCCACACTCGGGGTCTGTATTCCCTGACAGGATGTCGCACTTCTTTCCCCCCAGACACGACAGCATGATTTCGTGCCACGCCTCTCCCGTTGCACTCCTAAAACACACAAAAACGTTCCTTGATTTTTGAGGGATCTGGGGCCATATTACAGAAACTTACGCACTTGCAGATCCTACTGATGCCTTCAAATGGAACCCAATTTAAAGGCACCCCCAAAGAGAACCCTCTCTGGTGCTATCCAGAAACTTTCCACCTTTTAACAAGAGTGCATTTAGGGCGTTCTACTTTTTTTTATATTCCAAGGATTTTATCTAGAACCCATCCATGTGGATCTACCAAGAATCCTATCATATTCCAAGGGTTTTATCTAAAAGCTACCAAGGGGTTCTACAGGACCTTTGTTGTTCCATGGGTTTTATTGAGAAGACGCTCAGAGGGTTCTAGAGAGAACCTTTTTTTTTTTAAATTCCAGTGGTTTTGTCTAGAATTCACTGTGGGAGATTTTTTGTTTGAAGGGATTTATCCACCCCAACCAGGGGTTTCTACTGAGAACCTTTTTTTTTTTTTAAGTTATTTTTTTTGGCATTTTTGCCTTTATTAGATAGGACAGCCAGAGATTAGACAGGAAACGGGGCAGAGAGAGAGGGGGGATGACACACAGCAAAGTGTCGAAGGCGGAAGTTGAACCAGCGGCCACTGCAGAGGACTAACAGCCTCCATACATGGGTCAGACGCTCTACCCACTGAGCTAAACATCTGCCCCTACTGAGAACCTCAAAAAAAAAATATTCTAAGGGTTTTATCTGGAATGCACACAGGGGCTTTAACCGAGAACCTTTTTATATTCCAAGGGTCATACCTAGAACACATTCAGGGGGTTCTACAGAGCATGTTTCTACATTATGGTACAAAGGAACCCTTGACAAAAGAGTTCTTCAAAGATTTTAATAATTTTTGAAGAACTGTTTCTTCCAACAAACCGTTCTTTGGATGAACAGGTTTCTTAATGGCAAGAACTCTTGATGAACCCTCTCTTCAAAAAAAGGGATATCCAGAAATGAAACTGTTCTAGAACCTCAGCCATGCAGGAAGAACTATTTTGGAACCCTTATTTCTAAGAATGTAGCTAAGGGTAGTGCTAGTTAACTTGTTTAACACTTATGCCTGCTCGTTTGTTGCTTTCACACAGTCGTTGCCAGATATGGTGGAGACCATTGCTGTGTCCAAAATCACACACGTTGCACTACATACCCACTTTAGTTCAGCATACTTAAATGTAAATAAACAGTAGCATGGTTCCTTTTGGATGAACTGCTCAGCATGTATACTGTTGCATCCTTGTGGAATATATTTGCTGGCATAGTGTCCAGTGCTTGCATGCTGCATATAGTACGCATCTCAGGTATGGTTGATCTCATACTTTTGGCCATACTAAAAAATCTCACATACTGTTTTAACATTCTAAATAGTATGTTAGTATGGAATTTTGGATGCAGCCTGTGTCTGCTACCTTAGCCCACTCCCTGTCTTTTATCTTCAAAGGTAACATTACTGTAAATTTATCAAAAGGAACATTGGATTTCTCTACAGATGTTACCGACACTTCTAACTCATCTGTCTTGAGTTTAAGTGTTTAAGTGCTTTGTCTTTGCTCCACTTCTTGTGTGTTTCAATGCATGTTTCAATATGTTTAACAAAACATTGGTTACAAAATTGTTCAGCTCTGCAGTACGAGAAAAGTAGTGTCGGTTGCTAGGTAATAGACAAAGTTGTTAAACTATATTGGATTAATTTAGGATTTCCAAACCTTAGCTATGATAGGATTAAGTATGATAAGATATGATTCTTAAAGTTAGTTAGGATTTGCTTGGGTAATACCAAATTAGGAAAAATCCCATCTTAGAGACTTATCTTAACTTAAGAAGTTAAGAAGTTCTCTAATGAGGCCCAAGAAGGATAGAGTCTGCTAAAACTATAACAGGTTTCAGATGGCTATTCAAAAATTCTTGAGTTTGTTTAGATTTGCCATTAAACACTAGTTTCCACACACACACACACACACACACACACACACACTTCACACATGATCACCTGAAGAGAAGCATGAGAGCCTGTATGAATGTCCTGAAGTTGTTGTGTTGGTTGATGGCGCTGTCTCCGTTTTCCTCAATATCGATATTCCCAAACAGCTGTCGAATACAATCACACAGTTAACACTGAAAACCAGACAATAGTTACTATAGTGACCTCTCTGGCCTTCTTTGTCACTAAAGCAGATTTAATACTCTGAAACCTTTACTGCAAACGTGCCAAAGCCACCACTTCTATAATCATCCTCCTCCTCCAGTTATGCACCAAATCCTCATGACCATTATCATCATCCTTATTCTCCTTCTCTACATCCTCCCCCTCATCATCGTCATTATCCGATAAAATATATTTAATGTATCCCAAAAGCACTGTAGCGATTTTTTTTAGGTTGAGGCTCTCACCCACCTGCATCCCAATGATGGCGTAAATGAAGAACAGCATGGCAATGAGGAGGCAGACATAAGGCAGTGCCTGAGGAGAAACACATTAATCGTTTGGTATTACGTTTGATGCTGTGAGTGCACTGTGCATGTTAGATGAGACTAGGCATTGTCTATGTATATATACAGTATATACACACAATAGTGACAAGTGTATTCCTGTAAAATCTAAAGGTCACTCTTTACTTTACAATACACGTACTATGAACCCCATGGCTTTGTTTTATTAGTTTGGATTACTTTTTTAATCAATCATAAATATCTTATGATAATGGGAAACTTAAACTGTATTATTTGTTTTTCATGACCTCTCAGGCCGCCTGCAGGGCCTTCACGGCCCACCAGAGGGCTGCTACTTTGGGAATCACTGGTATACAGTATTACGATAAGTAGTAGCAGGCACCTATTGATAAAATATTCTCACCTCTATAATTTTAGCCTTTACTTGGTAGATCTAGTTCACATATTGTTTTTAAATGGGGAAGTAGCAGATATATGATTTCACTTTAGTTTACAGTACAGCTCTGTTGTAATGTGTCCTTTATTACATTCTAATAAAGTGTAATAAGAGTGTAATAAAGGGTCTAAGTCTGTCTAATAAAGAACATATTATTTCCAGCTTTTGTCTGATTTTATACAATGTATAGCTGCTTGTGTCTTATTAGTGTACTGTAAAATAAAGTGCGACCAATCTAAAAATGTGAATGCATGTAATTTCTGTGTCTGTTGTGCTGTATAATTGGGTGTAAACCTTGAAGGACTGAACGAAGGTCCAGAGCAAGATGCGGATGGTTTCTCCCTGCCTCAGCAGCTTGATGAGACGAGCTGCTCTGAACAGCCTCAGGAAACTTAGGTTGATGAAATTATTCTACAGTATAGCCACAACATAACCGCAGAGACAGAGAGACAGAAAGAGAAAGAGAGACAGCAAGAGAGGGAGTGTAGAAAGGATTAAGGAGCGAAAGTAAAGAAAGGAAACAAAGGAAGGTAAAAGAGGGGGGAAAGAAGGATAGAAGGATTTGGGGGTAGGAATAAAAGGAGAGAGTAGTTAGTTTTATCACAAATTGTGCAAACAATCTTCCTTAGACAACCAAAACATAAAAAAAACGAGAGAAAAAACAGTCAAACTCAAACTGAGGAAGATTCAAACTCAAAATACAAATCAAAGAATCAGGAGCCAAACAAGTCAAAGCAAACCAAACTCAAATCAGCAAGGCTCCAACAAGCTTTTCATAACCATTAAGTTAGACAAAACCAAACAACACAAGGGAAGGGGAATCATCCAAATCTAACTAGGTTCATCCAATTGGGTTACATAGTAGTAATTGTGGTAGGAATGGTGAGTAGTTAAAGTGCAGGGATGTCAGGACATTTCCTTGGAAAGACAACCAAATGCACTAATTCTCTCAAGGCAAAATATGCAATATTTTAATATGAAGCAAGCTCACAGCGTGCAGATGTGCACTACAATGCAAGGCAAACCAGGAAAGCTAATGGCAGCTGATGCACCATCCAATAGGATCGGCTGCCAAAATCATGTGACATTCCGTAGTGATGTCACAGCCAAATAAGAGCAAGGAGGTGGTTGAAGGACCAACTGAGGTCACTGTATCCTAAATGAATTTCTTCAAGTTAATATATTTTTGCACCTCATCAGTGAGATTATGTGCCTTACACGCTGTGTTTTAAAATTGAGCTGAGACGCATGTGGCACATGAAATTGATTTTGATTAGAAAGCTTATTGATTTTCTTTGTTATCAATCTTGGTAATAGAGTTCTTCAACCACGTACTATAGTAAACAACAAAAGATTGCAGTTGACGTGCAATTGAAGTGAGACTTGAAATGCTCAAAAGGGACTGGCAGCAGGCACATGCAAGTTCCATTTAAAATACAGAATGTATGATATTGCTCTGTGTATGTGTGTGTGTGTGTGTGTGTGTGTGTGCTGTGAAAATAAAGGGTTCCTGCCAAAGACATGCAAGGGGCAGCATGCATCACTTGCTCTCTCTGCCAGGGGCAAAGCTTTGGATTCACTCAGTCGTTACTGGAAACACTCTCCTAGTCACTGTCATATGTGTGGGTGTGTATGTGTCTATGTGCTGTATGTGCATACAATGA
The DNA here is from genome assembly GCA_034769285.1 of Lutjanus argentimaculatus. NCBI lineage: Eukaryota > Metazoa > Chordata > Actinopteri > Lutjaniformes > Lutjanidae > Lutjanus > Lutjanus argentimaculatus. Next base: position 4,272,159 of record JAWZSL010000044.1, on the reverse strand, counting down.
ACGGCTAATCTCAGTGGATAGATGTAATCTATTCCAGTTTATACAGTCCTATCCTCTGAACAATAGTTCTTAGTGGAGGATGTACAGCTTGAGTAGGATTTATGGCTGAGTACAATATCTTAAATGAACAGTGACTGGTAGAGAGGTTAGTAACCTTGTAAATGAAATTTTTTACAAAATTTAGAGCTCAGTTGGGGGGGTCATGGGGGTCATGCAACACATGCACACCGCAGTTAAAACAGATGCAATAAAATAAGATCTCCAAAAAATTACAAACCATCTACATGTGGATGTTGCAGACATATGGTTTATAGCGGCAAATTTTTGGATTTTTGGTTGGTTCGAAGAACAACCAGAGAGATTGAAGAAGCCGGTTGTCATGGGTGGACACAGAGGATTCATAGTGCATTTTGATTGGACGGAATCACAGGAAGTAGTAGGTGTTAGGGGGAAGGGGAGGGGGCGGGGCGAAGTAGATTACAGTAGATCATCGTAAAGTTTGTGGACGATTTAAAGAAAGCATGTAAAAAGATAACAAGAAAGAAATAAAGAGTCAATACAGAGGCAAGTTAGCACAGCAGCAGGTTTGTCTGCAGATTTTGTACATCCATGTTTCAGGGATACCAAGGATCCAGACAGCAGGGATTGCTGGAAAAATGTATGGACTCAACCAAAAAGAACCAAAATACTGGAAGTCAGTGAAATATTTACTACAATCTGGTGGGAGCATCAATGTGAGAGGGCTTGAATCGTTGGTATCCCTTGCTTACTCAGACAGAACTGGTAGGCAAAGTGTGCTGGTCACAGCACTTGATCATGGCGGTGGAGCTCTTGAATACATTCTAGCAAATACTGCACAAATCTGACTTTGTCATTCTTGGGTAAACCTTTTGGAACCGCTTTGGATCAAAGCTATCCAAGAGGTTGATACATCTATTGAATGCAGTTTATGTATTCAGTTTCCTACCAGGTCTGCCTGTACTTCAATACTTTAAGACAACTCTTAAAGTGTGTTCAAACAGAACACAAAGCAAATTTGCAGGGTTAGTCACTCAAACAGCCAATGTACCAATTGTTAACACATCAGTTTTGCAAGAAAGCAAGCACATGTCTCTCTTTTTTCTTCTCATATTTGTACATTAATGAAGTAGATTTATAAAGCCCCATGAAAAGCATGAAAGTATTACTTAAGTTGAGGTGTTTTCCAAGTGTAATGTGATTCGCATCCTCACATTGAAACATTGACATGTATGCTATCGCACCATTTCTGAAAATCACTTCTCATTCTGTCTGAACACACCTTTAGAATAATGTCAAAATAAAAATAAAAAATAAAAAATGGCATATGTACTTACTCATACAGACTTGTGCACATATCAACAGTTTCAACACAGAAAATAATCATTGTTTTTTTTGACTGGTTCTGGTGATAAGAGCCAAAGCAACCTCAGGCAGCCATATTGGAAGTCTAATTTTGGGGTTGGGGGGCTGCTTAAACCAGGGGTTTTCGAAGTGGGGGGTGGGCCTCCCAGGGGGGCTCCTAACATCTTCAGGGGAGGCTCAGTGAATGGAAAGGAATATTACATCAACTATCAAAACGAGATCACATAGAAGAGCCTAAATGTGTGTGATTTGGTTAAGGAGATAGTTCGGAGATATAGTTTGGAATTTCACTGTTTTCCCCAGAGTCCGAAATTAAGAAATGCCCTTGGACAGAGCATTTTCATGTGTGCTGTGTAGTCTGAAATTATGTATAACAGCAATATAAGGCTACCTTGGCTCAGGCATCAAATAACACAATCATGATCCAATACACCAGAGGTTCTCAATTTTTACTCAGCCAAGGAGCCGTAATGAGATAGAAGAAAAACTGGGGACCTCCTCATGTTATGTCCCTTGGAATAATCAACATAATCTATAATTTTTTTTTGCACTTCCACTTAATTATGTGAGAGAAAAAGATAAGAGAAATGTATTAGAAAGGCCAAGTCAACACAGGATATCCATGTAGAGACAGACAGCTTTCTACTTTTAATGGGTGACGTGAGGGGGACTGGCAAGGAGAAAACTGTATGTGTTCATTGAGAGGTGTGGGTTGTTAGATTAAAAGGTAGTCTATGCACTTTTTAAGTATTGTAAATTAAAAATAATTTGATGAACTATGTAAAGAAAGAAAAAAGATATCATGATCTTTTAAATAAATGTAATAATTTAAATAAATCAGAAAAATGTTGACAAAAATTGAGCAAACTAAGCAGGTTTGCCTGAGGGTAGGCCCACTGTCTCAGACTCTGAAAACCGCTGGCTTAAACAACTGAGTGTAACCATTGACATAAAAATCCAAATAAACTGGTGTTGTTTTTAAGCATGATGGGTATCACTACATTATATAAAGTGTATCAGATAATGTGGTAGGATAATGTGTAAGCATCATGTTACCCCTTAGCTCACTAACCAAACCACCTGGCCATCTTCAAAGCAGTTTTGGGCACTGTGCAGCAATAATGCATCTCTGGGCACAGAATCACTCACTTTTAGCTATGATGTGAAGAATGGACCCATACTTTTGTCTTTAAGAATTTTCTTTTCTAGTCCAGCTGTTTTACTTGTGCACAGTCAGATGTGCAGTGGACCTCCAAGACTCTCAGCTGCAGTTAATAACAGACGTCTAAAGCCTCTATTGGCCACCTGAGATGCAATCTGATAATTTGATTGGCTACTAGGTTGCAGAAGCTGTGCGCTGCCTGACTGCAGCGCCTCAGCATGCTTCCTGCCTTGCTGTCAGCGCTGGCTAGCTGGAGTCTGGTCTGTCCTCGTCCCACCAACTGGGGCAATTATATAAGACTTTCAAGAGATGTTCATGCATGACTGAGCAATGCAAGACTGAACAGTGGCCTCTAACTCATGCTGTGCCCGAACTCTTCGTCTTCTCTACTGTATGTTTTTTAGACAATGTGGCAGATGCACAAGCCCATAGACATATGCTGAAGCTAACTTAGAAATACAAACATACAGTCAACAAATATTGCTAATACAATAGAGTGTTTGCACCGACGCCACGGTTTGGTCAGTAACCCGGACGCACGGCCATTATGGAGATACTGGGATGTAAACAACCACGGAGACTTCAGAAAAAGATGTGAAAGCTGCTAAAACTACAAAGAAGGACTTGGTCAGCAGGAAAGGGCGCCATGTTTTGAGAAACTGAGGTTAACAGGTGATGAAGACCTGTATGAGCTGGCTCCTTCATCTTGAAATGATGACTCAGCAATATTGCCTTCTATTTCCTACTCTGACATAATGAACTGCCTCATTTTTTCACCAAGTCCACACAGAGCTGAGGACCTTAAATGTTCCAAAGCTTTGGAAACCTACAACCACGTGGTGTGTGGATGGTGAGAAAGGCAATCATCAGTGTGCATGTCAACTGACATTTTGGACAATTTGACTAAATGTAAGGAAATATGTTAGGATTTTGAGTATGATAGCCTACTCATACAACCTTTTTCAAATTGCTGATCCGTCATAAACATAAGCAATTAAAATGTCCCTATTGAAACACTTTATCAACACACTCAATTGAGGAGTTTGTTATTCTTACAAGCTTATATTTGACCACCTCGAGCAACAATTGATGCCTTCAAATGGGACCCGTGAACTACAGGGGAAGTCTTGAGTACGACTCGCAAAACTCAGACGATTTCCACTAAAGAGGTCCACGAGACCCCATTCGAAGGCAGCAAACCATCACAAACAGTTGCCAGTTCGGATGCGTTGTTTTCATATCTCCAACATGGCCGACCTCAGGGTTGATGACGCGCCGTGAAAAACATTATCATGTCTGTCTGTTTACAGTTTTGAGACTACCTCTTTTGATACCACAGAAAACAGTAAACTGTCTGGTTTTGCTGAAAGCCAAATTTTAGGCAGGACAACAAAGACTGAACTGTACTGAGGTCTTGAATGAGCACTTGGATTATTTCTTTAAGGGGTAGTGTATTTTTTTCCCACATGTGGTATCAAAAAAGTATTAATACTTTTGACAACCTTACTCCAACATACGCATCTACATATTCTACTTACCCCAAGCTCTGTGACCAGGATGTCAGTAATGCTGCCCAGAACTGTTACACAGTCAAAAATATTCCAGGCATCTTTGAAATAATTCTGCAAACAAAAGAAAAGAAGGAGAATAGAGGGAGGGAAGAGGAGATGAGGATGATGAGGTGACGTGTGAGGAGAGACAGTAAAAAGTAGAGGAATGTGGACGTGGTAGGGATGGAAAGGAAAAGACAGAAAATATTGACAGAGAAGTGGGTGATGCATGGCGATAGAGCATAGACAGAGCACAAAAAATAACAAGGAAAAGGATAAGACAGGATTGAAGTGATATTAAAATGAGTGCAAAATCCAGAAGGAGAATGGGACAATGGGAGAGAGAAAGAAAGAGCAAGACAGAGAGAGAATAAAATCCAGACAGAAAGAGAAAGGGAACAAGAAAGTGGGGGGGGGGGGGGGGGGGAAGACATGTCAGTGTCCGACAGGAACAGGAAAGAAATTAGATAAGACAAATGGACCATCGGTGACGGCATGTTGGATGGATGCCAGCAGACAAGCCAGGGACAACTTGTACTGCATCAGAACACTACACCGGCCATCAAACATCACATACTTTATACCGCTGCACGTTGTCAACCAAACCCACAGAAAGTCATACTGAATTCCTCCAAGTTTCTCATGAAAGGGTATCACGGCGAGTCCATTCATTATACACGTTTTCATTTATGCTCCAAAGAAGCAATATGTAAGATCCTAGCAATCAAAAATGAGTACATCAGAGCCAGCAAATCAAATAGTTTGAATACTTAATATGCGGTCTATGATTGAAGTGAGTTGTTCCCCCCCTGCCTCTGTGCAGGCAAGTTGCTTGCAGGCTGCAGGGACACTAAAACTACATGAGTGCAGATGAGCACCACATTATGACTGGATAATAATAAAATAAATAAATATAAGCGATGGCACGTCCTATACTGTAAGTTGATCAGCTGTTTATAATTGTCAAACGTCAGTCAGTGTAAAGTTAAGCACATTATTCACACTTCGGAGCTGGAGTTTAGTGACTGCCTGCCTTGCTGTCTGCCAGACTCCATAAACATTTTGCTCAATTTAATCATTATAAACATCTACTCTTTGTAAAAGATTATTTATGATTTCTTATGACTCATTAACACTAGAACAGCCAAGGTGGGTGTTTTGACTGTTTTCAAATTTATATGTACAATAGGTTTAAATAAAAGTACAATGCTGCTGCTACCTGACTTTTCCTAGAAGTGTCTGTATTTTCATTTTAAATGTTTTTTAGATAAATTACAAAAAAGATCATTTTTGCCTATTTCAGTCATATATTAACCACAGTTGCTCAGCAACTATCATTGTCTCTGTCTATAAAACTTAACAAGTGGTCTCAATTTTCTATTTCTTGACAATAAAATACAAATAATTCGTTAATCAGACTCAAAGTAGGGGAGACCAGGGACGGTTGTAACACTTTTTGACTCAGTAATGTTTCCAGCTTTTTTAGTTTTGTATTTGTACTACTTCCCTGCCTTTTCCCATAGGCTATGATTATTTTTGTGATGGTTCTAGGTGAAAATTGTTATTATTAATATTAAAATAACATGTTTATAATCTTATAAAATACATTTAACTGATTCTCACTCTAAGTAATTCCAGACTAATCAAGAATTTGAATTGACTCACTGATGATTGTTATCCTACATAAAAATACTGTTGTTAATATATGCAATCATTGCAGCTTACTGCACGCAATGGCATGCATATTGATAAATTCGCAATAGTTTGGAAGCCAAAGGTCACAATGACCATTTACAGCCATTCTAGTAGTTATGGAATTCTGGCACTTCTAGTGTTAACAGACATTGGCTCATTTGGTAACTATTCAGCATTAATTCTAACCCTAATAAACATGAAACGGGCATACAAAAACAGTCATTCCAGCCCAGAATGGAAATTTCAAAGAACATGCCGACTGTAGCTGTGTTGTCAGAGAAGCAAGTATTTCAATTTATAATGTTCCCTTAATGTTTGATGACATATCATGGTCATTCTATGATTCAGTACAGTAAATATATTGCATATTTCTCCTTTAAAAGTAGAGCGATCAGAAAAGAAAGAGCGATGGTGAAGCTGATGATTGAGGTCTGCCTCTTTTGCTCTCCTACTTATTGCCTGCAGCCAAACTGTGCATTAGACAAGTGGAGGCAAAGGACGAGAGTGAGGGAGGTGGCTAATAAAATAAACCACCTTGACAAACACACACACAGACTTCTCTGAGGCCCCAGTGTTATTTTGTGTGTATGTGTAGTGTATGTTTGACTGCAATGCCCAGATTAAAATCCAATCCCGTTTAATCTCCACCCTCTTTATAATCTTTGCGTCTCTTTTTTACCGCCTATCTGTCATTCACTCTCCTTCTTCTAATTACTGTATTACCGTCCCCCACTCTGTCCTGTATCTCCTCCCAACACTCATCCCTAAACTCTCTCCTCTATCCATCCTTGCCTTGTTCGCCTCCCTCCCATTCCTCTGCAGCTCCGATCGCTGCACACTTTACTGCTGACTTCTGGCAGTTTCTTATTTCTTTGCATCATTTTTTTTTTTACCTACAACAGCTCATTATTTCCCCACAGTTTCTCCTTAAATATGGATGTGATAATGCACTATGTAACTGCAGTGAAGACCTTCACTACATGAACCAGAGCGTCATTTAATTTATCCCATCATCATCCATTGCTGTCAGCTCTGAGTCTCTTCTAACACATCGTCTTGCTTATCAGGCATGCAGGCATACACTCTTAGAAATGAGCGTTTCAGAGGGATTCTCTCTGAAGGGCTGAGGTTCTACCCAGAACCATTTGCTTCTGGAAAACCTTTTTTAGACGAAAGGTTTCGTCAAGGGTTCTTTGTAAGAGTAGTGGCTTCATTAAGAACCCTTTACAGCCAAAGAACCTTTTTTAGGAGAAAGAGCTCTTTAAACATTGTTGAATGCATGAGTGTTAAATGAAGTTTTCTCAGTTTGAACAGTAGTAATTGTTACATAGATCCTTGGCTAAAAAAGAGTGGATTTCAGGCAGGGTAGAGTGCATATACACTGAATTTTAGGCATATTCATATATATATATATGCTTTCATTTGTGTATAATCACCTGAAAATAAGACTCGTTATGTTTTTGTTACCTTAGAATGAGCCTTTTATATCTACAGAGGGTGCGGATCCTCTTCCACGGATAAACCAAACACTGGCCCAAGATATGGCACTTTGCGTATCAAGCTAACTTCTAACTTCTAATGAAATATCTGTGGTTTTAAGTTTAGTTTCGAAGAATCAAACCGAGTCAAGCCACAAGCTGTACTTGTGCAAAAGAAATGAAAAAAGTTAGAGACACAGGTGACATGCACTTCCACCATAAAGGGGCCGAAATAAACGTGTCCACTCGTGCGTCATATTTGCATCACTTCTGATCAGAGCTGGTAAATTCCTATAACCACTGCAGAGTCATTTGACCCATGAGTGAATGCTGATTGAAGCCCTTTTTTATACTGGACAAAAACCCCACTAACACCTGGCTTTTGACTTCAGTAGGAGAGGGTACAGAAGCCATCTGAATTGTCTCACGGTTGTGCACTACCTTCTAACCCTTAATAGTCTACCTGGACACAGATACTGTGTAATAATAATACCTGATTTTCAGCACTTTCTGTAAAGACACAGTAGAGCAGTACATCTTCACCACACACAAACACACATACACTCACCAGTGCTCCAAAGGCGATGATCTTGAGTACACACTCCATGGAGAAGAGGGAGGTAAACACTATGTTCAGGTTTGCTAACACATCTTCATAGGTTTGAGAAGCTCCGTCATACTATAAACAAACACACACACACGCACACAAACACAGGCAGCGCACACATTCATACCGACAAACCAGTGTACAAATACAAGACAATGGATTGCCATACACACAGATACGTGTGCATTAATATAGACACACATACAGAAACAAACACACACACACACACACACGGCCAGGGACAGAAAGGAGGGGGAGTATGAAGACATACACACAGTTCACCCAATGGAGAGTCAGACATATTCATTAAAATGTTTTTTTTTATCACAGTCCAGTGTTTATGTTGTGTAACAGATGGGGAGACAGCAAGAGAGACAGAGATGTTAACCTCAGCAGTCAGTCGTTCATGTTGTTTTGTTGTTGTGTTTATGTTAAAGGGAAAATTCACTACTTTTCATGTGGATGTCCAGTCGGTGCTGATGATAAATGTGGCCAATATAAGCAATAAATCCTCAGTGTGCTGTATTGACTAGATTGCTGTAAAATTTGTTTTTTCCTGCATCCAGTGATGTCACAGTGATGTCACGGGATGCAAGGGAGAACTATAGCTTTTTCAGCTTGGATTTCTAGTCTCTGCTACGGTTGGGTGATGTCTACCAAATTGTCCTGTGATGATGTCCACAGTGAAACATCACCAATGGTTTGGGGGGAGGGTGGGGCTGATTGTCCTTTAACAGAAAAGCTAACTTGCTCACCAGCTCACCACTGCAGTCACCGCTGCTTCACACTGTCACTTTGACAGCAACCTCTAGCTGTCTCTCTCCAGATGGAGCAGCAGGTCAACTCTCACACCCCCGCCAACAAGTGTCCGACATACACATCCCCACGCTGGGTCTAACAGGGCCTTCGCATCTGCACCACATTTATGGAATTTAGTTGTATTAACCCTGAAATAATCTGACTCACCGGATGCACACTGCGGGTATAAGCATGCCATTGGTTGCTTGGTTTCAGTCATCACTGCGACATCCACTATTATTTTTTCAAAGCCCCCAGGAAACAACAGCAACCTCTGAGATAGCAACCTACTCACTGAAAATGGAAAATTAGCACCTGGTATGCTAATAGTACAAATGTAAATGAGCTAGCAGCTGTTACCTTTTCTTCTGCAGGAATTTAGACATTTTAATGCCAGGGCTCGCCTCTCCACAGGCAAATGTTTCAGCGAAGCAAGTTCTCCCCAGCGCTATTTTACAGGGAAACCAGTTGCTGCATGCTGCGCTTAGCTCCGCCCAAGAGCATTGTGATTGCTTTAGAGAAATACAAACAAGGCAGGATGTTTTTGCTTTTATAGCAGAATATGAACGTGTGGAGTCAGACCTTTCTCCAGTGCTGAGCACTGCCAGAGAGAGGTCTGGCAATGCGAGACTAACCTTGAAACAAAGTTAGCCAGCTAGCTATATTGAGAAAGCTATGCTAAAACAATAGTTGCATCATTGAAAGTCACATACTAACAGCAACCCACAGAAAAGAAACGCTCTCATCAATGTAACCAAGCGTCCTGTTCGCCTACCTGGACAAGTTTAATAAGAAAATAATAAACAGGACATGGAGATGAAACATCAGTGCAATGACCCACAGCAACAGCTATTTTTTCCCTTGTCCCCTTGCTCCTGGAGTATTATTAACAACTTAGTTGTCTGGCAAGGAAAAACACTTCTTGCTGGTTTGGTATCAATATCAGCAAATACTCAAGGTTGCTGCATTGCTATTGGACATGAAAAAACTGGTATCCAGCCATCCCTAATTTTTGTCACCTAACATGATATTTTGTCCAACAAAGTGATAGCTATAGGTTAGGTTGGTGATAACATGGCAACATGGGTGTGCAAGTTACAAGCTCACCTGCAATGCATCCTGGTACAAGTAGGCACAGCTGCAGGAAAACTTTCTTGGTTAATATAGCAGCACTGAGGGATTTATATTGACTTCATTTACCATCAACACTGACTGACTGGGCAGCCACATGAAACATCCTGCAGTTTCTCTTTATGTGTGCATTACTGTTTCTATGTTTGTAGCATGTAGACTTTTTACCTTCATCATCAGCACAACCGTGTTGAGCGCAATCATTGCCATGATAGTATACTCAAATGGCGGTGACACCACAAACTCCCACATTCGGTATTGAAAGCTCAGCTTGTTCTGAGGCATGTGGCGTGTCAGGGGCCTGGCGTTGATGGCGAAGTCTATACAGGCTCTCTGCGAAACACACACAAAAAAAGTTTTGTGTTTTCCGTCTTTCCCTCTGTCCATCCCTTCTTCTCTACATAGCAGTTACAGTCCTCCCTCTTCCAGCCTTCCGTTCACCCTCCCAATTTCCACTCTCCTTCACCCCCTTAATCCTTCCTCACCTCGTTCTTTTCCAAACTATAGTCCTCCATCATCTTGTCCCCTTGCTCCTGGAAGGTGATGATGATGAGAGCCACGAAGATGTTGACGAAGAAGAAGGGGAAGACCACGAAGTACACCACGTAAAAGATGGACATCTCCATCCGGTACCCCGGGCTCGGACCCTGGTTCTCATAGGTCGCATCCACTGAATGCTTCAGCACCCTGCAAAGGAAGAGAAGGGAATGGGGGGAGGGTTACGGGTTGTCAGAAAGCATGTGTGCTGCATGTGATGGCTACAATCATGTATACTCACTGCGGCCACCCCTCTCCAGTTGACACAGTGAAGAGGGTGAGAAGGGCCCAAGCCACGTTGTCGTAGTGGAAATCGTACTTCTTCCACTCCCGCTTCTGCGCCTTCACTTCGTTATCACGTTCATACACCAGATACTCTCCCCTGAAATGCCACATATCATTTCATCAGCACATAGAAGGGAGGGTTTGCTTCCAAATGTAGACATTTTTTGTGTTTCTGAGTATATATTAAGGATGAAGAGGAGGGGAAAGAGACACTTTTTAAAAAACATATGCAGCCAGCATTATGCACAAAGGGGTTCGACGCAATATCAAAAAGGTCACCAGAACATTTTCAGTGCTCAGGGTAAACACAGTCGATGTACTTCCTGACCTGCAGTCGCGCTCAAACTCTTTGGATTCATCGGTGCAGTAAAAGAAGCGTCCCTTGAACAGCTGCACGGCCACCACAGCGAAGATGAACATGAAGAGTAAGTAGACAATCAGGATGTTGAGCACATTCTTCAGGGAGTTCACCACACAGTCAAACACAGCCTGAGGATCGAGCAAGAGAACAGCAGAGGGATAGGTGTTGATTGTTGTATAAAAGAAGTGCATTGGGTTGACATTATTTGTGCAGTTTGGTCTTAAATTGTGGCATCAAATGCAATTTTAAAGCTATCTGGTAGCAGTTGAAGCAACTTGAAAATGTCTAAAGGTCCAAACACACTGGAAGCGTGTGTGTTGAAGTACACCTGTTGTTTTAAATAGCTGAATGTGCACCCAAAGCATTATGAGGCCTTGACTTTGAACTTGTTTCAATTTTGGAGCATTAAATGAGGACCTAGCGACCACAAAAAGTGGCTTTGTGGCCACCAAGTTTTATCTCCAAACTGTGAGCCCATGCCAACAAAACATTACATTTCAACAAATGTCAAACAGTACTCATCACTGGCTAGCTAGATACGTTGGGGCTACTGAAGTATGGGTTTACCAAGCACACTCAAACCGCTTATGATCCTTACATAAGAGCTTAAGTGGCTAGAGTATGAGGCATCTATTGGCTTGATTCCACCAGGCATGGCTGCGTCACATTAAAGTCACGTCCGCCAGTGCTTATTAGCATCTGTCCTTGGCTTCAATTGTCACTTTCAGTGTGTTTGGGCCTTCATATACAATATTAAGTATGAACTGAAAAAATGTACAGAACAGTGAAGAATGACAATTGATAAACTTTATTTTGATTAGATGTCCTCCATGCTTCTGAATAAGTAAAGCTGACAATAATCTCAGATCACACATTTTTAACGTAAACATACCTTGAGCTTGGGAAGACGTTTGATAGTTTTCAGAGGTCGCAGCACTCTCAGTACCCTCAGAGACTTGATCGTGCTGATGTCTTTCCCCTTGCTGCTCCCCCTACACATGCACACACACACACACACACACACACACACACGTACACCACCACACAGTGACAGATATGTACATACACACAAGAGTACACACACACATATACACGCGCACACACACACACATACAAATAAATAGAGTCAGCAGGTTCAGGTGGATCTGACAGGATTAGTCCTCTTGATTCCAAAATGGCAGTGAGCAGCCATTCCTTGATGATATTTGTGTCCGAGTTAACTCAAAATGAGTAACTGCGTCTGGGTTAAATACATAGCAACACATGCAGCATTGCTATCATATTACGCCATAGCCTTATTTCTAAGTGTGAGGTTAGCGGTGTAGCTACATGCTAGAGTTAGGTGGTATTGTCAAACTACAGTACATGCTACGGGAACAACTGACGTCATTCCTGTCCGAATGCTATCTAGTAGCTACACTTGTATTTCAAGGCTTTACAAAGACGGCTAAAGCCTCGGCTTGCACATGCCCAGCTAATGGTGAAATATTTTCATGCTGCATTGAAACCTTGCTTTCCATGCTGCAATATTTCCTCTTTTAAGCAGCAGTTTGAGTGATGGAGAACTCTATTCTACACTGAGGCATTTGCAGAGAGAGTTTAGTCGTGGTCTCAGTGAGACATAAACAACCTCATATTATCTGTTAGCACCTGACAACAGGAAGCCTTATGACAATGCTGACTTAAAGTAAAGTGCCTTGCTATTATATAACATTTTGACAGTTTAGAAATGCTTCCCATTTTGTAGTTTTTCCTCACTTCTTTAAAGGGACACTTCACCCCAAAATCAACTACATATTTTTCCTCTGGCCCATCATGTTATTTATCCATCTATTGTTTTGGTGTGAGTTGCAGAGTTTTGGAGATATCAGCCATAGAGATGTCTGCCTTCTCTCCAATATAACTGAACTAGATGGCACTTGGCTTGTGGTGCTCAAAGCGTCAAAACATACATCTGAAAAATTAATCACCGGTGTGTCTTACTATAAATCATTTCCTGGTTTCTCAAGATAATTCACAGACCTTGTTGTGAGCAGGTACATGTTCAACTACTTTCTTTCTAGTAGAAAGAAAGTAGTTCCAGTAGATTCTACTGCAGATAGAAAATAGTTCCGCTAGATTCTACCTTACAAAGAAAGTGCTCACACCAAGGTCTGTGGATTATCTTGAATAAGTGGGTCATGATTTCTGGAAAGAGACACCGGTGCTGAATTTTTCAAACAAAGTTTTGGGTGCTTTCAGCACCACAAGTTGCATGCCATCTACATTATATTCAAGAGAAGGCAGACATCTCCACAGCTGATATCTCCAAAACTTTGCAATTCACCAAAACAAACTAGATGAATAAATACCACTACAAGCCAGAGGAAACACATGTGGTTCTGATTTTGAGGTGAACTGTCCCTTTAAACTATTAACGTAAGTCACAATTTGGTTATGTCACAACATGAATAAAAGTGATAAAAAGTTGAACAAACAGCCAAACTCTCTCTTCTGATGACTCAACCAGTGGGTTTGTATCAACTCTAAACTACAACTAGGATAAGCTGGTTTCACAGCATTGTTCGAACAGCATGGAATCTTGTCTTATAGGCCACTCTGGCAAAGACAAAGATATTTTAGCAAGCATTTCCTGACTGAAATGCTGAGCCAAACCTCTTTGTTTCTCCTTGTCACTTTGGTTTTCTAGGTACATGTGTGAGGGAAAAGGAAAAACCCTCTGTTTCAGTCGCGCTGAATACTCCCCACAAAGCTAAAAACAAACGTTTAAGAACTACACATGAGCCTGCCAGTTAACAAACTGAGTATGCACTTTAGCACTTTATCAAACTACAGGAAATATCTATTCTAAAGAAACAATACAGCAGTTAAAGGAGAAATATGTAAGTGTTTAAAATGAGTACTTCAATCCAGTGAATTGGAACCACAAACAGTGTATTAAACACAGTTGTAGATCGAATTCCTTTTTGATATCAGCCTCATATCAGACTGAATTTTCAATTTGAAGGTCTGGATCCAGGCAAATTTAAAATACAATTTATGGTTGAAGCGAGTTGTTTCCCTCCGCCTCCTCCTCCCCAGACTTGAAGCTTGGGCACAGTTTGCCTGCAGGCTGCAGGGACACTGAGCAAGAGTCTGTCTGTCGATGTAAAGCTAAGGCCGTTATCCCGTTAAGTCCACCGCTCCAAAAATAGAGACTCTGGAGTTGGAGTTAGTCTGGCTTAGTGCCTGCCAGACCCCATTTACATATTGCTCAATTTAACCATTAGGAACATCTGCTCCTTCTAAAAGATTATTGATGATTACCTACTACTCATAAACTGACACTTACTCATTTGGCAAACATTCGGGAAAAAAAAAACAACAAAAAAAATTTATTCCAGCCATGAATGGAAATTCCAAAGCAGAACATGCAGGCTGTAGCTTTGTTATAGCAAGTATTTCAATTTGGCATCTTTCCCTAATCACTGATGACATATTATGGTGATTCTATGATTGAATGCAGTAAATATATTACATATTTCTCCTTTAACTGATGCTAGAAAAGACATACTCTTTACTTAAGTAACTGGATAACTTCTCAGCATCATGGAAAACTTTATGTTTGCTTAACTCCCTGCCATGACTTTTGTCACATATCCAGTATGAGGCTCAGGGTGAAGACACTCAGGTCAAAAGTCACTGACGGTGATCCTTCGGGGAGAAGGCAGCTGTGTGTACAGCCGCCTGTGTCTTACAGCTGTTATACCAGATGGTAAGACTGCTGGTGGTTGTGTGCATGTGGGAAGTGTGCACACATGTGTACTGGTGTGTGCTGTAAGTGTGCGTGTGTGTGTGAACCACTCCTTGGTTCTACAGCATTTTCTTTTCTTTTCTTTTCTTGTGTCTGCACGTGTTTATTCTGTAACATTTTCACCTGTTTTTGGTGGAAAATATACCAGAAGTTTTTGATCAATTGTGTTCACATCTGCTGTTCTAATGATATCTATCTATATCAAACAGTATCTGTGTGATTCAGTTGAGGACCTGAACTGGAGGTTTAGTTGTGTTTGAGTCAGAGCTGTTCCATGGTGAACAATGGCATAAAAGGGAAGAACGGACATAGTACAGAAGTCAACTGTGATGAGGGATGGATGACGAGGAAAGAGATGATGTGTGATCAGAAAAACAGGCGCTGAGAGTGCAGAGGGTGAAAATGAGGAGGAAAAAGAGAAAGAACTTTACCCGCCGCCGCTGTTGGTGGTCCAAACGGAGAAATGAGAAAGAGGTGAGAGACAGCGACACCAAGGGAGAGGAAGACAAACAGACAAACAGAATGGGGCACAGAGAAAGGAGGGATTTTCGAGGGAAAACATCCATATGACAGACAGAAAGAGAAAAAGAGAGAAAGAACACAAGGGCTGCTTTTTATTAGATCAACCCTCCCACCCATAGACTGCTGTTACTAAATCTAACACACGCATGCATATAAACGCACACTCAGAATCTGGACATAAAGTGGAACTAGACCACAGCACCAAACTACTATTACTGGTGTTATCAATCAGCTGGAAAATGTTTTGTTATTAATTGCTTAATTAAATTGGTAATTTAATTACATTGTGCTCTTATTGCACCAAAATCTTACAAATCCAACTTTTATAATCTGTAAATTAGCACTCTCTTTGAAACATCATGAGCCAGTTTCACAGACAGGGATTATATTAATCCAGGAGAAGGTCTTAATCTGGACAAGTTAAACAAGGACATTTCAGTAGCTGTTATGAACATGACTTAAAATTGGCTTAGTTAGTCAGGGACTACTGAGTCCTATAAGGTCAGTATCTAATGATGCAGAGGCAGGGGCAGCTGCCACCCCTGAAAGATGCCTTGCCACCCCAGGCTGCCACTCCATTTTTGGACAGTTCTGGTTCAAAATATACATAAAAGCGGTGGCTGAAACTCTTAAGTCTGGAGCAGAAGCTGTTGAATTCTCTATTTTCCTTTGAGCCTTTTCTTGTTTTGGATTTGGCATCCATAGCTAACCCAGACTCAAGACTAGCTACCGGCAAAACTCAGAGGAAAAAGTGCCGAGCTGCAGACATGTCAAAAAGACATGTATTTGGAAAAATGTTTACAGATATGGAAATAAAACAATCAATTGATTTCTAATTCCACCTTTAGATATTTCTATTAAATGCTTTACTCGTGTCCCACAATAATGTAATACTTTTGAGTTAAAATATTTTCTAAGCAAATATTATGCGATTGTTTGCGATTAAATCTTCATATGTATATGTATCTACACCCATTAAAGTCTCCATGCCACCCTCTCGCCACCCCATAAGTATTTGTTCAAAAACTTAAGCGACTATGAAAAGAAAAAAACACTAAAAGAAGTTCAGAGTAGCTCTAATCCTTCCTTTTGCGATCAGTTTAGTTTAATCCAGAACAGGCTGAATCTAGGACTATTTTAATATAAGTCTGTGCAAGTCGTTTTGAGTTAAAACAGGCATCTTAGTCTGGAACTAGGCTTAAGCCTTGTCTGTGAAACCGGCCGCATGTGTTATACTATATGTCAGTGCTTTACTTATGCAAGATTGACATGGCCACATCTAAAATCATTTTAAAACACATAATGCCTATTAGGACAAACGTTGTCGAGAGAAAAAAAAAAATCGATGGTTTTCTTTAAGCTAACCAAACCTGGCCAGTTATCGCATCTCTGTGCCGGGACATAAAGCTGTCTGGACATGAAGCTGAGTGCGGCTGCAGAAATGTGCAGGACAGCGGCAAGAGCGGTCCAAGACACCGGCAGTCCTCAGACCAGACTAATTGGATTAAAGGAGCGATAAACATCTCCAATAAGGCTGCTGAGCCTTTCTGGAGTGCTGTTTGATTTCCACCAATTGAATTAAGGCACTATCTAGATGTGTGCGAGTCTCTTCTGACTGGTTCGGATCTCCCCATCAGCCATTAGTGTCGTTAACCCCATCGTAGTTAAATCTAACTTAATTGGTTCAGCTGGCTCAATTGATTGGTTTGTGAGCTTCTCTGTATGTTAACATACTATATGTACCAGAGTTGCTTATATAATTACAGTTTTTGCTCTCTGGCACTCATTTATTACTCAAACTAAGTTTCATTTTCATCATTCATGTAAAAATCGCTTCAAATCCATCATAATTTTTGTCCAGTAGTTTTAACTCACTTTTAACACAGCATACATCTATTTGTAGTCCATTGTTTTCACATTTCCCTGGTAAGTATGGAGTTAGTCACAGAGAGAGGACATACAGACACATATAAAGTTGACCCACGTATAAATACGCAACACAAAGAGGTTAAAGGACACAGAGTTAAGGACAGAGGCACATAGATATATACACACAAAACAGAAACACAGACAGGTTTATGTGTACCACATACACAAATAGAAATTAGCGGGAAGAGTTTTAGTGGAAAAACACACAAACAAAAATGATTCAGAGAGAAGGACTGGAGCAGAACCCAGTTGTATAGATGAGGCACCACCACTAGAACCCTGGAGCACCTGCCAAGTTCATATTTTTGTTATGGGACAAGCAATTTCTCATCTTGATGCTGGCCTGCACTGAAGCGATATCATACGAGAGGGAGTGCTGTTGTACTGAATATCAGCACAGCTGCCATTCGGTGGCAGGCTGAAGATAATCACAGTCGTGCTGATATTCAGTACAACAGCGCAACCTTGAGTGTGATATTGCTTTTATACAACACATCTACAAGTACCGTTTATTAGGTAACAGTAATAGAGAGGCGAAGTCCCTCCCCTTCCAGTGGACCACCATGGGGCCTTACTTCAGAAAAAATATGAATGGTAGTCACTGACAAGAGAAAACTTTAAAAGAGAATTTTACAAGTCAAGAAAGTTGCCATTTGTCATAAAACTGTAGTAGTATTTGACTAACAAGATGCATAATTAGAAAGACTACACACCACCAGAAGCTACATCAGTGACGTCATTTCTCCCTCTAAAAGCTAATGTTACCACTGAAGCTACGAAGCCTACGTGTTTTTGTACTGGGATGTAGTCACACAACTAATGGGTAAGATAATACTACAAGGGACAGCGATGTTGGCATTGTATAATAAAGGTAGTTAAGAAAACAGCCTTCTGAGTGTCTTTGCATAGTCATAAATACGTGCACAATCAACATAGAGGTCTATTTTTTATTACATATCAGTAATCTGGTCAGTAAATTTTTCCCCCTAAAATCAGTTTCCGTCTCAAAAATCTCATATCGATCGGACTCAAGTTGTTTCCTGAAAATACAGATTAGATTTTTAATGTCAGGAAATAGGATCAAGCACAAACTTTGTGCAGATTTCTGCAGATGACCTGTGAGAGAAGTTCTGTCAGTGGATACAGTGTTACCGTTATATACTTATTGAACTGTATGTCTTCAGACTATTGCAATATCACATTACATTTAACTTTGACTCCAGTCCTGAAGCCCTGCTTGTCTTTATATTCTCCTAAACCATGCAAAAGCATGATAGAAAATCCCAAAACTCACAATTCATGCTTTGTACCCAGCATAAAGCTCATAAACTAAGCCCTAACTTTACCCAGTTATGGAAATGTAACTTTATTTTATCCTCACAGTCATGCAGATTAAGTAGGGTTTAAAGTACCTGCTTTGCCGTGGAGAAGGGTGTGGAGATTTTTGGGAGCCAGCTCAGCATGACCAGGCCTGGCTTTGCATGGGCCTTTAACTCTAGAACGCCCTGGGCACTAAAGGGTTACAGGTGCAAAGGGTGGTCCTCACCTCTCACGAAGGAAAGAGGAGGATAGGAAGGGAATGCTGGGATACCTTTTTTTTTTTTTTAACATGTTAGAGCAAAGGTGGGTGGATGGACTTAGAAATGGACTGTAGAAGAAAAGGCAAAGGAAATGACCAACTGTAGAGGATTGGCCATTTGTAAGCACAGGTGGGAAAAATCTTAATGGAGAAAAAGACAGAAGAGTAAGAGTATGACAGAACAGAAGTCAGGGAGTGCTAGAGAGAGCCTGAATTGAGCCATGGGTGATTAAAGAAGAAAAAGGGATGATGTACTCCAAGGTGCCAGTGAGGCTGTAGACAGACAGCGGGAGGGGAGGAGGAGCAAGGAGGGGAAGAGAGGAGAAGACAGCGGGAGGCAGGAGGGCGACTTACGTGAAGGCGAAGGCCACCAGAGCACCACTAACCACTATAAAGTCAAGGATGTTCCACAAGTCCCGGAAATAAGAGCCCTGGTGCAAGACCAATCCCAGATCCACCATCTGCAGGAGAGAAAGAGAAGAGGATTATGAGATGTAAACCGCTGGGAAATGGATGTGCGATTTGGCTTTAGCGTGCAGTTAAAGGGATAGTTCTGATTATTTGAAGTGGGGTGGTATGAGGTACTCATCAATGGTCAGTTTATTACCTACAGTAAATGGCAGTTGGCACACCCCCAGTTTGGAGAAGCAGAGAGGAGTACCAGCACAATGGCAAAGTAATGGACCAGTGGACGCGGTCCGCAACAAAAAGTATTGAAACTCCTTCAAAAAGGTCCACTAAAAAAAGAGCAGTATCAGTTTAAGTATACGCTATTTTTAGAATATTTTTACTGCTGTACTTTGGCACCCTTTCCTGCCATTGCACAAGCCAAATGTTGCTCTCTCCAAACAACCAAGCCCCACAGGCAAAATCACTAATTCTGTCTTGCAGAAAACAGGAGTTGCTGGTCCACCACTGCCTCAGTCTGTCAGTTTGTTTGTGTTGTTGTGTGACTTCTGTGTTTTATGAAAGGATAGTTCAGAGTCACCAAAGTCACATAATAACACAACCAGGAACTCCCATGTTCTGCGAGGTAAAATTACTGATTTTGCCTGTGGTTGTTTGGTTTGGAGAGAACGATATTTGACTTGTACAACGGCGGTTTCTCTCTCCGAAAAGGCTGTCTGATGGCAAAGTAAAACAGTAAAAATATTCTAAATCTAGTGTACACTTAAATGATAATGTTTTTTTTTTTAGGTCAACCTTTCTTAAGGGGCTAAAATACCTTTTGTTGCTGATCCTGTCCACAGCGTTTCATTGCTTAGCATCCTACACTAGTACTCCTCTCTGCTTCTCCAAACTGGGGTGTGTAAGCTTCCATCTACTGTTGGTAATACACTGACTGTGGACAAGTGCCTCACACAACCCCACTTCAAATAATCCAAACTACCCCCTTAATTTGTGTCTAATCCTCTTTTGGCTGGGCTTCTCAATACCTCTAGAGGAAGTTGTTGATTCTTGATTCCGGACATTGCCTTACCTTTATAAGCATCTCAAATGTGAACACTCCTGTGAAGACGTAGTCGAAATAGCGAAGCACCTGCACAGAGAGAAAGAGGGAATGATTTGATGGGGCATCAGGCTAGTGGAAAGAGTGACAAGATGGATATGTACGGTCTGGTGATTGTCAAATTCAGAAGTTGACCAATAATTTTACACTGGACTGCGATTCATTTATATTTATTTTATTTTAAAGGAGAAATATGGAAGACCCCAACACTTACAAAAATGAGTACTGCAGTCCAAATAATGAACTGGAAGCATGAACAGTACATTAAATACTAAATATTAAATACTAATAAGTGAAGCGAGTCCTACGTTGTTGCCTGTTAATGTAAAGACAAGTCCATTATCCTGAAAACAAAAGCCCACTGCTCCAAACGAACTGGAGTTCGCTTACTGCCTGCCAGACTCGATTAACATATTGCTTAATTTAACTGTTACAAACATTGACTCCTTCTAAAAGATTATTAGTAATTTCTTATGACTTATAAACACTACACTAATACAGTTGGTGAACATTCAGCGTTATTTTTAACTCTAAAAAAATATGAAATGGGCAAATAGAAACAGTTGTTCCAGCTCTGAATGTAAATTTCAAAGGAGAACATGGTGGCAGTAGTTTTGCTTGGTCATGTCATGATTTAGTACAGTGAATATACTACATATTTCTCCTTTAATATTATAATTAACAAAATATTACAAATATATTATTTCATCTGATATTGTTTTATATGGTAATATATTATATATATTGCTAATTTGCTAATTTAGTTTGTCTCCCTCTGGGTACATTTAAAAAATAGTAATATACTAAAAAAAATGTTTTTTTTACATTTTCTACTGACAGCCAAAATAATGGCAGGAGTTTTGAGAGATTAATTTATATTTTTATTGTGATACTTCTTATTTATTTATTCATTCATTGGTCCAGCTCCACACATGTAGAGGGCTGAGGTGAAACATCAAAGAAAAAAGCAACCAGCTTATTAAACAAACATAGTAGGTAGGTATTACACATAATAACAATAACACATATACACATAACATTTCATGCCACCAAACCATCAGTACATTAATTCAAGTCAGTTTTCTTACATTGTTGCGAGGGGACTCGGGCCAGACAGGGTCTTCAGCAGCCAGGGCAATACTGCTCATGGCAATGACCAGCAGGATGCACATCTCAAAATAACGTAGCGTGCAGATGTAGTGACACGCCCGTCGAAACCTAGGAGCAAACAGAGACATTTTTATCTTTGTGCGGCAGTGTTATGCACACCACCAGATTTGTTTTGTAAGTTTAATGTATTTGCTTTCTGCATCTGTACGCATGTGTAAGGTGTGTGCACACTCAAGTGCTGGAGCTGTGACTTTATAGTAGATCCATTTTCCATGCGGGACATCGACCTCATTTCTATTCGTAAACACAACACAAACAGTCTTTTTTTGCGGGCGGAGCTTAAGTGGAGGCAAAACAATTACCCAAACACATTAGCTAGTGAGCAAGTTTTTTTTTTTTTACTTTTTCGATTCTGGCACCCAGCAACACAGCAAGATGACATTTTCGCTCGGTTATGTGGCCTACTACTCTGTGTTTGCCTCCAGTTTTTTCTTTGTTTTGCCTCTAACTAACACCGTGACGTAATCACGACATCAGCTCTGAAAGAGTCTATAGTGTAGGTGGGCATGTGTGCATGTATTTGGAACCGTCTCACTTACGGGTTGGTGGTGGACAGGATGAACATGGAGCTGAAGGGAGGCATGGGCCTGGGTCCTCCTTCACCTCCCTTCTCATCATCATCATCGTCCTTATCTCTTTTGCTGGCAGAGGCTCTGTGTTGGCATTCTTATTGACTGGATCAAAGAGGGAGAGATGGGCGAAGGTGAAAATGAAGGTTTGTTATTCAAGAAAATAGTTAAAGGAGCAATATGTAAAAATTGCACGTCCAAAAATGAGCAAAGTAGTCCAAATAGTGAGCCAGAGCCATGGACGCTATATTAAACAAGTTGAAAGCCTATTTAATTTACAGTCTATGAGCTGTTTTCCTTGTTGGTTCCTCCCCAGACTAGAGGAAGCTCAGGCAGGCTGCAGGATCGCTGCAGGAGCGCAAGACAAGTGCAATATTGTTATCTGACAATAACAAGCGATGGTGAGTCCTGCACAACAAGTTGATCAGCTGTCGGTTGTCTGTCATTGTAAAGATAAGAGCGCTTTATCCAGAAAACAAAAGCTTACTGCTCCAAAAATACACATTCTGGAGTCAGAGTTTGGTGACTGCCTGCCCTCTGCCTGCCAGACTCCATTAAAATATTGCTCAATTTAACTGTTATTAGCGTCTACTCCTTCTAAAAGATTATTAATGATTTCTTATGACTCATAAACAGACACTAACTCATTTGGTGAGCATTCAGCATAAATTTGAACTCTAATTAAAGTGAAACGGGCAAACAGTAACACGGACGGGAATAGAAATTTCAAAGGACACTGCAGCTGTAGCGTTGTTGTCAGAGTTTCTTTAATGTCTAATGACATATCATGGTAAATTTAGGTTTTATTACAGTAAATATATTACAGATTTCTCCTTTAATGAAAGGACAAGAAAACAACACTCATTCATTTTGCCCTTACCCTGCAGTATGGCATTGGTGGATGGAAAAATTGGCATGTCTACAGCTGTGTAGTCAGGATGGGGCAGCCTGATGACACTGTTGGCACGGTGATGTGCGATGCTCCCATAGCTATCTAATGTGACCAAACTCCCATGAGTGCCACTGTTAGCAAGATGGAGGGCAGATCCAAAGCCAGGGGCCACAGTGTGGTTGGTAACTGGATTAGGGTGAACCTCGCTGGGTGGGGTGGAGCCAGAGACCAGTTTGGTATTCATGAGGTTGTCCATGTCCTCGCTGTACTGGCTGTCCTGCCTGGAGAGGCTCTTCTGGATGGGCCGTGTGGTGGAGAGGTTAGGGACACTGCAATCCCTAGAAAGAGGGAGTACGAAGAAACAATTGGTGATAGAAAAAAAGAAAGTTGAGATGGAGAGAGCAGATGAAAGACAGGAGAGGCAGAAATGATATGCAGAGAAAGATGTGACAGGAGCACAGAAAAGAGAAGAGGGAAGAAGTAATGAGGATAAACTTTTTGGATCAGAGAACATCAGAAGACAAAAAACTCTTAGTAATTATTCCAATTGATTTTTTTTTATACACTTATAGAAATAAAGGTTATAAAAGGGTTCTTACTGAAGGGCTAAGGTTCTCCCCAGAACCATTTGCTTCTGAAGAACCCTTTTCTGAGGAAAGGGTTTGTCAAGGATTATTTGTACAACTAAGGGTTCCATTTCATCCAGTGAACTGTTTTGGGTGGAAAAAAAGAGTTTTTCAAGGATTGTTGAAATCTTTCTGTTTCGTTAAGGGTTCTTTGTACCACAAAAGGGTTCTCGGTAGAACATCCTGGGTGGGTTCTAGCTAAAAGTCTTGTAATATAAAAAGATTCGTGGTAGAAAACCCTGAAGTTTGTTTGAGATAAAACCCTTGGAC
Organism: Lutjanus argentimaculatus; assembly: GCA_034769285.1. Classification (NCBI taxonomy): domain Eukaryota; kingdom Metazoa; phylum Chordata; class Actinopteri; order Lutjaniformes; family Lutjanidae; genus Lutjanus; species Lutjanus argentimaculatus. The sequence goes on along the minus strand of JAWZSL010000044.1, from coordinate 4,248,312 downwards.
TATGAAAAGGTTCTCAGTAAACCCACTTGGTAGGTTCTGGATAAAACCTTTGGAATCTAAAAAGGTTCTCAGGAGAACCCCTGAATGTGATCTAGATAAAACCTGTGGAATATAAAAAGGGTTGCAGTAGAAACCTCTAAGTGGGTTCTTGTTAGCACCTTCAGAAGGTGGAACACTCCTCAGAGAGGGTTTTGGCTGGAACGTTTATACCATAGAAGAGTTCTCTGTAGAACCTTGCATAGAGGGTTCTGGATGAAACCTTTTACAGATGATACTTGCTATAACCCTTTATGTTGGGTTCTAGGTAGAACTTTCTGAAAGGGTTCCACATGGAACCTTTATAAAAGATTCTGCCAGGAACCAAAAAAGGTTTTCCTTTGGGGACAAGCTGAAGAACCATTTTTTGTTCTAGTTAGCACTTTTATTTCTAAGAGTGTATCTAAAGCCAAGTGCAATGGACGTACTTCCTTCTGTGCTGGCACATCCTCTTCCCCTCGCTGTCCGTTTGATTGCCATGGCGATTTCTTCTCGGTCTCCTCTCGCCGCCATCACCAGCTCCTTCCTGCTCTCCCCTTCCCCACCTCCGTCAACCCCTTTACTCTTATGCCTCCCTGTTTTTCCAGCTCCTCCTCTGCCGTCCTCGCCATCATCTGCACATTTTCGATGTGACCTGGGCTTCCTGTGCTCTGACTGTCCTCCCCCTCGGCTGCCGCTCCGGGTGTGGTGATGGCGCCTGGACGGCCTCTCCTCCGAGCCCGGCCCAGGGATCACTGTGGCATCCAGTCGGACGTGCGAGCTGTGGTGATGGTGCTCACTTTTCCGGCTCCGCCTGCTCTCTGTGGACTCGCCCCGCTCCATGGGAGGTCTGACTGGACCAGAGCCTCCTCCACCGCCCCCTCCCACTTGGCTGCCGTGTTCGTGGAGGCGCGTTTGTCTGTGTAACTCGTCAGCAGGATGGTGCTGGCTGAAGCATAGGTCTGAACTGTTTGCAGTGGTCTTGTTGGTGTTGTTGTTGCGGTTTTCGTGTGGGTCAACCACCAAGGGTCGATCCAGGTGGGTCTTCATGTCTGGGCGGATATGACGTGAATAGTTCACCTGCGAGGAGATGAGAGGATAAAGAAAAAGCACAGAGGAAAAAATATGGAAGAGACAAGAAGAAGATACAAAGTTAGAATTCACAAGTCTTTCTAGCAAGGCAAAAAGTGGCAAAATTTCTCTCAGAAAAAAGGCATTTCCCATTGAATATATTGATTAGGGCTGTCCCTGACTAAGATTGTTTTCAGTCGAGCCAAATTTGGCTGTTGTTAGGGGTGTAAATCACAAATTTCATCATGATACATTAATTCTATTGATTCTTTGGACAACGATATGATATTTGCAGATATCACAAAGTCTGCCATGATACAATCTCAATTCAATTGAATTCATGGGACTGCAATCGATATAGAAGATGTCCACTTAACACATTCAGTTACATTTATGCCAACTCACAAAAAGCAACTGAATCATGATTCAACAATTTTACGACTTATCTCTTCCAGACATTTGAGAACAAACATGCCATGGGAATTTCAAAGTAAAAGCGTATCTTAAAGATGACCATATACGTAGATCGATATTTTCCCTTTGCATCGATAATACTGGATCACTGAACATCAAACTGATATCAGTCCAGATCGATGTATTGTTACACCCCTAGCCAATATAAACAAATATTTACCAATTTTTTTTCTTTTTTCGGTTCAGTGTACCACATTAAATTCCTACATTGGCCTCCATGAGTATGTTTTATGAGTAAGACTCAAGTTTTAACTCCTTTCCTCATCATCTGTGATATAAAAACATCAGAATTTCACACAGTCGGAGAAAGTAAAAGTGTGAGTCTTCCTGTGGTTCAGTTACAAAATCAGCAACGTAGACATTCTCTCCCCAGGCTGCAGCCATGCTGCGCCACTGTTTGGCACCACCTGCCTCACATGCTCTACGCTCCTTCACATCACCAACACCATCAGTTAAGGGTGTATTTTGACCAAGATGTTTTTGGTGTATATCATTTTGTTAGAATTAAGCTTTTTCTACAGGAGTTTTTTTTTAGTTTGGCATGAGCAATAAAACAGCTGTTTCTGGTTAACCAAAACATAATGTTACTCTTTAAAAAATGATCTCTCACTGTCACGATCCTTCCCATAAAGTTGTCAGATGCTTAAAGTAACAATCCGAGTCTGTCCGTTGCAAAAATAAGCGCAAGCAAACAAGCAAGCGTCACCTGCCCTGTACGCTCCATGGTGCGCTCTGATAAAGTGGCAGCTGCAGCGCATCACCTGCGCTCCGTTTCTATCACTTTTCTCCACTTTACAGTTTACAGCCTGACATGCTGTTGCGTTATTCTGTGTACAATGACGCAGCTAAAAAGCAAGAGCTATAACTTTTCACCCACCAATGCTTGTTGTCAGGAGGATTTTTTTTTTTTAAATAAATGCACCGGCAAATATATATTTATGATTCCCCTTATTTATAATTGCTCACTGAAATGTTCTTCCTGCGCATTTTCATAAGCTTTTCTCTGTTTTGTCCTGTTATAGTAATGCACACTCACTGACAAAAAAAAATCCTCAACTGGCCGAATCTCAGTCAGCTGAGAGCTTTGAATTTGAATCTTTGACTTTCAGGGGGACAGCCCTAATATAGATTACACATGGGAGCATTAACAAACAATATACTATACATCTATAGCAACATGTTAACAAGTCATCATCATCATTGCCGTCACTTGTGTACACTGATAGCACAAGTCTAGGGGCCTTTGTTGCCTTGTCCTTTACATTGTTGTGCTCCTCCCTCCCTGTCCTTGCCTTCCAGCGGTCATCAGGGTCCAGCTCGTTATAGAGGGCCTCGCGGCTGGACACCAGGGTCTGCCTCCTCAGCTCCTTCGTGCGTTGTTCCCACACAGACTTATTGACCCCCTTATTGTGGTTCTTCTGCTGCTCCTTACTGCAAAATGAAGCAGGATGGAGACAGACAGGAGGGGATTGACAGCATTACAGACCCGTCTGAAGACACGTTATTCTGTGCAAATGTACACACAAAGCCATGAGAATGACGTGAAAACCAACACTGAAAGTATAAGTACAAAAAATAGCCAGGACATAAAGACACACTGGGGGCCACAGACATTTAAAGGGTCATTTGGCTGGACCTATAGAACAAGGCAGCTCAACATAACAAGGTTCTGGGTGTCTACACAGCTTGCCAAAGCACTGGGCAGGACGGCCCTAATTTGGAAAATGATGTGGGGACACAAATAAGGATAACATTCAGGCAAGGTCAGAATTTGTTATATATGATCTATAATTAACCTACCCAAAGTAAAGTATATACAGTAAAAAAAAACAAAATGGTACCACAAAATCAGTCCCTCCAGGAAGTTGTGATGTTACAGTCTCGACACTCAAAGCGCAAATTCAACCAATCTCCACAAATTCTGCACAACCTTGCAATTTTGTTCAATCACTGCAATTTTTCCCCCAAATTTGACCAATCATCATACGGGTTCTGAAAATAACACAGAATTGGTCAGTTATTGACATTTATCAGTGTTCTGTGCACTTATATTTTATAATTTTGTGCTCACTGATTTCACTGAGTTTCAAGTACAAAAAGATTTTCCTCTCTGAGTAAACACCGCTGGTTGCACTTCTTCATACACAATGTTTTGTTAGATTTTTTGGTAATCTTAAGTCTTTTTGGTAAGGTTACTTAGAACATTCAGAACAGAGTGTGCTTTTATTCTTCTTGGAACAAGTTGCCTTTGATTTTGAATGAATTATACAAAAAAATCGCTTTTTGTTTTTGGTGGGTTGCTCCCACAATTTAATTGCAAAAAGCACCTAAAGCATTGCAAAATGTATCACAATCTTATTAGAAAAACCGTTGTAAAATCAGGGATTTTAGGCTGCAACAATCTCAAAAAAAGCCCATGAAATCCTGGAGGGACTGCAAAATCCCCACTGAGCTTAATTGAATAGATGATAAATAGACTGGACAGTAATTTTATCTACTTGAGACAGAAACACCCAAAAACTGTCAGTGACCTCCTCCTTTCTTACCCCCCAAAACTTGTACCAGTAATCAACTCTAACTCCCTTTCCTCGCAGGGTCAATAGTCAACCACAGTAAAGCAACAACTGTACTGCAAGGTGCAGGCAACAGAAAATGTACTCTTAAAAATAAGCCAACACAAATAACAGCTGAGGAAAGCCAGGTATGTACTTCAGAAAAAAGTTAGGAACAAAGGGACAAGGAAAGGATGGTGTTCTAAAACACAAAAGAAAGCAAGGAATGGTTGTAAAGTCAATCAACAGAAGGGGTTCAGAAATGAATAAACAAATAAATAAATACCAGTCCAGAAAGGGGTCGGTAGCGTTGTGACACTCACTGTGTACTTTGTTGCTGAGGAGGGAAACAGCTGGTGAGTGAGATGGCACGAAAGAACAGAAGGAGGATTTCATTCCAAAATGGGCTACCCATCCACCATTTGAAAAACAGTCAGTCTACCATGAAAGTGGTCACTGTTCAAATAAAATGGGCTGTAAAAACGGAAATTCCTTAAAATAAGTAAAATATATTCCTGAAATGCAAAAATTGGACCAGTTGTAAGACATGGTAAAATTTTTGCCAAAAAAATTTTAGCATTTTGGAATGCAACCCTTCACACATACAAACACACACACACACACAAACACACACACTTCCATATGCAACCAGACCTTCACACACACACACTCACCTCTGCAGAATGTTCCATCTTTGAATCTAAAACAATTCAGTTTATTTTTCGCTGTCCTCCTTTTTGTAGTCTCACAAATTTCATCTTTCTTGCATCACTCACCTCCCCTGCATGACTACTGCTTTTCTGTCCTGATCATTCTTTGCATCCTTTACAATATCTTTCTCAACTCCTAGCATTATCTCTGATGTTTCTATTTGTCTGTTTTAACAGCTGAATGTTTCTAGCTATCTTTGTCCAGTTACTTACCTTAACAACCCTCCTTTTCTTTCAGTGTTTCTATAAATTTTTTGACACGCTGTCTCTTCCCTATCACAGCCTTGTATCAACATTTTCCACTGTTATATCTAATATCCTTTGTAAGATTACACAAAAAAAACATGGCAACAAAACTGTTTCCTCTCTTTCAAGAAACCTTAAGAAATGATGGTTCCATGTGTTTACCATGCCACGAGAATCTTGTGCATATTGAAAAATACAGTAACGCACCAAAAAGGTGATGTTCACTTATGCTGATGCAGATAAACCCTTCAAAGGGTTATAGAAAGTAAAAAAAAAAGCTAATGAGAACACAGTATGCTTTGCTAAAGAGCTTGCTAACAGTTTTGCACACAGCAAAGCTAAACAGAAAAGCAACTATAGCACAATTTCAAGGTTGTTATCACAAGCTGTGGTGCATTAATACTGAAAACACAGGAGTGAAACTCCTTCCAGACTTTTAGACTCACACAAATTTATTTAACTGTTACTGGATCTTGCATCTGTTTGGATTAATTGGCTGTTTAAAGGTGCACTGCGTCGTCAGTCTGACAGCAGTAGTTAGTGTTATATGGCCTTAGAACTGTTTTCCATGGGTTTTGTGTAGCTTTCATGGCAGCCTCCATCCCGAACCTACCATGGAATATCTTCTTAAGAGATTCTTCATGCACCACTGATGTCCCCAAGATTAAAATCCCTGCTTGGAAAAAAACTATTTCCATTGGAATTTCAAGTGTTTCCTTTTTTGCACTACAGAAATGAGGGATTTGGATTTACACTGATACAGTGGAACGTAACGCATACTGAAGCCCTGCAACACTAGTACTCTGACACACTGTTCATTTCAAGAAAAACACTTAACTAAAATCTAATCCTAAGACTCTTCTGCCAACTCTACTCTAAACTAGGGCTGAATTATTTTGAGAAAACACCTTATTGCGATTATTTTGACTGATATTGTAATTGTGATATGATTTACGATATTAAGGGGAATGATAATGTTTGCATTGTTATTCCTCTTACCTGTAGTGCTATTTATACATCTAGATTGTTTTGGTGTGTGTTGCGGAACTTTGGAAATATTGTCCGTATGATGTCTGCCTTCACTTGAATATAATGGAAGTACGTAGATGTCACTCAGCTTGTGGTGCTCAAAGACAAAAAAAAAATACATTTGAAAAATTCAACACCAGTGTCTCTTTAGAGGAATCATGACCCAGTTACTCAAGATAATCCACAGACCTTGTTGTGAGCCATTTCATGCAGGAGCTATTCTTTTTCTGTGACTCTACTGGAACTACTTTCTTTCTTCTAGACAAAAAGTAGTTCCTACATTAAACAGCTGACATCAAGGTCTGTGGATTATCTTGAGTAACCAGGTCATGATTTCTGGAAAGAGACACCAGTGTTGAGTTTTTCGAATGTATTATTTTGGTGCGCTGAGCAGCATGTCTAGTTCCATAATGGTAAGAAGGCAGAAATCTCTACGGCCAATATTTCCAAAACTCACAAAAACTCACACCAAAACTATCTAGAGGAAACTGTATGTATGATTTTGGGGTGAATTGTCCCTTTAAGTCTGTAGAATTTAATGTGCAGACCAGGATATCTATCCTGTATGACATAAATTTAAAGTGGTATTTTTTGCACATATTTTGCATTAAACAAATGTTTGAAAATTGCAGTATGTTGAAAAAAAAAAATTGGATTAATTGTTGGGCCCTACCCTAAACTGCAGGAGGCTAGTTTTCTGGGTAGGTTTGCTGCAGGATTCAACTAAACCAACCTCTTTGTCTCTTGACCACACAGACACACACAGACACACGCATTGTACTGAAAAATAAATATTAAACCTTAAACTTTACGGACTCCGGTGTAAAATAAAGACTACTGATACACAGACACAAATGCTCACATCACGGTGAAATACAGTACAAACAGTGACGAGAAACAGTGTGATTCACAAGATGATGAACATGTTATGAGCTTTAAACCCCTGAGCTTGTGTGTGATAATGTGTGTGTGTGTGTGTGTGTGTGATATAAAGTGAGCAGAAGCTGATGTATCAAAGCAGTAAAGGTCAGAGCTGTGTGTATGTGTGGTGTGTGCGGTATTTCTAAGCAGACTTGGGCTCCCCTGTTGTGCTTTTTTTAAGGGACAGACCACAGTGTAGTCTGTGCGTGTGTGTGAGTGAGAGTGTGTGAACTTTACCAGGAGTGAAAGGAAAGACCCCTGTGTATTACAGAGAAAAGAGATCAAAGACTGACTCTCCTGACCAGAGGAGGGCTGGCCCACATCAATCCAACACTGGCTTGTGTGTGCATGTGTGCGTTTCGGTATGCACAAAAGAGTGTGACAAAGAAAAAGAGGGATAAAAAGAAGAACAGAGAGGGCAAAGAAGAAGCTGAGGGGATTATCACTAAATTTACAGTTGCCAAGCAGATCAAAAGTAAAAAAAAAAACATCTTTAACTGTGCATGTCTTCATGTGGATGTTGTGAGTGTAAGAAAATATCAATACACTTGAGTTTTGATATTTCATATTTTGTGATACTGTATCAATTCTCAAAAAACTGTATCATGATAATGTGATACATGCAAAGATTCATGGAACTGGTTCAGTTTGTGTTTGGTTTAAGCCCTCTATTCATAGATAGCAGTGTTGTTATCTATTGCAACTGTTCTGATTGCATAAAAAAGTAATGTTTTAACTCAGATTTTATGCACACGGTGGCGTGTTCTTTACACTATGACAGTTTTCTTAAAAATAGATGGAAAAAAATAGCAATAGCCTATATGACCTTGCTTACAGTATCACAATATATCAGAATAAATGGAATCGTAACCCCTGTGTCATAATTCTTGCCAATACACAGCTCTAGCGATGTGATCCTGTGATCCTTTATTCCAAGCAAGACGATATCCTAATGAACTGTAGCTGTAGGCCGTATGAATTGTGTTGCCGAAAGCAAGCTTGGTACTTCGGTCAATCTTCCTCCTCTCCTATTTCCTGTACTTAGATATGCTAGGCTTGTCTATGTTGAAAAGAATCAAATTTTGAAGATGGACCTGTGGAAGTGACATATGTCCACATCTTAAATTAGCAAATGTTAGTTAGCTAAGGATCAATGTAGATTAGTTTGCTAGTTTGTTAGTGTTTTGTTATCATTATATTACTTAAGATAATATAAATATATTTATATAAATTCACGGGTGAAGACACAGGTAGAAAAGAACAAATTGCTGGGGGCAAGAGGTGGGAACAATAGTATAAGACATACAATATGATAATATATTCTTATTTCCCTGGAGGAATCTAAAATGAAAACGATTGTGCAGAATTTTTATCATCTACTCATCCTGCCAAACAATGGGACATCACTGTATAATTTGACAGCGATGTAGGCTACCTGATGGCTAAAACTGATGAATAAAGGCAAAAATAACCAGTGGAGGACACCAATCTATGACAATCATGGCCAAGTTGGGCATTTCGGAGGATGCTGGTGCACTCAAAGACTGTGAGAATAACATTGTCATCGGCTTTGCTGCTTGTAAATAGTTTCAAAAAGCATTAGATTTTGATAGACTGCTACACTCGTCGTCACAAGTGATGGCTACAGGAGCACCAGCTTTGTGCCAGACAATCACAAGACAATAACGGGTGCTGGTTGGGTTGCGGATGCGGATTTGACTTAATTGGGATAGGTGCGGGTAATGGGTCAGTTCTGGTTCTCTGCTTTGTGGGTGCGGGCTGGTTGGCTTTGCAAAACTGAACCTGTGCAGGACTTTCTACGTCACTTCTATAGGAAAAGGAGAAAGTTGACCAAGGTACCAAGTTTACTCAACTGTTATTAGAACACAGAGCAAAAAGGGGCGGGACTTAGCAAAGGTGAATTGGCAGCAGTGACATCTCAGTCCTTCTTTAAACAGAAACGATATCAGCAGTGATTTAGGTGGCATTTCAGAGTGTCAGTGTGATGTTCCAAGTTTAAGCACCTCCAAGAAGTGTGCTTCAAGGGCTGAGGTCTATGAGGCTCACTGTCCATAAACTGTGGTGTGCACAACATCACCACTGACAGACTGTAACCTGATGAAGTGGTGTGGTAAGGGTCCAAACTTAAACACATGACAGAGGTTTATTGACAGCTTTCCTCTTCCCAAAAACTCTTTGTGTTAGTGCAGTATACTTTGCCTTTCTCGATGGTGCCGAGTCTTGCATAAGCGCCTGACTCCTATAGTTGCTGAATGAGTTTCTTTAAAGATACGTGAAAATGTTCTGCCCTAAAATTCCTGCCCGTGTGTGAAAATGTTTTAAAATGGATACAAAAACGAGGGTGCAACAGTAATAGAGACAGGAACTCACGCTGCAATGGAGAGGTTGGCAGCAGACAGGGGGCTGACTTCAGCCACCTCCTTGGCTTTCTGCAGGGCGATCTTCTGACTGGCAGCCTCCTCTTCCTCCTGTTCATCCTGCAGAGAGAGAGAGAGAGAGAAAGAGAGAAAGACATTAGGAAGGAAATCAGAAGCAAGAGATGAATGATTTGAGAATAATGCAGATGAGGGAATCCATTGAGTAGAAGGGCATAACTCTCATGATTTTTAGCATTCAGAAAAGATGTGCGGTGAGATTTTTAGCAAAATTGGACTGCAGCGTACCTTGGTCAGCTCCTGTGCATTGGCCAAATTGTCCACAGCGATAGCCAAGAAGACATTAAGCAGAGTGTCTGAACACAGTGTTGAAGGAAATCCAGCATGTAATACATGTATGTACAGCAAGCACATACAGTAATTGACTAAAAATTGGCTAAACACTTGGTGTACTGAAATTCCTAGCAGGATAATCTGTTGAACAGATGACACAACGTAATCATTCATGTTATACTAATGTAGTTACCAATTTCTGGTTGACTCTTAATGAGACACATTATAAAGACTATGTGGATTACAGGATGAGCACCACGGTGATTAAGATGAATTAAGAAATTAAGCAATATCTGTGTATGTATGTATGTAAATATCAGGATCTCAAACTGCTGGCCGGGGTCCATTTGCGGGCCCCACTTTCCATCCCTGCAGCCTGGGTCATGTTGTCTCAGTCAACTTTCTTCTTTCCTCCTGCTTAGGGTTCTTAGATGTGCTATGTGCTCAGCTCTTCTGTGTTTTACGGGAGAAGTGGAAAGTTGACAGAGGTACCAAATTTGCTCAACTGTTATTGGAGCATAGATTAAAAAGGGGCAGGACTTAGAAAGGGTCAATTCTGCATAATAAAGGTAGCTAAAAATGTGCAGGAACCTGCTTTTAGTTAAGCCTGACAAAAATATGTCAGTAAAGGAAATAAAAAAAGTCCATTTTCATAAGTATTGTGCTTTCTTGTCAAACTTAAACATTAAAGTGGGTACGTATTTATCTACATTTACACTGTGTTTAGTCTTGAAGGACCAGTGTGTAGGATTTAGTGGCATCTACGGGTGATCTTGCAAATTGCGAACACCTTATCTCACTCTCCCCTTCCAAGTATGTAGAAAATACGGTGGCCACAAAACTGGTGCAGAATGTGAAAGGCCTTATCTAGAGCCAGTGTTTGGTTTGTCCATTCTGAGCTACTGTAGAAACATGGTGGTTCATGATGGACTCTGTAGAATTCTTATTTTCATGTGATTATTCACTAATGAAAACATACTTATGAATATTGTATTCCATTTCTGCCACATTTTTGCCAATAAATACCTGTAAATCTCACACGCTGGACCTGCATGATGGAGAATGTCTTTATTTCCAGTATATGTATGAGTGTTTTTGTGTGCATGCGTGCTTCTTTGCATTTTTCACTGTCAAAGGATACAGTTGCCAAAAAGTGTGAGTACGATGAAGAAGACAGAGAAGGCCATGCCCTTATTGACTCCGCCCTGAGATTTGATGCCATCGTACATCACCATGTTCCAGTCCTCGCCGGTCAGGATCTGGCACACCACAAACGCACATACAAATGGTCAGACAGCGTCACATTCAGTCCAAGAACATGCAGGGATTAGATGAATTATGCTTTTGACTAATGACATTTAAGAATTCAAAAGTAGCATTCTGCATGTTACATCACTTCCTCCCAATCGCTTGCAAATTCATTCTTTATCCGCCTCCTTCCTCTTATATGTCTATGTCTCAATTCGAACGTCCATCCATTTCTCACCAATTGTCCTCACCTGGAATAGTCAATTGGCTGAGGAGAAGGTAATCGAAGTTCGTGTGAGGGAGTGCCATTTTCCAAAATGAACTTAGAGGGAAGAAGAAGTCAAATGGTGGGAAGTACAAAGGAAAGAGAGCAGGTGTGAGGGTAAAAACGACAGAAGTGTTTGAAAAAACTTCAAAAATGACTTCGATCTGGCAGAACGAAGCCAATCTCTCAGATGGGACATTACAATATGAAGAGGAAGAGCAGAAGAGCAAGTGATGATGCTGCGGTAAAGGAAAACAACACTGACTGTCCTCCGAAGAGCTGCATGCCCAGCAGGGCGAAGACAACTATGAAGAGGAAGAGCAGGAAGAGCAAGCTGATGATGGACTTCATGGAGTTGAGCAGAGACACGACGAGGTTACGCAAAGAGGCCCAGTACCTGACAAAAAAAGACAGAAAGTGCGTGTTTAACTGAATGCAATATCATTATATATATTATTATATATTATTATATAAGGGCTGTCCCTGACTAATATTTTTCTCAGTTGGTAAAGTAACACAGTTATAAAAATCAGTGCACAGTGGAACCTCTGCTGTCTGGCGTCAGCTGCCCTGCACGAACTGCGTTCCTTCTCGGCATGAATTAAAGATTTATTTTGACCATACCAGAGCTGGTGATTCTCGCAACAGTCAAAAGACGGTTTTTCAAAGGGAGTCTGGTAAGTTGACAAGAGCAACAAATCAGCTGTTTCTGGTTAAACAACCAAAAACAAAACCAAAACCAAAATGAGCAAAAAAGCAAGTGTCACCTGCCCTGAACGGGCTGACAGCACGTCACCTGCACTCTATTTCTTTCACTCTTCTCTGCTCCCATCACAGTTAGTTTTGTGATTTGTGATAATTTTGAGACCTGGCCTGTAAAGTTTACACCCTGTCATGCTGTTGCATAGCTCTGTGTACAATGACACAGCTTAAAATACAAAAGTTGAAACTTGTTTACCAAGCACTTGTCTCACTTTCTCTCATCAAGTTACCATCAACATGATCTGACCAGGATTTTGTTAATAAGTGCAACTGCTAATACAAAAAGATATTTATGAGTCCTCTTATTTATAATTCCTTATTGGAATGTTCTCTCTGTGCATTTTATCTTGTTACTGTAATGCACACTGACTGACAAAGGGAAAAAGATGTGACTGCTCAACTGGAAGAATCTCAGTCATGACGGGTTTGCAACGAATTATGGGAATCTTTATCTTTGAGGGTACAGCCCTAATGTCTTTCCAATGAATATCAGAAATAAAAAAAATATACAATACAGCAGACTCACTTGGTGACTTTGAAGATCCTCAATAACCTGAGAGCTCGTAGCACACTGATGCCAAACGATGTGCCCGGCTGGATGATGGACCAGAGCACTTCAAATATACTACCACATATCACCTAACACAGACACGGGCATAAGAAGCATTGTGGTTATTCATCATAATGAGCAAATAATGTGCACACGTCAGCGTGTGTGTGTGGTGTGTGGTGTAAAGTCTAATAGGTGTGAAGTGAGTGTTTGCACCTGCTTGTGAGTTTGTGCCTTTGTATATGTGTGTATGTGGGTTGGGGGGTGTCCCCGTTGTGCTGTGGGACTCACAATGCAGTCGAAGCAGTTGAAGGAGGAGTTGAGGTAGGCCTGTCTGCCCAGGCCGTACATCTTTATCATCATCTCCATCAAGAATATCCCCAGGAAGATGAATTCAGCAAAATCTTCACAAAGGGAGGAAGGTAAGAAGAGAGGAAGAGGAGATGCTCATAAGTGAGAGACCTCCAACTACCCATTCATCCATCCATCTATTCAACCATCCATCCATCCATTCATGTCTGTATGGAAGGGCAGTGTTTTATGATACACGTATTTAAGTATGTATTTAAAATGGGCAAGCACATGTAAATATTTTGCTATTAATTGCTATTTCTAATGTATCTCTGCTAAAATAACAAAATTTTTTAATTTTTTTTTTTTTTTTTTTTTTTTTTTCAAAATGTGACCTTTAGTTTCCAATTCACACACTATATCTCCTGAGACACATGGCCCATTCAGGGTTTCAATTTAACATATTCACGTTTTTATTAATCGTTTATAATCGTATAATCGTTTATAATTGTTTTATTAAACATTTTAGAAACAATTCCTTTGCTACTTTCTTTTTTTATTTTGTAGAAAAAGTTTTAAAAAGGGAAAAAAACTGAACAATAGTTATTCTCATGTGTTTTGAATGCTGGAGACAAATCTAACCTTTGCATAAACAATGAGCTATTAATATCTTATTCCTGTTTTTATCCTTCCATCTTCCCTGTGATTCCCCTACACAAGCAATATCATTTTGGTAATGGAAGCCGAGCAAACCGGAAATAGTTGCGAGCGTTTTGACCAGTGAACATGCAAAAACATGTGTACACAGGTGAATTAATCATAAAATACATTTAAGAAAATAAACAGAAATCAATATTTCACCGAATTTATATTACTGATTATCTTTAGACTATAGGCCTCATAACATAAGTATATCTGTGAGTCACAATTGCTGTTATACCCTTATCTGGGTACATGATTATCAAAGGAAATGTAATTCATTATTTTTCAACAAGAGCATCGAAGACCATCCTGAAAAAAATGTTTTCTGAACCAATATAACAACACTTACATCACGGTCAGTGTCTTTATCTCTGACACCACCATTTTGGATTTTTGATACAAATTATGAGCATATTTTTGAATGCTGGCATGAAGTTACATGACTTGACATGATATGAAGTACTTGACCCCTATCCCTTTCCACAGCCTGTCAATTGACTGTATACCCCAGGATACAGAAACCATTTAAGGGTTAAAATAGAAAATGCTCTTTTGTGACTTGTGTTTGTACAAAAAAAAAAACCAAAAACAAGGTCTGTAATTTGTATTAAATACATTAAAATTCTTCAGGTTTTTTTGCAATTTAAATCAAACTCAAACTCTCATCGTGTTGTTTTGTAGCTTGGGTTTTCAGTGAAGTCTAGAACAGCAAACAGTTCAGAAACATTTTTTTCCTCATTAAATTTCATTTTATCCCTTATGTCAGTGTCTGTTAAAAAAGAGAAACGCGACGAGACTCTGTGTGAAATGAGGACATTGTATGTTTGGATGTGCTTGTGTTAACTGGTTGGGTCAGCTCTTTCGTGGATTTAGCCACATTTACTTAAGAATTTGCTCACCCACTTTCTTCCAGTAATCTGTGATGAGAGTATTTGTGCATTTGCGGAGATAATCTGTGCACGCTTGCGCTAAGTGTGCATGTACCCCCTCTCCCTCCTACTCACTCAGAAAGTCTGAGAGCGGCTCCGGCTGGTTGTAGTGTACTACTGCCACACACAGTGTGTTGAGGCCCACCAAACACAGCACGGTCCAGTAGAAGGCCTGGGACTTAACAGCGTGTCGGATTAAGAAGCGTAGCCGTCGCTCCCGCCTCTTGAAAGTCGATCCTTCGAGCTTGGAGCTCTTCAAGCTGGCACGGGCAAATGGTGACCCTGGAAGGATAAGCAAGGCACATTGTGTATTATTAGCTCCACAGTGGGGTGAACAGTGGTTTATTGTATGGTTGTGTATATTTAGGATGCTAGTGTACAAAGTCATCTGTTTTTTTTTATTTTTTCACTTAAACACAATTAAAAGTAGAATCATCGTTTCACATTCAAAATTCTTCTTGTTTTTTTCCACTGGATGGCAGCTTAGAGGCATTTTATCATTTTTATGCATTCAAAGGGCATCCTAGTCGTATTTTATCAGGTTTGTCCACTGGAAAGACACACCAGGGGGCAGTTTTGTATGTTCTGTAGAGGAGTACGAGGAGTGATAGAGAACTTCACGTGTTTTTGCAGGACATTATGGGGTCACAGTGAAGCTGACTTTTGACCTTTTGGACATAAATGTCATCACTTCATCTTTTCATCTACACATTTAATCAGTCCATCTTGAGTCCAAGTGGTTCATTTTGTGCCAAATTTGAAGAAGTTCCCTCAAGGTGTGCCTGAATATGCGTCAGAGAAGGGGATGGACAGGGCAACCGAAATATAATGCCTCGGGCATAAGAGATGAATATCATTCATTTAGACAATTATTTACCACTGTCTTAGAACTTAGATCTGTCAAGACAACAAGGAAAATAATATTTAGTACAGACATTTGCTTGTTGATTAAAGGCTGCATTTGGTAAATGATGTAATCTGTGCTTACTAGACTGTTACAGCTGTTCTAATTTTGGCTTTACCATTAATTCATCATACCACATTAGTGATTTATCAAAATCTCATTGTGTTAATATTAGTGAAACGCAAGGGTCATCCAAATCCTTTGTGTCATGAGAAAACAGGGAGAACTGCCCTGCGTGTCACCTCTCTCATTCTCATGAGGAGAGGAGAAGGAGGGAGGTAACAAGGCAGGTTAGAGAAAAGAAGACAGAAAATATGTGAGGAGGTGAGGCAGTGAAAAAAAAAGTAACATGAGGAGAGAAGTGCAGATCAGCAGAGGACAGGAGGGAAGGAGAGGGAAGAGAGGAGGGTCAGGTAATGCTGATATGCAGATAAGATAGCATCTGTATGTTCCTGTGGTTTGCCTTTGAGTGTGTGTGTGTGTGTGTGTGACAGAGAAGTGAGTGTGTTCTTACCTACGGGCCAGATCTCCCACCCTTCCTCTGTTTAGAAGCTCAGCTTTGCTCTTATGGTTCTTGTGGCTTCCTACGGAGCCTGAATAGAAAAAAAAAGTGTTAATCTGTAATACAGCACAGATATGCTAGAATGAGTTACATTTATTAGTATCATTGTTGCACAAACACATAATAAGATCACAGCAAATTCATACCATCATATCATTTTCATTTTCATCATCCGCCAAATGACCTCTTCTACAAACACACAGAAGCAAATGTCAATAGGGATACAGCCAATTTAAAGGAGCAATATGTAGCATTTGTGTGTGCAAAAATGAGTAGAGCAGTCCAAAAAGCCAGTTGGAGCCATAGATGGTAAATTAAATATGTTTAATATACAATCTGTGGTTGAGACAAGTTGTTTTCCCTGCCCCCTTCTCCCCTGATTCGGAGAAGCTCAGGCAGGCTGCAGGAGCACTTCAGGAGTGCAAGATGCGCATCTTAAAATTACAATAAGAAGCAACGATGATTCCTGTAAGTTGATCAGCTGATTATAACTGTTATTGGCTGTCATTGTAAAGTTAGACCTGTTATCCTGGAAACAAAAGCCCACTGCTCTGAAAATACACTCTGCCTGCCAGACTCCATTAACATATTGCTCAATTTAACGGTTTCATTTACGCCTTCTACAAGATAATTAATGATGTTTTACGACTCATAAAGACACACAGACTCATTCGTTCTGCATTAATTTGAGCTCCAATACAATGAAACGGGGAAACTAAAACATTAAAAAAAAAACAAAAAAAAAAAACGTTATTCCAGCCTGGAATAGAAATTTCAAGGGGGAACACCGGTGCAGCGGTGTTGTCAGAGAGGTGAGTGTTTCAACTTAACATTTTCCTTAATCTCTGATGACATATCATGGTCATTTTGTGATTTATTACAGTAAATGTATTGCAGATTTCTCCTTTAAATTTATCTTTGATGACTTCCACATCATTTATCAATCTTATCATCAATTGTCATCTCTCATTTTAATTAAAACCAAAAACAAAGTCTTTGGCCTGCACCTGCGCTTGTTACCCATCCCTCCCTCTTTTGTTTTTTAGCTTCCTTGTTTTTATGTAGATTGTCTTTTCAAGAAGATCAAAGGTCTGTCCTTTCTGCCTGCCCCTTTATCCGCTCCTTCCAACATCCAACATCCAACCCTCCATCCCTCTTATCTTCTCTACATCTTTCCTGCCCTCAGCAGACGGGTCAAAGTAAAAAGACAAGGGAGAGAAAGAGAACTACGGGCAAACAGCGGTTCTTCTCTATCTGAGCATCAAACAAGTGTCTTTAATCCTAGCGATGTAAATCAAAGCTGTACAAGGTGGAGGGGCTATGATTCAAGATTGTTTGTGTAACATTCTGAGGAGAGCTATATCTATACTTTACCTCCACAGGTTGTAAATTATGTTCCAATAGATGCGTCACAGAAATATTCAATTTGTATGATGTAAAAGGCAAGAGATGGCACCACAGGTTTGGTGACAGAAAAACCAGAACTGGTGAAGATAAATCTGCACACAGCATTGTTTGATCGTTTGTACTTCACTACAAAGTTCAAATTGTATTCTTTCAAATAAAATGCAGTGTAGCATACAGTGGATCGTTTATGTTACCTGACTGACAAAAGAAATGTTGCTGTAAAGATTTATGGGAATGTATTGCTGAAATATGGCAAATACAATCGTCTGAAAATTAAAATCATTGTCTTTTTGTTACTTTAGAGTCAAAAATAGCCCAGAATGGAAGTACCGCGCACTGGCTCTAGATATGACTTTTTTTTTTTTTTGGTCCTTTTTTCCCCACAAGTTTCTCAGACACCGTAGGCTTTAATACACACTTGGAAGGGGAGGGTGGGCGAGCTGGTTGCAATCGGTAAGCTCACCGCTAGATCGTGCACAGTGGTCGTTTAAAACAACTTCAGTTAATGTGTAACTGTTTAAGCTAATGTTATATAGGTCGCTGAATTATGATGTTTCCTGCAGCTGCTTCATAGTGAAATCCACAAAATTCTCTTTTACTGTGAAGCATCACTATATCTCCAACATTTTATTTTATTGTATTAAAACTATTACAACAATCTATCATTAATTTATTAAACATATGAGTTGCACTTTATTTTATGGTACACTAATATGACGCAACAAGCTGTATTTTGTAACTTGAAATACAACAGAGCTGCACCGTAAATGAAAGTGAAGTCAGACATCTGCTACTTGAGACACTTTCTTCAGCTGGTATGATGCCCACTTCTTTGATCAAATCACATTATCTGCATACAGTATTACAATAAGTCTGTACAGTCACCCATAGACAAAATAGCTCTAACTAAGTCTATAATTTTTGCCTTAACTTTGTAGATCTGGTTCACATATTGTTTTTAAAGGGGGGAGTAGCAGATATGTGATTTCACTTTAGTTTACAGTACAGCTCTGTTGTAATGTGTCTGAAATTACCTGCTAATAACATCTAAAAAGGGTCTGATACTGTCTAATAAAGAACATATTATTTCTAGTTTTTGCCTGATTTGATCCTACTACTGTGCTGTAAAATAAAGTGCCACCAAAATATATATTTCAGCGCCTGATGGATTTGTTATTGAAAACTTGGGGACAGAATGTACGACAATAATATACAATAAAACAGGTATTTTTTGCAATATGCTTTTCAGGTTGGGTGTGTCTTTGTGTGCAAAAATAGAACCGCACAAATATTATCTCATGCATACCAGCTTTGCAGATCCACTCCAGATAACCATTGAGTTCCCTCTCAATCTGCTGCTGCCTTCTGAGCTTCAGGAACTCACTCCTGTTCTCCACACGTTCCCTCTCTTTGGCAAACTCCCTGAGGGGGACACACACACGCATACGCTTGCATTTTTAGTTTGACACACATAAACATTTTTTAATCAGTTTCAAAATCTATCAAGCTATTAATGCACGTGGGATGAAAAAAACTATCTTTATCTTTATCTTTATCTTTATCTTTATCTTTGTCACAAGCACAAACTTACCCTGACAACACACCGAGCACCAGGTTGAGCATGAAGAAGGAGCCGATGATGATGAGGGGGATGAAGTACATCCAGTTCCATGCACTCCCTGAGGCATCGTTGCTCTGGAAACACACACACACAGACATCAAGCAGAGTAATCAATGTTTTGCTCTTGGCCCCTGAACTTGATATAATAGCATCTAAGCTACCAGAAAACATCACGTGGTTAACAATTTATTACAGTGAGCACTGGGAGATTGCCACGACTCATAATGACTGAGACATTAGACATTCCTACATAGTGAGATGACTGTGCAGCTGCATGAATCAGCTTTGGTGGCGTATGTTTTGGCCTGACTGTGCTGAAAGTTACCCCTCTAGACCAATAATTTCTCAAACTTCTTCACGCGCCCATAAACTGACACAAATTAGACCATGGACCCCCATTTGATATGATTTTTGTCCTCATATGTTTTGTCACAGAAAGTATACAGCGTTTCCTCTGTAATTTTGATACAGCTGTGTTGCTTTGAGCAATAATTCTAGTTTTGTCGAATATTAGTCTCGTCTAGCCTGACCTCTGTGAACAGTGTCCAGTGCTGGAGAAAGGTCTGGCTCCACATATGCACATTCTGCTATAATGGGAAACGTTATATGGGAAAATGGGGGGAATTAAAAAAAAACAAAAAACGCCCTGCCTTGTTTGCATTCTTTAAACCAATCACAATCATCTTGGGTGGCACTAAGCCCAGGATGCAGGGACGGTGCTGCTGCAAAATAGTGTTGAGGGGTAACTTGTTTTGGTGGAACACACGCACTTTGGGGGGGGGTACAGGCATTAAAATTATTACATCACTGCTAAATAAAAGGCAACAGCTGCCGGCGTATTTACGTTTGCAGCATTAGCGCCCCAGGCGTGAATTTGCCGTTTTCAGCGTGAGGTCGCAGCTCAATTATTGTTGCTTCCAGGGGATTTTGAAAACATAGCAGATGCTGCAATAACGCCTGAAACACAGCAATGCAGTGTGCATCCGGTGAGTCAGGCTAGTCTAATATCTGTTTCAGGTCATAGTTATTTGGTTCTAATATTACAAATGTTTTAAATTATTATATAATCATAACTTCTAAAGCATCTGGACCACACTCAGATTAATTACAGACAGATTAGTAATTGTATTATATGAAGTTGAGCTGCACAATTAATCATAATAGTATCGAAACTGCAATATGAACATGTGCAATATCCTAATTGCAATTTTTTTAAAAGGAAAAATGTGTCAGTAAGTAAAGTATGTAATGTACTACAGAGACAACCTGACCTAAAAATCTCATTCTCCAAATGAAAGAAAACATGTTTGTTTGATACAGAACCCAACAAATGTCACATCATCACAATTTTTTTTTTCAATAAAATGAAAATCGTAATGCAAAAATGATCAGGAGCTCCGCAGGACTGCAGGACGCACGCAACTTACAGTATAAGATGAGTCGTACACTCTGATCAGCTGTTTATAACTGTCAGTTGTCTGTCAATGTAAAGCTAAGCCCGTTAACCTGAAAACAAAAAGACCACTGCTCTGAAAACATATTACTGCCTGCCAACATATTACTCAATTTAACTGATATAAACATCTACTCCTTCTACAAGAATATTAATGACTTCTTATGACTCATAAACAGACCCTCACTCATTCGGCGAACATTCGGCATTAATTTGAACTTTAACAGATGTGAAACGGGCAAACAAAAACAGACATTCCAGCCTGCAATAGACATTTCAAAGGACGACGCCACAGCTGCAGCGCTGATGTCAGAGAAGCGAGTATTTTCAACTTGTTTCTTTGACCTTGATGACACATCATAGTCATTATATGATTTATTATAGTAAATATATTACAGATTTATCCTTTAAATACTCACTTTTAAAAACTATTCAAGTAATTATAATGAAAATACATCTGGAGGGAACATCGTGTTAGAATATTTATCTTAAACTCATCATTAAATGTCCAGACAAGGAGGCCATTAAAAAAAATAGAGGCCAGTCTACTCTGCTATGTGTGCTGTCCACTGCTGTTGGAAATATAACCAACAGCAGGGCTGACATGAATTTGCTTTAAGTCATCTCAATAAGTAAATGCATATCTGCCACTCTATTTAGCTGCTCAGTACAGAGTAAATAATGTATAACAAATGCTTTGGTCTCTCCCTCTCTGTCTCTACCATCCTGCTGTCCAGACTCTCCTTCCATTTTCTCAAGTCACTCCTTAATTGTTTTCTCCTTCCTTTTGCATCCTTCTTTAGAATCATTTTTTACCTGCTTTTCCCTTTTACTTCATTCATTTTGATGCTTGTTCATTTGCTCATTCCTTCCTTCATTCCTACCTCCTCACCCTCCCTCCTACCTTCCCTTTTCTGTGCAATCTCTTACTGTCACAGATCAGCCTCTACAACTTCTTCATTTCACCCTTTCCCACCTCCAGACCCTGTCTTCTTTTTCCCCACTGTTTCTCCTGTCCTCCCTGTCTGTCGTCCTCCCGTCTCCTCCTTCCTCCATCTTTCCTTCTTGCTGCATGTGAAGCTGGTATCGCCACTGTGTACCCAATGTACCGCAGACCCTTTTTTCTACCATTAAACTTTTATCGCTCCCCTCCCCAGCAGCTGCAAGAATAACTTGGGCTGAACAGGCCCTTTTAAATATAGAGCAGCACCGGGAAGGAGGGACACAGGGAGAGAGACAGACTGAGAGGGAAAGGGAGGGATGAAGGGATGAAGAGAGGGGAAAAAAAGAAAGAAAAAAAGAGGGGTGGGGAGAATAAAACGGACTGAGAGGGAGAGGAGATGGGAAAACGAGACGACTTCAGTAACACTCAAAGACCCTCATCTACCTCTGGTCTCCTAGCAACCGTTGCCACTGACAGCGGGGAACTATTCAGTCTTGGGCATGAGTAATGACACTGTTCAAGACCTGGTGCCTATTTTATGGGCAGACGCACAGTGTGCACAGGTAAAAGCCATCACACTTGAATTTTCGTCTTTTATGAGAGAAAATGATCTTGGATGGTTTGGTTGTGCTGCTTCAGACTTAAATGAAAATGCTACTGCAACTATTGACAAAAATGTTGACAAACAGACCAAAGTTCAGCAGCATTTAACAAGGTATTCAATTTTTGCTTTTTTTCAGATATTGGACCTCATGCATGAACGGTTTGTATGCACAGATTTGATGTTAAATTGGTCAAACAATTTTAGACATTTTGTGGCATTCATCGATGCTTTCAATTTTAGACAAGATCAAAATATTAGCTAATAGCAACAAAAGCTTGTTTGCATTTTATGCTGTGACATGTTAATAATGATTAAAAAAAGCAAATTTTCTTTATGAAAACACAAGAAAAAATGTTATACTACATTTATTCATTTAATCATTTTAAATGTCACACTTAAAGATGGTTAGGTTACAGATACAAAACCTGTGTGCAATTCTGGAGTCTCAACTTTGATCAGAGTCAAAATGATTTAATCCATCCATTCTGCAAGTGCTCACTACTATCGTTTTCCCTACCTTCCAAAAAGAGACTGGTGATAGGTCTGACATATCCCAGTCCACTGTTTAACCGGTATTGAGGCTGGATTACACCCAAACAGAGGCGCGCACTGACAGCTGCGGACACCATGGACGCGCCGTGCGCTCCCCAAACTTCTTCAACTAACACTGCAGTTCATTCAGTCAGGCCTGGAGCTACCACTGAGGACATCGAGGTCATGTCCTCTGCATTTTTGTCTGGGTCTTTTTGTACATTTTTTAATGCATATAAATATTTCTTTCAATGTTAAGTCAAAGTGACAAATTGCTAAAGCTACTCAGTTGTATGGTTTGCTGTGACTAAAGTTGGAATCATCTCACCAGCAGAGCTGAACAACTCTGCATGCACAACACGTTACATTATGTGACACACGCGTACAATATCAGTTCAAAAAAAAATGTGCTGCTGTGTAAAACATAAATATAACAGAATGTTAGAATTTGCAAATAACTTTTTGACATATATGCAATTGACAGACAATATATTTAGAGTTTCACCTCATTACATTAATTGATTTTTGCAAATAAATGCTTAATTTGAATTTGGTGCCCTGAACTCCCCTCATGGGGCTACGACTCACGACCTCAGTACTGTATTTCTAAAATCCTGGCTACAGCCCTGCACTCAGTTTACCTACTGCTGCTCAGCAGACACAAATAAATCCACTCATGTGTGCATCAAGGCATCATCTCTAAATCTGTTGCCCTACCTCAAAACATAAGAATAATGAATTGAATTCAGTGGCCCTCTGACCCGGGGGGCGTGGGGTGGGGGAGTACACACCCTGACTACACCTGGTGCACCAGAAACTTCTCCACTGTGCTCCTCCATGTCCAGTAAAAAAGTTTCTTTTTTGCTGTTGTTCAGTGTCACTTCGTTTCCTTTTTTTCTACTTTTTTCTGAGTTTAATTGAAAATTTCCTGGCACGCGCATCCAATTTAAGATCAAATGCGATTCATCAACATACTCGGGTGGGTAACAACAGACTTGGCTGTCAGCGCACATTCCATGAATCCCACGTAGGATTTTCTTATTGTCTTCTTGCTGCTCTGTTTAGGTATAGGAGAAAAATAAGACAACATTCGTGCAAGAAGCCCAATGAGGGGCGGTATTATCCGCACAAAATGCCAACCAAATACATCAATAATAAAATAGCATGTCATGTCCCCAAAAACAGGGTCCATATGTCAAACTGATATTGCATCATTTCTCTCTAAATCTAATTAATTGGCTATTGGCTGCTGGTGCAGTACATGCATGACAAGGACTGATGGGTTTCACATTCTGGATTATCATCCTCTTTACCTGAATGATCTTTTCTATTCTCACCTAAACCCACTGGCACAGAGACGTGCAGCTCTCAACTGACTGACTGCTTACCCAGTAGAGCAGTTCCGTCCAGCCCTCCATGGTGATACACTGGAAGACGGTGAGAATAGCAAACAGGATGTTGTCAAACTGGGTGATGCCGTAGTTTGGTCCCAGCCAGTACGGTCTACACATGGTGCCGTCTGGACACAGCCGTGACGGAGCCTCTATCCCACATGGAAACTCTTCTCGGATCTCACCTGAAACAGGGATGAAAGTGGGCAGGTGTTTCAAAACAGGCAGGCATGTGCAAATATATTTTTTCTTTTGTAACAACAGCGACTGCTATCTACCGGCTAAAAATATGATCACTCCTTATTTTTGGAATTAAATTTGTGAAGGAATAGGCTACAGAAAAACAAGGTGCAGGTGACATAAAATAGTCATGACCATAGACATATATATGTAGACACTGGCCTTTGGATCATAAGTTAACTTTGCTGCCATACTGGAAAGGCCAGGACTAACCTGTGAACAAATACATGTACACTGTAAAAACAAAAAAAGTTGAGAAAACATTACATTACAGTGTAAATGGGAGAGCTGCCTTTCTTCTGGATAAAAAGCACTGTAATGTTTATTTCTAAACCGATTTCAATGAGTCGTGTTATATTCAAGGATCCATGAGGAGCAAGTTAGAAGAAAAAATCTTTTTCCTTACTCCATGTAGATCATAAGCCCTTGAATATAACACAACTCAATGAGATCAGTCGAGAAATAAACGTTATAGTGCTTTTTACCCGGAAAAATCGCAGCTTCCCTATTTACATTTTGTTCACAGGTCAATCCTGCCCTGTCCAATACGGCAGCGATGTTGATGCAATGCAGCAACAAGCCAACGCGGTCAGTTATATCACATATAGACATAGAATATGTCTATGGTCATGACACAGCACAATTGATCAAGCTTGAATTACATAGACATGTTTTTCTTTGTAGATGGAATGAATTTATAATTTCAACTCCATACAAGGGAAAGGGGGCATTTTGACCCTTCCTAAGTCCTGCCCCTTTTTGCTCTGTGCTCCAATGACAGTTGAGCAAGCTTGGTACCTCAGTCAGCATTCTCCCCTCATGTTTCCTGCACTTAGATAAGCTACATTGAAAAGAAAAGCACATTTTGGTTAAAAGGTGTTGCTGGGGAAAGTGTAAAACCAATATATATTCACATCTTGATGTTAGTAAAATGCTAGCAAAATCGCTAGCTAATCTGCTCTCTAGTCAAGTCATTCCCAAAGACTGGGTCGACAAGACAAGAGAATTTATTTGGGTCCCAAAATAAATAAAAGGCGATGGAAGAATTTTTGCAAATGTTAGATTTATATCTGTAGCACACCTTTTTTAAAGCATTTAAAACTGATAAAAGGAAAAAATCAAGAGCCTGATAATTAGATATGAATGCACTTGTTTTGTCTCATTTATAAAGCAGGCTAAATGTCCTATGTTGTTTTACTGATGAGGGGATGTAAAAACAGTGAGCTAGCCTGTTAACTCAGCCTAAATGAATCTATTTTTCATTTCTAAAGTTTTAACAAATGCATATGTTTTCAATAACACATCATGTATATATAAAATGATATGGAAATGGCAGTAAAAATGGTAAGGAACTTTCATTTATACACAAATGAACCCGAATTTATTGATAAGGCTTATTCTGAATTAGGTTGAAATGGTTTTTCATTTGTAAAAAGTGGGCCCCTAGAAATAAAGTTTAGGAAGCACTGCTCTAGTCTATCATTAGCTAGCTAGTTAGCTGGTGTTTTGCTCACTAAAATTAGCTAGTGCTTACAACCTAGCTAGTTAATTGACATCAACTGTTCGCAAGCTAGTTAGCTAGTGTTTCGCTAATGTAAAATGTGACCTTTTACAAGAGAAGAGAAGTTGATGCGATACGCTTATTCAACTGTTATTGGCACACAGACGGGAAGGAGGCGGGACTTAAGAAGGGTGAATTATCCAGATATTAGCAATTAATGAGACTATATCTGTGTAAACTCGTCACAAAAACATGGAATGGAAGTACTACAAACAATTTAATGGCAAAAATGTTATTTACAGGAACAGAACTCGGTCCTCATCGGGGCAAACAGTTACAGTAGCCAATCCACCCACACACACACACACCACACCAGCACACACACACAGACAGACTTCTTTACCTGTGTGATTGTCAAAGCAGGTTGTGTGGAATTTGCCCATGTAGAACTCCAGGCCAATGATGGCGAACATGAGGATGGCAAAGAAAAGGAGCAGGCCAATTTGCAGCAGAGGAATCATGGCCTTCATGATGGATTTAAGCACCACCTGTAAGCCTGGAGAAGACAGTGTATACTGTATTAAGATCTGTCACCAAGTATTATAATTATTAGCAGTTAGCATATACCAGGACTCCCAAATTACATTCCTAACATTTTGCTGTGCCCATTGGGAAACCTGGATGGAGGACTGAGGTAAAATAAACTATACCCAGAGATAATTCTCAATCCCACCTTTCAAATGTATATCACATATCGGAACGGAAGCCTCACAGGAAGCTTAGTGACTTTTATGATGAGTAAGCCTCGGTTTGCCTGTTCAGCCCTGTAGTGGCGTCCGAGCTATTAATAACACTGCAGTGGTGCTGGAACTCTACTGCCACTATAACATTTTAAAAAAGGAGCATAGAGTGCATAGAAGAACCACTTTTGTCGGAACACTTTGGGTGCATTATGCAGAACAACACAAAAGCTGCATAAAACCTTGACACAAAATGCTTCTCAGTGCTATTTTTGATCCCCCAATAAAATCTAAAACTGTTCTGCACTTCAGAAATGTTATTTTCTTAACAAAGGCGGGGATAAAGGCAGGGGAAGGGCTGCAACTGACGATTATTTTCGTTTTTAATTAATGTGCGGATTATTTCCACGATTAATTGCTTAATCTAGAAAATGTCAAGAAACTGTGAAAGCTGCTCAGCACAATTTCCCAGAGCCCAAAGTGATGTCTTCATATTGTTTCTTTTGTCCGACCAACAGTCCAAAACCCAAAGACTTTCATTTACCATCATGAATGACTAAGGGTGTCGCAATTTTAACATTAAATCAAAGATCAATTAATATGAGCTTCCAGTTTCAAGAATAGATTCAAAAGGCAAAACTGGCGATTCTCCTTATATTTGTTTTTCTCTCTACTCCCTGCCTTCTTGCTGCACCTCGTTTCTTCGTTTCTGAAGAAAAAACAACCCTTCAGTGATGACACAGTGTAGCTTTCCAGCCATTATATCATGATTTATACCATACAGACTCTTTTTTAAAGAAGAAATATATAAATGGCAGTTGGCAGGGCATAAAACCAATGATTAGTTGATCTTAACAAATTAAAGCTCAATAGTCTAACAGTGGAATAGCTGTCAGCGCAAAATACAAAAAAAAAAATGTTAAAATCAAAAAATCAAATTGTGACCTTCAAATCAAAGTAAATTTTGAATCGTGGATTTGGAGAATTGTGACACCCCTAAATGTCAAAGAAAAGCAGCAAGTCTGGATAGTTAAGAAGCAGGATCTAGCAAATGTTTGACATCTTTGCTTGAAAAACAAATCAACTAATCAATTATCAAAATAGTTGGAAACTAATTTCCTATCAATTGACTGATCGCAGCATCCTAGATCAGGCTGTTGCACCTGAAAGCTGGATTGTTACGTTGCCAGGCAGCTGGTTTTGCGAGACCATGGACAATCCATCTTGCCAGGCTTCAAGTAATCTTTTGGGTTCGCACCAAAACTGGCGTAGCCAATCAGCATCCAAGGAGGGACTAGCTAAAGGCATGGTTTTAGGTCTGATGACAGCGAGAAGTGTCTGTGGAAGTGACTCGTCTCAAACAAACTATGGCGGCTCCTGAAGAGGATAGCACAACTTGCACTGAAGGCTTTTCTCGATGGAAAAGATGTTTTTTCTCTTCTCCTGAAGTCAGCCCATGTTAGACATAAAAGACAGATGGTTCATCCAGTCACATGTCAAGTGTTTTTTTTTTTTAAGTGCCTGCCTTTTTCCCAAACAGTTTCTAAGGGCGGGTGACTTCCCCGATGGTTCTGTTTAACAAACGATCTGGAGTGTCAGGTTAGGTGGATCACATTCTGAGCTGAAAGCACACAACACGCAAGACCCTCGCAGGAAGAGGGGAGGAGGACTCTGTTTTTACATGGACGATGCTTCATGTATAAATTCAGTCTCAGTTGATGGACACTGTTTACCACATATTGAGCTTATCAATTCAAACAGTGCAGGACAGAATTATTTCCTGGGTGTATGTATATATGTATTTATTTTGTTTTTTTTTTTACCTATTCCATTCTGAATATACTTCATTATCTGTATTGTATTTTGTGTTTATTGTGATGGAACTACAACTCTAATTTTACATGTGTTCTATAATGATAATAAATGATCTTGAACCCTTGAATCCTTGATAAATTAATCGACTAATCATTGCAGCTGTAGGCAGCCAGGTGGCAGAAAAGCTGTGAAAAGTCTTTATTTTTCAATGGTTTGACTTTATACTTACTTGGAATACCGGACACCAGTTTGAGGGGCCTCAACACTCGCACAGCCCTGAGGGTCCGCAAGTCAAAATCTGAGCCCACAGTGGACAGGATCCTAAAGGGAAAGAGACAAGTGCACAAAAGTGTGCGCAGGCGATCAATATTTAAGCAGGTTAAGCTTGTCACTGTCAGTCAGCCTCGCCCTGTTTTCCACCCTCTCTCTCATAAACACACGCTTTTAACAAACAAACGCACACCCATGCCAGGTCGTTAGAAGCACTGTATGTAAATCCTGTAAGAGCTGAGCTGATCAATACAGCTGACAAGCGAAGTAGGACGGAGAAGTGTATCGAGATGAGGCAGGGGATGGGCAGAAGGGAGAGGGTTTTGCATCGGGATGACAAAGGGACTGTAAAATGAAAAAAAAGCAGAGATGGAGTGATGGGGAGGAGGGGAGGAAGAGGGAGAAGGTTATAAAGGCATAGAGAGACAGAGGGAGCGCTGGCAGATGGTGAGAATCAGAGATGCTGACTTGCTTTTTTCTGCCTATTTTTATTCTCGGTACGTTTCAAATGTTTTGTCTTGGAGCCTTCGCCGGGCTGCAGAGTAAACGTGTTGTGGTGTGTGTTACAGCACCTGTATCGCCACTCGTCATCTAAATAAAGACTTGTAAACAGCATGTGTGTGCGTGTGTGTGTGTACTTGAGAGGGTTAAGATGTTCCCTTGCGCTGCCTGCCAGACTTCCAGTCAGTCCCTTCGTCTGACGCACACTGTGAATCATCCTCCTTCCCACTTCTCTCTCTCTCTCTCTCTAACTCTCTCTGTTTTTCGGTCTCTCTGACACATTTCCACTTTCCTCTGTTCCACTAAGAGGCCCAGTGACACAGCAGAGCCTTAATCACAGGTTTGAAGTCAGCCTGCTTTGCTTGGAAATTGGCAGGAAAGGAAAAGTAACACCGATCCATGCAGGATCTATGGGTGGAAGTATACTCAGCTGTGGCTTTGAATGCTGTATTGTGTTACCAGGAAGCCCCCCAGTGATAGGCGCTCCATCACTACTATAGTCAAGGGTCCTTGTAATGACATTGTGTGATATCAAATGCCTCATCAGAGGCTGACTTGTAACTGAGAGGTTTCTGGTTTGGTCACAAGGCAACACTGTACTTCAGCTAAAACATTATGGCAGAAGTGCCCTTGAGCAGCTATGCAAATCCTATATTCTTAGAAATACAAAACATTCAGATGTATTACTGGGAGTGATATTAAAAATAGAACTTCACTACAAATCGTCCAGGACAAAAATATTGCCTTATTGCCAGTTAATCTCTCCAAACAGATATCTGCATATGAATGCAAAATGCAGATATCAACTGTAAGTCTGTTATCCTGAAAACAAAAGCCCACTGCTCAGAAAATACACACTCTGGAGTTGGAGTTCAGTGGCTGCCTGCCAGACTCCATTAACATTTTGCTCAATTTAAGCATTATAAAAATCTGCTCCTTCCACAATATTATTAAGGATTTCTTACAACTCAAAAACAGACACTAACTCATTCGGCAAACATTCGGCAATAATTTTACCTCTAATTATCATGAAGCAGGCAAACAATAACACAAGTTAAGACTGGAATAGACATTTCACAGGAGGACAGCGTGGCTGTATCACTGTTGTCGGAGGAGGAAGTATTTCAACTTAGCATGTTTCCTTAATCTTTGATGACATATCATGATGATTTTATGATTTATTACAGAAATATATTGTAGATTTTTCCTTTAAGGTAAAATATAACAATACACAATATGCACATAAAAACCACCATACACTTATCCCTGGATAGAGAGGATATAATACGCACATATTATATATAAATGTGTTATGGCACATATATGTGACCATGCACATGTAAAACTGTAATTAATAAAAAAAATATGTTTTTTATTCTTTTACATTTTTATTCTATTTTACTTGGTCTTTAGTAGCCTATATTTCACCCACTCCCTTTTCTACCTGTACTATTTGAGCTGTTGTAGCATGTGAATATCCCTAGTGTGGGATCAATAAAGTTTATCTTATCTTTTTTTAAAGTTATGTTTTTGGGCTTTTTTGCCTTTATTGGATAGGACAGCTGAAGAGCAGACAGGAAAGGGGGTGGAGAGAAAAGATGACATGCAGCAAAGGGCTGCAGGCGGGAGTTGAGTCAGCGGCCGCTGCAGAGAACTAATAGCCTCCATACATGGGGCGGATGCTCTACCAACTGAGCTACAGTTCCGCCCCAAGTTTAGCTTATCTTAGCTTATATTATTTTTATCTTATCTTAAGCTGGTTGAAGGCTCATGAAAACAGTTGTGATCTCAGTTTATTTTTGAGTGAGTCAACCAAGCTAGCTTCTCAAATTTGGATAGGGAGACGATTCTGGAGAAGAGGGGCTTGGTAAGAAAAAGCTCTTCCAACGAATGATAGTTTATTTACTATTGGAATGGTCAGGAGACCAGTGTCTTGTGATTGTTTTTTTGGCATTTTTGCCTTTATTGGATAGGACAGCCAGAGAGTAGACAGAAAACAGGGCAGAGAAAGAGGGGATGACACGCAGCAAAGGGCCGAAGGCGGGAGTCGAACCAGCAGCCGCTGCAGAGGACTAACAGCCTCCATACATGGGTCGGACGCTCTACCAACTGAGCTAAACGTCCGCCCGTGTCTTGTGATTGTTGACAGCTAACAAGTATATGTGGACTGGCAAAGGATGATAAGAAGGATGGTGCAAATCTGTGTAATATTTTTTAGGTTAAAAGTAGGATCTAATGAGCCAGAGAGCACGGTGTTACGAGACAAAAGCATGAACAAGTGTTTCAAGCATCAGCAGTGGAAAGAATGGGACTGATCTTGCAGATATTTTGTGAATGAAAACATGCAATCTTTTGAGATTTGACCCAAACATAACACAGAGATTTCTAATAATAGGGCTTTGAGAAATAGTGGAAGCATCTAATTTAAGAGTAAGATCACTGATTTTTTTCTCTAATCTGCTTTGTACTAAGAACCAGCATTTCAGTTTTATTAGTATTTAAGAGCAGGAAGTTAGATGACATCCATTGTTTGATTTCTACGAAGGTTTTTATCAAATGTGTACACACAAAAATTATGCCCACAAGTCTAAAAACTCGAAGCTCATGTGTCAGTTCTTTTGTTTTAAATCACATCTCTGCTCACATCTAAACACAAATCACATCATTTTGCACACTTTGTTCACCTGGATAACACCAGCCTTCAAAATGCCTCACCCTGATTACCAACTGGTGTCAATCACTAACCTGTTCAAACCTGTTCAAACTCAACTGGCAAAACACTTCATTCATGCTCCAGACCATATGCAATCACTGAGTTTTGCCAGAATAGTGGAATTTTGAGGGAATAACAAAATTCTTCCAGCCTTACCAGCTGATAGGCAAAGAAAACGATTTTGGTATCAGAAGTGTTCTGGTAGCTGTTTGTAGTAGTAAGAAGTAATGAGTAGTATTGACCAATCATGTTTGAGCGGGCGTTGGGTGCATGCAGATGAAACAGTCCTTCTGTCTGGGAATCCATCAGCTGTCATTCTATGATGATTTAGCTTTTCATGATCTTTATTAAAATTATCTGCAGTCATACTTGTGAAACAATTCAGTCACAGACCAGGCTGCATTGGAATGCCCAAAACACACACTGGCCGTTACTAAATCGTCTTCAGACGATAGCTGATGGGTTCTGAGACAGATTGCTAATATACATTTACGTTGTTGATGTACTGAAACGTGTAATCATGATGTAACACTTCCTAATTTGTTGACGGATTTATAGACTGTATGAAGCCAATGCAATGTCATTATTTTCAGACAGTAGCCATGTCTTCATATTCTTTCCCTTCTTGATTTATCTAAAGATGAAGACATGATTAAAAATACATTTAGCAGTTTTGGCAGACGCATACATGTTTTTGTGTAAATATTTTATATGTTTTTTTACCCACCAACTATCCCATTAAGACCATTCAGGGATTAAGACAACGATTTACATAATACTTCCACTGCACTGCTGTTTCAAGGATTTTAGGGTCAGTAGCTCCTGTTATTTATTGTGGAATGTGAATGACATTGTATTACTTTGACACATTCTTGTATTTTACCAATATGATGAGTGCAGGCTCAGATACACATCATCACCCAAAAAAAGCAGGTTGGGATTTAGTGTGGGATAAATTAGCTTCGAGGAAGCTTGTCAACACAGAACACTGCACTGATGCAAATAAGGCTGGTGATAAAGGGAGAGAAAAAGGTGATGTAGGAAGGGAGGGCGAAATACAGTGGGTATTGCATAAGGGGAAAGAAATGCACTGAATAGATAGCAAATACAGAGGAACAACAGGATTAACTTGTTCTATAAATAAGAAGGTTAGCCAGCCTTGTGATTTCTATGTTCAAAACGTGGGGACATACAATGTTTAGCTTGAGTCAGTTCTTAAAGAAATAACCTGCACATCTGCCTGGAAATACAGAACATCTGTATTACTTGGTTAAAATACAGAAATAATTTGATTAAAATCCTCTTGCTGCACTTCCATGTTATCTTATGTAATATATTTCTGTGATACGACTATGGATATAGTAATAACACTGCCAATGATGAAGATGATGATGATAACATAGACGATGTTGACAATGGTGATGATAACATGATGACAGAGATAAATATTTCAGTTTCTAAACAGCATCTGCCGTCACAGACAGTGTCAGGCCGATGAGGCAGTTCCTCATTCACACCGTCTCCACGGTTACTGGGCCCTTTCTCATTCATAAGTGTTTCCATGGCAACAGGGACCTTGGCTCATTGATAGAATCTCTGTATCACCTTGGTAACAGGGCCAAGGGAGGAGCCTGATTGATTGTTTTTTTTTTTGTTCCTCTCTTCTCTCTTTGATGCAAATGTATCACAAGTCGCACAGACAAACACACATGTACATGCACATATACGCATGCAAAAAATCGACACACAGATGACAAAAGTGCACACACACGGGCACGCACATCTGCACAGCAAACAGGCGCTGGTTGGAGATCAAACATATTGAGTGCGAATAATTTTATTCACGTATGCACGCTGGAAAGTAGGTCATTTGGAACAACCAATAGAAAACACTGTCAGGGACAGAGATGCTTTCTACAGTACATCTTATACACTTAAACACGCACACACAGGTAAACACACAGACATAAAACCTGCACAGTATGCAGAGGGACACGATTGATTAAGGAGAATCACATTAAGCAATACTGCTATTATACAATCTCCCCGTTGACCCCTTCTCATGGGACAACAGTGCATTATACAAACACAATCTTTTTTTTTTTGCCCGCTCTCTCCGTCTGCTTTCCTGCTGACTTCAGCTAAATGTAGCTAATTATCTCTGTCCACATCACTGACCAAATCGCTTCATCTCTTCCCCAAACTCCCAACTTATCTCTCCTTGTCTCCCTGCTTTCCTCCATTACCATGATTCAACTATTTCATATTTCATGTATCGGCATAATTATAAACGCTCTCTCATATAATATTATCCCCTACCCTTGCTAGTGAAGGTGTTAATGACACTATTAATATCCCATTATTCCTTCAAATGACATTCCATTTACAGAAGTCCATACAGCACAACTGTAGACAATGGCAGAACTGAAGACAGTGCCTCTGGACCAGGCCTATTCAATTAGTTTTTTAGAGGGGCCAGATTAAAAAAAAAAAAACGTTGAGTGCCACTGGGGCCGGACATTTACATTTATTCTGTCTGACCTGAAAGGTTGGGAATTTAAAGGAGCAATGTGTATTTTGTGCATCAAGAAATGAGTATTGCTCTTCAAACAGCGAATAGGGAAATAGAGAAGAAACACCAGGGAAACAAAAATCGCTTCAACCGCAGACTGTATATTAAATATTAAATTCAAACTATTTAATGCACAGTCTATAGTTGAAGCGAGTTGTTTTGTCCTGTCACCTCCTCCTCAGACTCAAAGAAGCTCAGGCTGCAGGAACACTGCAGGAGCACAACACTGTAACTGTACACTGTAAGTTGATCAGCTGTTTCTAACTGTAGGTTGTCTGTCAATGTAAAGCTAAGACTGCTATCCTGAAAACAAAAGCCCACTGCTCCGAAAATACACACTCTGGAGTTGGAGTTCAGTCACTGCCTGTCTTACTGCCTACAAACCCCATTAACATTTTGCTCGATTTAACCGTTATCAACATCTACTCCTTCTAAAAGATCATCAATGATTTCTTACAGCTCTGAACAGACATTATTTCATTTGGGAACATTCGGCATTCATTTGAACACTAATTAACATGTAACTGCAAACTAAAACATTTATTCCAGCCTGGATGATATGTCGAAGGAGGAGAGAAGAGAGTGTCCTTTATCTGTAACGGCCTATCATGGTCATTTTATGATTTATTACATTAAATATAATACATATTTCTCCTTCAAATGTCTACAACAATGCATCTTTTTATCTTTGCTGTATTAGTTTCACATTTCCTGTCTGTGCTTCACAACAGACATAAAAATGCTAAAATGATGATTTATCTTCTACTAAACAAACTAAACACCCATCCATTAAAATGAGGTTATATAAATAAAATCACATACACTTTTTTCTATACTTATAAATGATCACAGGGCCAGATTGAGGTAGTTAAAGGACTGGATTTGACCCTCGGGCCACCAATGAAAACGTATAAACTGTCCCATATAGTATGTACTTATCTGAATGTGACAGCTGCTGGGAGTTGCAATAATTTTTCACAATAACCTCAAAACACCTTTCAAACTGTGAGACAAGCTATTTTAAGAAAGCATGATTTCACAATCAGTCCAAAATAACAACAAGAGTGAAGGAGACTTTTTATAGATCGAGATCAGTCATTATTATTATTATTGCCATTATTTCACCATGCACATAGATTTAGTCAATTTTAATTGCAATTGATTACAAGGGCACAAGAAGGTTTCCTTCCTTTATTCCTCTACTTCCGTGTACCAGTCGTATCTAATCAAAAGAACCTCAACAAGGGTACAAACAGGAGGAACGGAGGGGAGGAAGCAAGCCAAGAATGGCTGTAAACTAAGGGTAATTGGACTAATAATCAATAGCGGGCATAAAAAACAACTAGCTTATTCCCAGGGCCAAATCACTCAGGCAATTTAATACAAGAGATAAGTCAACACGCACACTTGGCCACAGAAACAAGGGTCCACACAAATCCTCTGACATCCAGCAAGGCTGGAGTGTGAATAGCTAATCTATTCAGACGTGTTAAGTTTGTCTTTGTATGTGTATGTATGGAGGCAAGTGCACAGGATTGAGAAGGAAATGGAAAGGAATGTTTGAAGTGGAAATGCATGTGTGTATGTGTGTGTGTGTGTGTGTGTGTGCGCATTGGACAGTGTGTTATCAAAGGTTTCGGCCAGAGGTGAGGAAAAAGGCCAAGTAGCCTTTCATCTTCAAAGAGCTGCACTGCTAAAAACACAACCCCCATTCATAGAGAGCACAACAAAGAATGTGTGTGTGAGAGTGTAAAATGTATTGACTTCAGTCAGTGTACATAATGTATCATGGGAATATACAGTATGTGTGTTTTAAGTACTGCAGCAATATATTCTCTGTCTGTACATATTGCTGCAGCTTCCTGCTTCATTGCAAAATGGTAACGACACAGCTGGTATTTTACATCGCAAAATAAATAGTTTACTTTCAAAAACAATCTTTTGAATAATGCTCTATTTATGCTCCATGATAATGTTAATTTCATGTTCAGTGCCTTATTCCTGTTTCTCATTTTCTAACACCTTTCTCTACACTCCTTTTGTTTGACTCCATTTTTACATCTTGCTTTTCTTTCCTTACTCTAATTCCACATTTGCAAAATACTGCCTTTGATTTCACCAAATCAGACAAACTCTGTGCCATTTCCACTGACTTTTCATGAGTGCCTGCATGATTGGTCACTTCCTGGACTCTACATGTACAAAACCTTTTTTTTTTTTCTGAAATTTCTTGCCTCAGACATTTTGAGAAACCACTTTTGGTGCCCTTGTCAATCATCTATTGATAACGCTATAATTAATTTTAGTAATGTGTCCATTAGAGATCAGTACTAGTGGAGCAGTGATCATGCCCAGATCAGCAGAAAGCGGACATCTGAAGAGGCAGGAGAGAAGAGATGGGTAGATTTAAACTAGGATCGGGCGATGTTGACCAAAGTGGCATATGATGATGTCCACAGTGAAACATGGCAATGGACAATGATGCTGTTGTTGGGTCTAAACAGGTCTTTGTTTTGGCACCACATGTCCATAACTTAGTTGTTTTTTAAAAAAATAATAAACTCGACATGGAGACGTGCAATGAACAGCAACAACAGCGTCTTTTTTATTTTCCCTCCCACATAATAGAAAAATAGAACTTAATGGCAACTCTGAAGGGACACACTACCTAAACTACAGAATGTTTTTAAATCACAATGTTACGATGGCAGAGGGCTCAGTGGTCAATGGCTGTAGCTACGGTTCTGAGCTACTGTACAGGACAGCCTCCATGGGAGAGGATCTGCACCCACTGTACATATTGTGTACACACTGGACCTTTAAGGCCACATTCTCAATATTTTCAGAGTCTCAACCTGCATACAGCCCATTGTGCTGCGATAAATTATGAGGTAGATTACGCTTACAATATTAAAGATGGGTTGTCATTACAGACATAGGACTCTATCTTCCACCTAGTGCAAAACGGCGCACAGTGCAGCGCAGCTTTCTCTGCTATTTTCTGACAAACACAGTTGTCATTTTGATACCCGGCACCCAGTTTGTATAAGTAGCAAATGTGCTGGAGCGCATCTGTGTGCTAACTGGCATGTTTTGTCTTAAAATAAGGACTGCTGTCAGTCATTACACAGTAACATTTCCATGCACGCAGTAATGTCACAGCAGTCATGCTGCTGTGCCTGTTGTATAAATGCGCACACAGGGTCTTGTGGGGAGATGCATCATCCTATTTCGCTCACATGCAAAGCATCAGCTATTGATTCGAATGTTTATTTTTATGACCCACCTCGTCCGACCCACGGATTTGCCTGCAATTTTAACTGCCTTGCACCTTACTTTGCGCTTGAATTATACACCGGTTACATAGCAAAGTGGAGTTGCACACACAATAAATGCACTTGCGCCATGCATTTTAGACCCTGCACTATAGATGCTCTAAATGCAGCCCATAAGCTTTACTTCCACCTGGACATGAACCGTGAGCATATTTTCTGCTCCCATGTTGGATCAACATGTCCACTACACCACCAGCAATGCATGTCCCTATAGGAGACACTGACGATTTACCTGCTGCGCCATGCTTGCTCGGTGGAATTCACTGTCAAAACTTACAGATTTCCTATTATTAAACACAGAGGGAGGGCGATTATGTGAGACCGAGCATTAGCTGGAAGTTTCAAGAACAGCCTCACTTCCTTCTGCTCTCTTCATCTCACTACGTCCTGCTGTCTCACTGACACTCGTCTTCTCACTTCTCTTCTCTCTTACAGTCACTCTGTTGTGCCATGCTGAGATGAGCTTGGCTTCATGATTGCTCCTATTAAAGCATAAGGACATACTGCCAGACTGCTCACTCACTCAGTATGTGTGTGTTGTGTGTGTGCGTGTGTGTGTGTGTGTGTGAGAGAGAGAGAGAGAGAGAGCTTCCCTGGTGCTTCGTCAGCAAAGATGCGCAAGGTTTATATAACCCATGAAGCTCTCCAAATCACCACATGCACACACACACGCACACACAAACATGCAATGACCTCAACACATTAATCAGTGCCAACACTCCCACACAATCATCACACAGGAAAACAGCATTACTGCTGTCTAAATGCAGTGATTTACTCTATGCTTCGCTGTTTTAATAGACAGAATCAGTGTAAATGTGAAATCTGCAAAGTTGCAAACAAGAGAAGCAGTTTAAGCATGTTGTTAAATGTTTCAACAGGAATCAATTATCGATTCTTAAGTTTTGTTCAAGATCTCAAGATGTGCTGTGGCATATTTAAGGCAACATCAGCTTTGTGCCTCAGTTAACTGACAGGCATCTAATACAGATTCTCCTCTTTTCACTTACCCCATCACCCATGATATCACATTCATCTAAATTACATTAATATAAAACACAAACTACACCCACACACCACCGTGAGACAGTAGTAAACATATCATCACACAGCCTGCGATATCAAAAAATGTCCTGTTCATATGGATGAATTGAAGGATGGATGGAGACATGTTGGGAATCATCTGGCAGAGACAAATCAGTGCAGCTTTTCTACATTACTGAAAACCTGTTTGCATGTGTGTACACACAATCCTTTTGTGTGTCTTTGCTCCTTTTATTTCTGTCAATCCAACTTATTATCTATTTATTCCGGTTCTTTGTAACCAGGTTAAAAATAACATACATTCAGTGGTGAAAATCTATACTCAAGTAAAAGTACTGTTACACTGCTAAAATATTAATCAATTACAAGTAACAGTACTGGTGCACATAAAAGTACAAAGTATTCATCTCAAAAACTACTCAGAGTCTTAGTTACTTTTTAAACACTGATGTTTCTGTAAATGCATTATCAATAAGGTTTCTGTTTCTCCAAGTTTTCTGTTGAAAATGTAAACAATGGATTAATCATTAATAATTCAGGAGATGCAAAACATGTTTTTTTCCCCCTCATTTTAAATCTAAGTTTAAGTTTTCTTATTCAACAAATGGATATGCGTGACAAAACAGTGTCAAATGAGGTGTAATTACTGCACTGACATGACTATTGACTATTGATGAAATATCCATGAATACGGTTTTAATTGGTTAAATTCTTAATGGCAATTAATGATTAATCATTAGTTTTCTTACTCCAAACGTTTGCTGCTGCAGATTTTTTTTCATTTGTATGTCTTTGTTTTCATTAACCTCTTTGTGATCAGATAGCCTGATTGGCTACAAAAATGCAGATGAAAAGTTTGGATATTAATTCAAATTGTACCCAGTACTCAAGAATGACTTAAGAAGTAACCAAATATATTACATCATGTAATGCATACTTGAGTATGAGTAAAAGTATAGACTTGAGATGAAAGCGAATAGATATATGTATAAAAATAAATGCTATATTTATTAATACGGTTGAATTACGTCATAAATATGGTCAAAGAATTCAGTTCAACAATGGTGAAAAAAATACAGTTTAGTAAATAAGTTTAAAACATGCAACAGAAGACTTTTTATGTTAAAATGTCTTATTGTTTAAAGTTCGTGGTAGCAAGAAGAAGTAGTGTGCGTGGACAGGTGTAATACTTAAAGGCCTTTCCCTGATTAAAATAGGGAGCGGTGGGCTACAATATTCTAATCGTTGAGAGTAACTCCATCATGCTAATTCTGCCATGTAATCAAGTGTCAGCTCGTCCTCATTGACACCTTGTCTGTCGGGCTGCATTCCACTTCACTGACCCTTTACCCTTGCTTTGACCTTGTCATTGAGAGTTCAGACACAAACACAACTTTGCTTACTGAGGAAATTGTTTAGCCCTTTCCTTTCTTTCCAAAGGCCTATTTAGCATTGCAATTGGCATCTTAAACTAATCGCTGATCCTTATACATGGTCCACGATCTGGTGATAAAGGTGTCAAAATTACAGTTGGGGTTCTATTTCATGTTGGAGTTATTGTACTGCTAGCCCATCTTTTTTCTGGAGGGTGGAGTTTTTCCCTCCATTATTAATTTACCTGCCTCTTTTTGTTGTCTCTTTCCTTTCATAGTCATTACCTCTCAGTCTCTACTTAACATTTATGAATTGTCTTGCATTCTTTCTCTTCATACCTTCTATCCAATGCCTGTTCCCTCTGTGCCCAGCCCCCCACCACCACCACCAGCCCCCATCCCTCCGTCTCTGCGTGTATTGTGGTGACATTTGTTCACTACCCAGGTTGCTGGCTGCCTGCAGTTCTGCTCTGTGATCTGACTGCTGGCTTGCCCAGAATGGGGCCATTCATTAGGGCAAAGGAGCAGGGACAGGACGCTCACAAACACACACGCGTGCACAAACAACAAAAACGCATGACAGACCACTTCATTTTGTCCAGATGTAGTCAAATAACGCAGAAGAGAAACCACATTTGATTCTGACACTGTTTTTCATTAATCTGTGTGCATTTTTGAGGGTTGTCCTGTGCATGCACTTCATGCGTGCGCCTGTGTGTTTGTGATAGATGTGTGCTCGGCTCGCGCCTCTTTGCTCGCCACTCACCCTGTGAGCACCACCACAAAGTCCATGACGTTCCATCCATTTCTCAGGTAGGAGTTCTTGTGGAAGGCGAAACCAAGTGCCAGGATCTTTATTCCAGACTCAAAACAGAAGATCCCAATGAAGTACGGCTCTGTATCATCCTGAAGATGGAGAGGAAGTAACAAAGAAGTGAGAGGGTGGTGGGAAAAAAGATGGAGGGGTTAAACAGGAGTTCAGAAGGATATCTTCACAAATATGTGTTAACTTTTTGTCTGCACCAGCTTCAGTGTGCACTCTTAGAAAATAATGGCTCTAACCGGAACCATTCTTTAGCTTTTCCCTGTCGGAGGGACCCTTTTTGGTTCCTGGTAGAACATTTTATAAAGTTTTCACTTGGAGCCCTTTCAGAGAGTTCTACGTAGAGCATGAATATAAAGGGTTCTACCTAGAAACATCTATGAGAGGTTTCACCTGGAACCCCTGTGAGAGGTTCTAAAAAAGAACTCTTGGACTATGAACTTGGTGTGATGGTTCCACCCAGCTAACAAGGACCCAACCAGGAGGTTCTACTGAGAACCTTTTTTATTTTAAGGATTCTATCTAAAACCTAAGCCAGGGGCTCTAATAAGAGCCCTTTTATTTCCATAGGGCTTTATCAAGAACCCTCCCTGAGGGTTTTACAAGGAACCTTTTTACATTACAAGGGTTCTATCTACAACCCACCCAGGGGGTTCTACTGAGAACCCTTTTATTACAAGGAGCTCTACCAATATATTCCAAAGGGTTTATCTAAACTCCAACCCAATAATTTATTTAGAACCCAACTAGGAGCTTCAACCAAAAAACCCTTTCATATTCCAAGGGTTTTATCTACAACACAGCCAGGGGGTTCTATTGAGAACCTTTCTATATTATGGTACAAAGAGGTGGAACCCTTAGTATTACAAAGAACCCTTGACTAACCTTTTCTTCAGAAAAGGTTTCATCAGAAGCAAAATGGTTCTGAGTGGAACCTCAGCCCTTCAAGAAGAACCATTTTAGAGTCCTTATTTCTAGGCGTGTGTCCATGTGGAGATGGACTTGCCACTGTGTATGAAGTTTTATGTGTTTTTAGAAATGTGTTTCTAATGTGTTGTAATGCACAGAACATTTAGTCCACGTTTAGGTAAAGAGGTAAAGAAATCCCTGTTTTCTTTTACTGGAGCAGCTGCATGCATCTCCTCTGAAGTAAAATCAATGGGGAGTCACAACGGTCACCTGGATTCAATCATGTTTACGTATGGCTCACAGGCTCACACACTGTATCATGTGTGTTGAACTCACCAAGCGTTCAGACAGCGGCGTCTTGTCCCCGTCAGGCAGATGTTGTTCCAGAGCCAGGACAATGCAGTTGGCAATGATGGTAGCTAGAATCATCCACTCAAATGGAGTGAGGAGGGTCAGTCAAGGAAGAAACACTTTGAGACATAAATCCAAACAGTTTCCACCACAAGTTAAATACAACATTTTAAAAATATATGGCACGATAAAGTGCTGTTTTGTACATAATCATAGCATGATGTACCTTACCTTTAAGCTAATTAAATCCTAATTAACAAATATTTGTAGATCACTGTACCTGTCTTTATATGTTTGTTTGCTGTGTTTTCTTATCTATGCCTTTGTTTGAATATGCCTTGAAAAAGGGATTTAATTTAGCATGCTCAAAAGTCATTATTGCCAATCTCATGTACAGTATATTTCAACATGCGAGAACATGAGAGTTCCTATCTTGTATTCCTGAGAATGTGTCTATGGAAACCTTAACCTACCCTGACCTTAAACCCGGTGTACCATGTGCCATGGTGGCACGAGCAAAATTTGTGAAAACAAATATTTGCATACAAAGTATGCTTAGTATAAAAAAGCAAGTATGCTTTTTAAGCATTTGAAAATCAGAATGCCCTTTCTGGTAACATTTTATAATAACCATCATTAATAAATGCTCAACTGATAATAATTTAAATATATAAAATGTTTATATATGCTTTATGAATCATTTATTAAGCAACTGACAAGTTTAGTAAACATCAGCTGCAACTTTATAATGGCCATCCAAACAATGTATATAGACAGTATTTATTAACCATTTAGAAGTATTATAAACATCAGTTGCTACTTACATGCTTACAGACAGCACATTCTCACTCCCATATTATGAAATGTGTGAATATGACGCTGTATGTGCCCCTCTAGCAGTCAAGCTAGCAATAATACAGTAAATATACAACGATCATGTAGAATAAAGCACAAAAAAAATACTTGGGTAGGTTTAGGAATAGATTATGTGTGCAAGTACATAGGGTATTATAATCATCAGTTACAACTCAATATTATAAAGCCTAGATTCTCAAACTGTGGTGCGTGTACCACTGGTGGCATTCAAGCTACCTCAAGTGATACGTGGAGGAATGTCAGAAATATATATTTTTAAATTACTTAAACTGATTCTAAACCAAAATAATACAACATTTCAAATGAAAACATATAAAGCGTAAGATCACGAAAATGTACTTCAAAATAAGTCTTTGTTTCAATATCAGCCCACCACGCGGTCACGATCTTGCACATAGCGCTCGCAAACATCACTAGCTTAAACTGTGATGACAAGTTAGTGAGCAGAGGCAAAATCAAGTGATTGAAAAAGAATGCTTCAAAAACACTCAAAGTGTGGCTCTAAATGATAACTATTATGAAGAAAAATGCAGATAAGGACGAGAATATTTTGAGCAGCCTTTTTGAAAATGAAGTGCTAATGGCAACTAGCACCAAACGGCTCAAAACAGTATGGTGGTACTTGGAGAGGTAACATAACACTTTATTACCAGTGATCAAAAAAAAAAAAAAATCTCTAATAATTAAGATTACCGACTCTAATGTCAAAGGTCAAATATGTAATTTGAATGCAGTAAGTGTAAGCGAGTCAGACAGACAGCAGGCCTAGCTCAAACGGACCAATGCCTGGCTTCTCACTGCCATTGCTGCCGGTTTTTACACACACACACACACACACAGACCCACAAGCCATCATAATGAGTCAGTTAAATATGTTCTGCTAAGTGTATGTCTGGTAACACACCACCCACACAGACAAACAAAACAAACACACACACACACACACACACAACAGACACAGGCTACATTAAAGTGTTAGTAAGTAGTAAGTGGTAGCAGGCCTGGACAGCGAGTGAGATTTATTGTGACATCACCGATTTGGCTCTATGTACAGAACGTCTAACGGCTAGTTCAGTGATGGAGAGAGAGACAGAGAAGTGAAAAGAAAGGGAGAGCGTCTCATTG
The DNA here is from genome assembly GCA_034769285.1 of Lutjanus argentimaculatus. Taxonomy (NCBI): domain Eukaryota; kingdom Metazoa; phylum Chordata; class Actinopteri; order Lutjaniformes; family Lutjanidae; genus Lutjanus; species Lutjanus argentimaculatus. Next base: position 4,204,214 of record JAWZSL010000044.1, on the reverse strand, counting down.
TACATCTAATTGTGTTTGTCACAATCTCTCCCTCTCTCTGTCTGTCTCTAACACACACACACACGCACACACGCACACTGGTGGTGTCTTCTTAAATCAATCCCCCTGTCTCGTTAAGGTCACAAGATGAATAGTTACATTTAAAAGAGAAAAGAGAGGCTGAGTGGAGGAATAGAGAGTGACTGAGGGGAAGAATGTGAGCATGAATGAGTGAAGGAGATGAATGAGTGATTGTGAGAAGAGGAGAAGGAAGAACAGGGGAACAAGAGAGGAAGATGAAAATAAGAGAAAAAATAAGAGTGTGACGTTCATAATGATTATGCATGTCATGGATGCATTCTATTTTATTCTACTCTTTTCTATTCTATTTCACTCTATTCTATTCTTTCTCCTCTTCTTCACCTCTTTCCTACTTGCTTGCTTCCTCTGGGAGCAGCCATTCCCCTGGTAGCTGGAGGAGGGGAAAAATTGAAAGAGAGATTGAAAGAGACAGAAAGGAAGAGGGGGCTATTTATGGAAACATACATCATATGTGTGTAAGGAATGTCTGTTACGTGTACATGGCCTGCGCGAGTGTGTGTGCATGCGTGTAGAGCTCGGTGTGCACGTTTTCTCCAGTCATGATCAAGGGGAGCTACTCTAGCCTGGTCCAAGCCCACAGCGTGTATGTTGTGTGTGGTTGTGTGTGGTGTGTGTGTACGTTCAAGGTTGGGAGGGTTACTTTAACACTAGAGCAGCCAAAGCCGTCATTTTGACCATTTTCAAATTTATATGTGCAATAACATTTCCTAAAAGTGTCTGTATTTTCATTTAAAATATTTTTTATATAAATTACACAAAAGACAAAGAATATGTGATCATGTTTACCTATTTCAGCCATAGCCACACAGAAATTGCCACTGTTATATTGTTACTTTTTCTTGGTTGCATAGCAACTATCATTGTGTCTGTTAATAAAACTTAACATTTGTTTTCGATTTTCAGTTTCCCAACATTAAAATACATCTAATCAATTAATTAAATTCAATTGAAAATCAAGTAGGGGCGGTTGTATAATCTAAAATTTGAATCGGATCACTGATGGTTATTATCCATCAGAAAAATACTGCTGTGAATATATGCAATCATTACAGTTTACTACACGCGATGGGATATATATTGATAAAAACAGAAATACATTTATAAACACACAATACAAAATTTACATTTTGGTGCTATTTAATTTTTAAATAGACAAATTAAAAGAATAAATGCATCAATCTCGCAATCTGGTATTTATCATGAGAGACTTTGGAAGCGATGGAAGTTATGGAATTCTGGCACTTCAATTGAAATTGAAATTATTTAGCTGAATATAATGTTTTATGTTCATTGTTAGGTGTATTAATTGATCAACCGGCTATTTCTTCCTCTGTTATGCGCAAATGGACATTTAGGTTAATAATGGTAATTATGTTCATTTAAATGTAGGCCTACTTTGTTATCCCCATATATATGCGTGTGTGGGTGTGTGGAGCCTGTCCACAGCTAATCTCATGTACTACTGGACCAATCAGCCTAATTTTTTGTTAATTCATGACTGTATGCTGAAGGACCTCTGTGATTAACATTTATTTGAAAACCTTTTTTTTTTTAATGCTCCTCACCGTGGCCACAGACAAACACACACAAATTTGGCACAAATGTTCACTTGAACTCAAGAATGAGCTGATTAGATTTTGGTGGTCAAAGGTCATGCCCTTCATACTTCACACTCAAACTTCAATTAAACTGTCATAAATTATTCCAGTCTGGGGCTTGTGTTTTTACCCAGATACCATGCTGGTAACCAGCATTACCACCTTCAGTCCCAAAATATATTTCAGTAGTAGTAGTACTGACAGGTTAGGGAGCTAACTGGATTTCTGTGTAGCTATTGTTAGCGGCTGTTCGTACCTGTAAATGTTTATTTAAATCAGATGTCGAATTCTTGGATGATGACAGCATTTTCACAGCTGGAAGGCAGAACTTGCACTGACAAATTAATGTTGAAACTTCTAACCAGTTAAACATTTTTGTCATAAGGGGCCACGACAGTGAATTGGCGACTGCTGGATTAGCTGGTTTCATTGAGGCCAGAGTGGTGTAGTATATCATTCATTATTTTTAAAACGTTTTTAAAAAAATTGTAATCCTGTCAATAATCCACACTTTTATTGAATATATCTGTAATCTGATTACATCTTTTCATCTGTAACTGTAATGCAATACATGCAGGGTTTTTTGTTTTTTTTGTTTTGTTTTTTGTATCCTAGGTAATTCTGTTACATGTAATCTGTTACTCCCCAAGTTTGAGTAAGACTGTGATCACGTGCGTCCGTTTGACTGCTACCAGGCATGCATTACTACAACACCCAGGGCACCACTCAATTAGCCTCCCTGCCCTCCCAGTGTGTGTGTCTGAATGTGAGCGTGTGTACACTAATATATATATATATATATATTTTGTGTGTGTGTGTGTGTGTGTGTGTGTGTGTGTTGGGCTGTGAGAGGGCAGGGTGTCAATGACTGAAAAAGGGAAAGAAAGAGAAGGCTAGTGAGAGAGAGAGCAAGGAGATTTGGAGAGAGACTGATATAGACACACAGGGACAAAGGGACAAATGTGTGTGCACGCATGTGTTGTGTATTAGAAATGCTCCTTGTGCTGAATGACTGTTCGATGTGTGTGTACTTGATGGCTATTTGGCACATTGTGTACCCTGCATTATGTTCCAAGTCGCCACATGATTTGCTCCCTCTTTACATTGGCAGTGTGTGTCTATATAGGTAAGGTTGAGTACTGAAACGCTACGTTATACATATGTTACCTACTGGACAGAATCATAACGCAGATTATGGTGCTCTATGTCTCAGTTGTCGATTGAAATAGTCGCCCTTTGGTGTGGATGTTACAGACACATCACCAAATGTGCCTAGTTAACATTTCGGCAACACTCACTCTACATAGCTCTGGTAGCATGTGGCCTTCCGTTAGCTAGTAGCAACCGTAAATACAGCAAGAATGCCAAGCTAAATGATCTAAAGTGTGGCTATATTTTACTTGAAAGGATTCCAACGCTGCGTGGCACCATGTAAGGGCACCTGGCAATGCACAGGACACGCTCGAAAGCAGAGGGAGGGATGCACTGTGCTCGAATGCTTGTGTGACCCCGTGCCAAGCACATCAGCCAACAGTGTTGGCATCGCTGAACCTGGCGATGATTTTTACTAGCCAACAGTAAGCCATGGGCTGCATCTGAAACTCCTCACCAACATGGTATTTAATGCGCTACAACAGTGCGAGATTTATTTATTTGGTGCATCCAAAATCTTCATGAATTGCAGACTGAGAGATATTACAGCATGCAGCTGCAGCACAGTCGTGGTATCGGCAACAACAACAACACGTCAAGAAGGAGATTATGTGTGCGTCCACTGCGACATAAACGACAGCGTTGCCCTGGTGACAGGTTGCTGTTGTAGGGACGGGTTTGAGAGAGCAAGGGTTGGGATTTTATTTCATGTGGCGTGTAAAATGCTCTAAATAAAAAAAAAAAATCTGAATAAACAACAATGTTGAAATTTAGAAGTCTTGACTCTTTTTACAAGAGAAATTACATTTTTGTTATCACAGAGAGAATAAAGTATCTGATGGTTGGGTACCAGTATTGGTTCAAATGTGACTGGTACCCAACCCTCGTTATTAACTGTCGTTTAGTGTTAAATTAGAGTAATTGGGTTGGGTTTTATTTATTATGTGAATTTGTTATGTAAATCTATGTGTTTTGTATTTATTTATATATTAAAGTATACTTTAAATCAGTGGTCTTCAACAGGGGCTCAGCAACCCCCTAGGAGTCCTCAGAGTTACTGCAGGGGGCCCTCCAAATTACTGTATAATCATTTTTTAATTTGTTTTAAAAAATCTAATTTTGTCTGAAAATATGTCTAAAAACACATTGACATGAATCCAACATATTATCATAAAAGAGAAAGAAAAACAGAAAAAAGAACCCCAAAACACTGAATTGATGTGACATTGATATCATGTGATCATGCTCATCTGCTAAAACACTGCGCAGCACCTATCCAGAACAGCAAACTAGTTAGCTTGGTATTATTGAAACATATTGGCCAAGCTGTATTATTAGCTGTACTTTGTGCGAGCCACTGACATCAGCCATGCTGCAACTGCTGCTGACTTAACTGCTATGGGGTAAGCACAAATGAACCTGAAAATATTCAGTGCGCGATAGTCCCTGCTCCGTCTGTCTATCAGCTAAGGGGTCCCTGGCCTGAAAAACGTTTAAGACCCCTGCTCTAAACTGTTAACAGTAGGGGTGCAACAGATCGCAGTTGGCCTGTGGCCCATACGGATCATAACCCACAGTTCAGCTCTTAGTTTTTAAAGTAATAACTCCTTCGATCTTGATGCAGAGGTGCAGTCAAAATACGAGACAGTGTGACAGACTGTGGGACTCTGAGTCTTTAAAAAAAGGAGGCGCGACGAAAAACCATCACTTTCACCTCCATCGCGTGGTCCAACCAAGTCCAACCATGACTCTGGGCATTTTCAGAGGTTTAACTGAGAAACTGGACATGCTTGTGACAGACAGATCATAAGATTGTGATGTTTATTATAACTTTGGCGATGGTCCACTGCGGTTTTCCCTTTGACGCACGGCTGTCACTCATGGGAGCAGCCTGCAGCCTGTTTCTGACACAGCCTTCGGTGTTGATTGGCTATTACTCATGACGTGTAACCACTGAGACAGCGCTGTGGGTGGGACATTGAGTAAGAGTACAGAGTGTAGTGGCTTCACCAGAACATTTTTTCCTGTTTTTTTTTTTTTTTTATTGTTCCGAAAAATGATTCGATATGTGACTCAAAACCGTGATACGATCTGAACCGTGAGTTTTGTGATCTGTTGCACCCCTAGTTAACAGTTAATATGTTCAACTGTCATTTTGTGCTTCCTCTTTTAAAGTATCGGTTCAGGGACTGTTTAGGCACCGGTATCAGAGAAAACCCTAACGATATCCAATGTTTGGAACATGTACCTATCGTTAAAGATGCCCCCCCGACAGAAGCACGCATACACATATAAATTCAGATTATGAATAAATGACTCACACTCGGCCATAAACCTTTCAATAATGAATCTCCTCTTCTTCCTTCTTCAATGGCTATATATAGCAACATGCAGAGCTAAAAGCAAGGGAAAAATCGGGGGGTGAAGGGGAGAGAGAGAGAGAGAGAGATGAGAATATGTTGCTCTCACACCCATTCTCCCGCCCTTCATCTTTCTAATGTTGTCTTTGTCCTCCGTCTCTCTCCCTCTCTCTGTTGCCTCCCCTGTGTTTCTCGCTCTACCCGTGGTTCTGCATATGCTTGCTTTTTATTATCTGTCTAGGTGTGTGTGTGTGTGTGTGTGTGTGTGTATACACTGTAATGGGGACAGTAGTAGGTCGTAGACGGAGATGTCTGGCCAAGAAAAGGGAAGTGAGGCCCTCAAAGTACACCACTGGAGCCAAATGACGCACGCACGCACACACATACGCACACTCCTGCTGGCCTTTTCTTAACCTTGTCCATCACGGCTCCATCCCGTCTTCATGTTCCCCCTCTTTCCCACCTCCTCTCCTCCCCAGCAAAGCCCCTGCCTGTTCCTCACTGATATATTTCTCCCTCCACCTGCCCTGTTAAGCCTCTTCTCTCTGTCTTTTTTTTTGCCTCCTCTGCTTCTCTGTTCTTGCTCCCCTTACATTATTCTATCTCACTCCCATTTTTCTTCCCCTCTGCTTCCCCCCCCCCCCTCACTCGTCTCCTGACTTTTTCACATCTCCCCTTCCCATCTCTCCTCAGTCCACCTTTCTCTCGCCGAGTCCGCCCATCAATCATCCCTATCTCCATCATGCCATCTCCATTCATATCGAATGAGATGCCGCATCAGCAAATGCGCGAGGACACCGGCGGCAAGAGACATGGAGTATGAGGGGGGGAGCTTGGTAGGATGGAAAAAATATGGAAGGAAGGAAAGGAAAGAAAGAAAAAGAAAGAAAGAAAGAAAGAAAGAAAGATACTGTCCTCTGGGCACAGACATGATTGAAAAGAGCGAGTGGTGAGGAATAAAAGAGAGGGAAGGGGAGAGGAGGTGGCAGAGGGAGGCAAACAACAGAGAAGAGGGGAGAAGGGGAGTGACGAAGAGCATAGAGGAGTGCTGAATGAGGGATAAAGCCAGAGAATGACAGAGGGGTGTGAGAGTATTGCGGTATTTTCTTCTCCTGAGCGATGTGTATGCTCTGCCGAAAGTAGGTTAGTGGCAGAACACACACACTCACACACACACACACACGCACACATATAAAGGGAGGGGGAATGAGACTATACATCATGCTGTCACATACAGTATGTATGAGTGTATGTATGTGTGAAAGTGACACACGGCACTGTATAAATCACCGCAGCCCTCACATGCTACCATATATTGACACACTTCACACATTTCTGCATATTTGCAAATATTTAGTTTTAATATGTCTCACAGGTGTCTCACAACATGAAGTCCTTACATTGGATGTAGGATGCCAGCATCGTATGAGCAGGGTTGGGTACCGAAAACAGTTACTGACTACATGTTAAAAAAAAGTATCACAAGATTAAAGTAATGTAACTTGATTAATTTCTGCGAATTTTGGATTACCTCAATCTAAAATATAGCAGTTTTTTTAACCTAATAATGTGTTTTTAGGGCTGAAACTAACGATTATTTGCATCAACAATGAATTGGTCAGTTATTTTCTCAATTGATCGATTTGTTGTTTGGTCCATGAAATGTCAGAAAATGATGAAAAATGTTGATCAGAGTCCAAGATAACGTCCTCAAATGTCTTGTTTCGCCCACACCTCACAAATATTTAGTTTTCTGTCAGAGAGGAGTAAAGAAACTAGAAAATACACATTAAGAAGAAGATGAATCTGTGAATTTGGACTCAAATGATTAATTGATTTTCAAAATAGATGCAGATTAATTTAACAGTAATTAATCATTTTCGCAGCTCTAAGTGTTTAATGTTCATTTTAGTTTATCAGTTGTCCAGCTGTTCTTCCTTTTTGTGCACAATTATTGATTGATCGATTGATTTATAAAATGGTAAAATTAAAACTGTAATCCTAATAAATGTATCCGTAATCTGATTACATGTTTTTTTTATCTGTAAGTATAATAGAGCACAGTTACCTTTTTTTGTATCCAAATCACATAATCCCACTACATGTAATCTGTTATTCCTCACGCTTGTGTATGAAACACACACATGCCAATATGCAGACAACACACCAAATCACAACAGAAATCTTGTCAAAATGTCCATTCCCCCAGTAGCCTCCACAGTCCTGCATCCCTCCACCCCATTTATGCACGTGCCAAATTGTCATTCAAGCACACCGAAGCACACATTTTCATACATGCACTGCACACAACGGACCAACACTAGACTTCTCTAAACTACACTTGTCTGCCAATGGAGTCCAGACCAGCTGCTACCCTTTGGGAAGGTGCCAGCCTCCCTATTAATAAAACCAAGCATGATAGTATGGGCCTCCTCTCTCGCTCTGACACTCACTGTCTGCTCAGTTTATTTCTCATAAATCACACTTACTTGTTTACTGTAATACTTTCACTTTGTTGTGTTGTATGTTTATTTATTTTTAACATATTTCATTTAAACACACAATAAGTTCCGCCACTACAGGGCTCTCTCTAACGTGAAAAAAGCAACAGAAGACGTAAGCTACGACCAAAATTCCATACTAACATGCAATTTAGTACACTGAAACAGTAGATTTTTTTGATAAGGCGGAGTTGCAGTGTAGTTCTTTTTTTTTTTTTTTTTTTTTTTTTTTTTTACTAACGCAGTACCAGCACATTACCTACAAATACAAATATGTAGGTACTAGGTAACAAAATTGACTAAGAGGGTAACAATTCAGGATTTTTCAAATAAATTATACGTAGTTATTTTGTAACTGGGCTATTATTCTATTATGACAGAGTAAATATGACCAGTAACACTTTAAATTAGTTACAGTGTAACTACACGCAACAGGGGAAGAAGTGTCAGTGCTTTAGAATATAGTCCGCATGTCCTGTGTTTATACAGTACCATATGTAACAAGCATACGTATAGTTACACAGTAACTACAGCACATGCGGGCTGTAATCTAAAGCATTACCAATCATACTTACCCTGTAATAATAGAAATAATAGCCCAGTTAAATAACTACCCATTAGTACCCCATTAGGTACCCATTAGTTAGAAAATAACTTCTCGCTAAAGTCATCCCAAATGTCCAGATGATTGCTCAGTAGATCATAGTTACTGTGTAATAACAGTATACAACTACGTTATCATTTCTTCATAAAATCCTGCATTGTTACCCCCTTATTCCATCTTGTAACCCAGTACATACATATACATATTGGTTGGTACTGTGCTGACACTGCGTAACTCCAGACTTACACAGTACTTCTGAAAACCTTTGTATGAAACCAATAGTATGTGAGGTGCATACTGTTTCCTGGAAGATTTTCTGGTATGCAAGCATTAGACACTACACTGGCACAAATATCTGACAATGCCATGTAGTAGTGATGACAACAACATAAACTTAACAGACAAAGGCAGACAGCAAGGCAGCTAATGCCAATAACACAATATATTTTTTAAATTAGTTCAATAAGCACTGGCAGGGGTTAGAATTGTTACGCGTCCCCAACCAGGAAGTGAAGCACTGAGCAGTGCATCCGAAAAGATGCAAACTACTGTTTATATATTCAAGTACATTGAATGATAGCACGTTTTGGGTATGTGGTGCGAAGTGCAGTATGTACACTAAATAACAATAAAAAAGGAAACTTTTTTAGCTGAAACTGTATGTGTATGGGGGTGTGGTCTTTATACAGCTTTCCTAAAATTACATTGCCTACCTAATTACATTACCTTGCTTAGACGTTTGCAATATATCGCAATGTACTGAATCGTAACCCCTTATTCATGATACATATTGTATCACCAGATTCTTGCCAATACACAGCCATAGCTGTGAGCAAAATGAGACATGTGAGGATGTCACCTCAGGCTTTGAGAAACACTGATCGACATTTTTCACCATTTTCTCACATTTTATAGACCAGACAACTATTAATTGGTTAATTGAGAAAATAATCGTGCCATTAATCAGCCGTGAAAATAACCATTAGTTGCAGCTCTAGTCCCGTTCATTAACTTCCTTCCTCACTCTCAGATGTATCTGACATATCTTGTGCTTTCCCAGAAGTCATAGCAAATAGCAAATAGCTAGCAATTGTTAGCAGGAAACGCACCATTACCTTGAATAAATTATGGACTATTGTTGGAAACATTTGGTATTATATAGGTACACAACTCAAAAAAATACATGACATATGTCCAGTGTTTTTAGAAATTTAAATGCAGAAATGTTACATATTATGGCTTTAAGTTGAACAGAAATGAAAATACTGAGGTTGAGCTTTACCTTATAAAAAAGGGCAAAAAAAAAAAAAGTTTGTTGGGGGAAAAGGGTCAGTAACAGTGCAAATATCTTTCTGAATGAATGAATGAAGTAATGCATTCTGCTTATGCTGCATGTGAATGTTTTGTGTTGTTTTTAAGAATAAGAAGAGGACAAAAAGAAAAAGAAAACAGTTAAAAGTAAAACTCATAACTTAGCAGCTTCCCCTTTTCTCTGTCAGCTTTTTTTCCTCTGATTCCCTCCCTTCCCCTCCCCTTCCTCTCTCCCTCTCTGTCCTGTTACATTATGCAGCAGAGCACTGGCAGAACGGCTCAAATGATTACTTCATTTTCTTGTCACTTTTCCCTGAGAAGCACTGATTTGATAAAATGAATGGGATTAAGCACTGTGGTTGAAACCTATCTAATTATTTTGATAATCAGCGGCCATAAAAGATAAGGGACATGGTTGAAACGCTCCATTTTATTCCTGTATCTTACATTTTAAATAGAATCTTATGCATCACAGTTAAAGCGACTCTTCATATTTCAAATATGGGCTTGTATTTTCACATTTAGCAACATTTTGATGAATGATATAAGTTATTTCAGTAACACTTTATTTCAAGGTGCATGTAATAAGTGTCATAAGATGCTTACTAAAATGAATATATGTTAGTAAGACTATACAATTTTTAATAATAGCATAATAAACACATTTCTTGGTAAATTATGTGAGATATTTATGAGTACTCATAAGGCAACAGTTTATAGACTGTTTAGGAATATTCATAAAAGCCTTTTGAGTTTCTCATAATTGTTTATAATAGCACCACAAACAAAGTTTAACTGACTTACCTATAATGTCTATAAAGCATGGTTAACTGCTCACAAGTGCATAATGAAGGAATTATTAACATTAATAAGCATTGTTCACAGTCCAGTAGCCACAAAATGCATATTTTGCTATCATTAAGTGCATATAAAAAGTAGGTAGAAATCTTAATAAAGCAACAATAATAGGTCCAAACTCTTAAGGTGTTATAAGTGCTTATAAATGTCTTATGATGTAATTAGCATTTAGCCATGCTGCATAAACATTATAGGTAAGTTAGTAAAACTCTTTTGTAAGTGCTTATAAATGTTTTGTATAATCTGACAATAAATGTGTTTATTATACTATGAGTAACAGTTATCTTATTAACACATATTAATGTTAATAAGCATCTTAAGGGCCTTATTACCTATTAACTAATGCTTATTAAAGGCAACTTAATATAAAGTGTTTCTGTTATTCCAATATGTTTTTTTTTTCAAGCTGTAGCTATCAAAAACAGCCTTTAAAATTCTGAAGTTATTTCCGTTTTGAAGCCAAGGGAAAAATATCCACAATACTGGATATGGTGTTTATGTTCTAAGCATTAATTATATTTTCAAAGATGTCTGATTACAGAATACAGATATGCAGTAAATCACTTTGCTTGTGTCTCCCTACAATACACTCATTTGGCAACGGAAGCCCTCCCCGGCAAAAATACGGTCCCCACTGAGAACCGTAGTCACATGGGACAATATTCCTCCAAAACAAAAGCAGATGATTTCTACTGTCGCATTCAACACTGTCATCAAAACACAACCTGCTGACATGAAACCCAAACCGAACACATGTCCAAGCCTCAGTGCTGCAAAACACTTAATGATTCTACATTTATCCCACTTTGGCACCATGTTTGGCTGCGTTGCCAAACAAATGGGAGTGCCCGAAGGCCAGTTTAGCCCTGCTTGGCCTCTCTCAGTCTGATTTAGCATCAATCAGTGTGTATAGTCCTTACAGTCGCCCACTTCTCCTGCCTGTTTATTCCATACGGCATATGTTGTGTCTCTATCTCACCCCGCTACCACTGCCTCTCCCTCACCGCCCACATATAGCCGAGTTGTCACTTTGTACAAGATGCTGACGCTGGTGTGTGTGTGTGTGTCTGTGTGTAGAATATTAGTATAGCATGTGACTTTTTTTTTTTTTTTTTACATTAGCTGTATCAGGAAAGCGGTGCAGGTGTGTTAGTATGAACGTGTGTTTGTATATGCCACACAACCTGCTGATTTAACTGTGTGCCTGCTTCTCACTGCCAACGTGTGTGTGTGTGTGAGTGTGTGCCAGCACACCCTGCAGGTAGAGTGCAGGTTTCCAGCAGGGTTTGTCTAGTAACAGCCGCAGCACATGACTAAAGAACGCGGGCACAAAAAAAATCAATCCATCACAGACTCTCTGCCTGTCTCTCTATTTTTCTCTCCCTCCACGTATTCCGAATCCCCAAAATAGCTCTGCTCACGTCACTGCACCCCCCCTCCACCCAACCACACACACACACACACACACACTCACAAACACACACACCTAACACAAACACACACAAACGTCCAAACTAGCCTGCAACTGAAACTGAATTATTCAACAGAGCCAGAATGCACAGCTAAGAGAAAGAGGAATGAGAAAAATGCAGAGGGAATGGAGAGACAGAAACAAAGACAAACGAAAAAGAGATAAATATGATCTTGTCTTCAGTGTGCACACATGCGCATACAGTGAACATGGGTGTACAGACACACACTACATCTGTTACCAACATTTCAAGACATATCTAGGTTTTAAAGGGATACTTCAGATTATTTGAAGTGGGGTTGTTTGAGGTTCTTATTGACAGTCAGTGTATTACCTACAGTAGATACCACTCAACATGCTCCAAGTTTGGAAAAGCAGAGAGGATGGAACTCAAGCAATGTACTGCTGTGGACAGGGTCAGCAACAACAGGTATTTTAACCACATAAAAAGGTGCACCTAAAAAAAAAAATCTATTTCATTTCAAGTGTACACTACATATTTAGAGTATTTTTACTACTTTACTTTGCCTTCAAGACAGCCTTTTCTGACGGGAAATTGCTCTTGTACAAGCCAAATTTGTTCTCTCAAAACAAAACAAACTCCATGGGTAAAATCAGTAATTTTACTTAGCAGAACACACCTACCTGTGCCTCAATCTGTGTGTTAGTTTGTGTTGTTTTGTGACTTTTTTGAATCCAAACTACCTTTTAAAACTGCAAAGTCACACAACGACGTAAACAAACTAATAGTCGGGCACAGCGATAGACCAGCAGTTCCTGTGTTATGCCAAGTAAAATTTTTGATTTTACCCATGGAGTCTGGTTGGTTTGGATAGAGCTATATTTGGCTTATCTGTTTCACGTCAGAAAAGGCTGTCTGACAGCAAGGTAAAGTGGTGAAAACACTGTAAATATAGCATGCATTTCAACTGAGACTGACTTTTTTAACTGGCTAAAATAACTTTTATTGCTGACCCTGTCTCCTCTCTGCTTCTCCAAACTGGGGACATGTTGACCAGCACCTGTCGTAGGTAATAAGTACCTCATAGAACCCCTGCTTAAATAAATCCAAACTATACCTTTAACAGGTATAATCTGCAACATTTCCCTTAAAAAAATGTATAGACTCATTTTACATAATCCCTTTCAATAATCACTTATGACCCAGTAGAGGTGTGTTGTGGCGGTTGTATCTTATTGTTTTGTTTGTTCACCAACCCAAAGCATTAGTATTTGACATCCTGATGCGTTTAGGAACAGCTCGGACAAATCCTGCTGACTCTGCCTTTAAGTATTCCTGCCATTGTAACAACTGCCAGCCAGGTTTTCTGTAAGTTATTTTAGGCAATGCAAGGTGATATGACGATAGGAGAGGACTTTGATGTCCTTGACAAGAAGGACTAAAAATTCAAAATGTTCTACTTCACAGAGATTTTTAACACTATGGTACAATGCTGCCTCGAGAAAACATACCAATTTTTGGCCTTTTAAGCTCTCGCAATACATCCTCAATTATGGCGCAATACTTTAAGAGAGGCAGGGCCCTGAAGAAAGTAATAGCATTTCAATTTGCCACATGACTCTCTGGAGGTCATGTTAAATCCCTTTTTTGCGTCCTTCCTCACACATCTCTCTCCATAAAAATGGTGTGAAAAATGTTTTTTTTTTTCTGTCATTGTTTATTTTGGAAAAAAATGGATTCACTACAACAGATGAGTTAAGTTTGATTTTTAATCGTTAAATGTACTTAATTTGGTGATAAAATAACACTTTTAAAATGTAACTTTCCTTGAAGTAACCATAACATGACATACTGTTCCACCAATATGGTGTTAAATGCAGTGATAACTACTTCATGACAACATATGTATGTCAGGAAAGACACACAATGACAAGCATTTAAATGTAACACCAATGATTAAACACTGAAATGTGACTCACTACCTTGTTTTGAGGAGGGTTTTGAACATTTGGTTTGATTGTTGATGTAAAATTTGCTGAAATATGCTTACAACTCTCTAACATATCTGTATTCATGGACTGCTCCACAATGGTACATTGTTGTCCGATTGTAATGTCCAGACAAACAAACTTATTATTATACAAACTATATTTTAATCTTTTCCCATTTCAAATATATTTTAAATTTGTGAGGCAAGTGAGTATTTTCCATTAGTATTGTAATACGGTTTATTCAGATTTTAAACAATATCTCTCTTTTTTCATCCCTTACAGTTATGGTACTCTGTTGCTTTAAGGTAACAGTATCCCTAAAGTGTACCCTAAAAAATGAAAATTTCTTTAAATTATGATTACCTGGTCTATTTTATGAGAAAAAAATGGTACAAAAACTGGCACCATAATGCTAGACAGAGGGTTCAGAGTGAACACTCTGAGAGCACTATAAACCTTTACACTGATCTCTAAAGTTTCCACTCTCTGCTGCAGCTTCTGACCACATCTGTATGAAGTCAGAGCAGAGATTTTTTCATTTCAACTGTGAAACAGAGGCAGTACAGCGTTGGCAAATTTTGCTAACAGCAACAACAACAGAGTCCAATATTTCTATTGCAATTTATGCCCCGGTTGCTACACAGCTGCATGTTTCCATATTGATTTTGCTTCCATTTCTCAATTGCCATATATGTTACAAGGGCACCCATCTGCAGTATATCAAAAAAACAGCGAGCGCAATGCATTTATCAGATTTTAGAGGATCGATTTACAATCTGACAAGCTCGTCACTTTCACTTGCTGTTGGTGAACCATTCCCCCCAGTACGTCAATGCACTTTGCATTTTCTACTTTACTGGTACATGTATACATTTATATGCTGAAAACAGGGTGTTTGAATATTCTGCAAAAAATATTGCACCAAAATAATTTCATATTGTGACGCATATGATCTGAATAGTAAAGCCGTGCCTCTGTTGAGATCATTTGAAACTCCTCACACTGTGTAACACGGTACACTTGTTATTACCTTCTATGCTGTTTTGAAAGATGTGTATAAAATATCAATTCAACTTGCAAATAGGAAGAAAGAGGCAGACAGAGACGGAGAGAAGCAGAAATAGAGAAAAAGAAGGAGGGAAATGTAGATTCCTCACTACCTCGAATGACCTCGGTGTTCCACCACCTCTATGTAAGAACGCTGTGGGAGGACAGACAGATATATTTCAGTACGCACACAGACACACACACACAGACACACACATGCAGACGCACACAGACACATACACACACCCAGACAAGGTAAAGCAACAATGCTCAGCTGATGATCAATAACACAAAGATGAGACGTTGCTATTTAAATGGAAAGTGGGTATTTTGAGTTCTTTGTTGTTGTTTTTTAAAGCAACACTTTTGAATGACCAGATTCTTTTAATCAGATCACTTTTTTTCTGAAGATAATACAGATGAATAGTACATACACTGTAAAAAAAAAAAAAAAAAGGAATTTAGTTGAGCCAATATACAAGTTTTATTTATTCAATTTAATTGAACTTTAAATTTCTAGTATTTATATTCCAATCACTTCAGAACTTATAAACATGAGTCCTACAAACTCTTTTGACTTGAAATGAATGTACACTACAGAGTTCAATCGACTCATTTAATTAAGTTTCTAAGAAACATGATCAGCATATAAAAAGGCACTGCTTTATAGTTTGAAGAAAGTGGCTGCAGCTGTAAGTTCTTTGTGTGGAATGAAGAAGTGACTTTTCAAACTGAGAAAAGGTAAAAGGAAATCAGATTTGTTTGGAATGTTCATCAGTGTGACTGAAGACTTGTTGGTCCAACTTAATATTGAAGCTTAGCAAACATGTTTTCTCAAGTAAAACTGAACTAATAACAAATCTGACTGGATTTATTTTGAATAATTATGAAATTTCTTTGTATTTTCAAATGATGTCAACTCAAAATTTTAAGGCAGCCTAAACACTAACTTTTTTTAAAGTTAAAACAAATAGTTTATTTTTGACAGTGTACAACACAAAAGAGAAAAATGAATGTATTTTGACGTGTGGAAAAAATGAACAAAAACAAGCTAAATAGATTAGGCTTTCTTATAAGCTTGATTGTGTTGCTAGTTCTGTGAGTGTGTATTTGCATGTGTGTGTGTGTGTGTACTGGGGTGTGCATGTGTTTGTGTGTGTGTGTGTGTGTTTGTGCGCACTCATGCAAACCCCAGTGCCGAGTCTGCCCGTAGGGACTCAGGATACAGATCAATTCACACATTTATTACCAGACAGTCAAAGGTATGAGGTAGGCAGATTGAGCCCAGAGGGCACACCACACACACACACACACAAACAGAACAGCAACCCTAACACATATGCAGACAAACATGCACTTCTTGTTGCCAACAATTACGAGCAAACTTAACTAAACAAGACTTGCAGCTGTCAGGATGTTCTGCAAAATATTCCCAAAACTTCAAACAAATGCTTTAAATTAGCATCACAAAAGGCGGAAGCGGCCAATTAGTGGGAGGACGGGACGCAGCGGAGGGGAGCGAGTGGAACAGCAGCGGCAGGGAGGAGAGAGAAAAGGAAAGGATGATGGATAGGATTTGAGTGAAAGAGGAAAAAGTACAGGTAGTGAAACGTGAGAGGAGACGACAAAACTTCACTTCCTATCACTCAAAGAGAGAGCGAGGGAGAGAGTGAGGAGAGAAATCAGGGGAGAGGAAAACAGAGTGTGTGTGTTTTGGCAGGGGGGGTGGCATTAGCTAAATGTGTTAAGTCACAGTGCCTCTGCATGGTGCGGTGAAGACTTGGTTAAAGGACTAGTGTGTAGGATTTAGTGGCACCTACAGGTGAGCTTGCAGAATCAGAATAAAAGTGCCTCAAGTAAACACTTTAACTGGAGGATCTGATTGAGAAGGGTGGTGTAAACCTTTGATAATCAGATAATCAGGATAGAGCTGCAATGATTAATCAATTAATGGATAATGAACCGATCTTAAATCTGAATATTTTCTGGTCTCTTTACTTCTTTATGACAGTAAACTAAATATATTTGGGTTGTGGACAAAACAAGACATTTGAAGCTGTCATCTTGAGCTTTGGGAAACAGCGACCTACAGTTTTTGGAACTTTCTGACATTTTATGGCCCAAACATCTTTTCAATTAATCAAGAAAATAATAAGACACATTAGTAAACAAAAAAAAGAATCATTAGTTCTATCCCTAGATTAGGAAAATAATAACCTTCAAGTTTCTGCGAAGGACAGAAATCGCTAAGACACTAATATTGTTCCCAGGATGAAAATTCCCAGGTGGAACCAGTTCTTCTTCTTCTGTTATATTTCCAGCAGATTAGATGCTTCACAGCGTGCAAAAACCTTTATTGCACATGTCAAAAAAGTTATGTTGTGATGAATGCTTGGGGGCATGTAAACAAGCATGTTATATCAGATAAGTTTATTTCTGTTTGTATTATTTCTAGTCAAAATTTCAATCGGACTGAAGACATATTGTCCATGTAAACACAGCTAAATTCATTTTAGCATTTTAGCTTTGACTACTAGAAACATGGCAGCATTTCCCCTAACACTGCTTTCCTGGCAGCACATCAGCAGTGACTTCTGCACCGCTACGACGGCCCCCACCCACCCTGAAAGAAGCAAAATATTTTATTAATTTTATGTTATGAATTCTTCATGTTAAGAGGCTTTTATTTTGGACTTTTACTTTGAAAGTTCGCATCTCTTTCCACTTCCTGTCTTTCTACTCGTCTGCTATATTTCTGCCATTGTTGCGGTGCAGGGTTCATGTCAGACAATAACTTGATTCTCAGTTGTTCATGACGTTGCTCTGTCTTGTCGATGTTAAATAAATTTACTGTACCGCTGTTATGTCTGTAAAGACTCGCCAAGTGTTAAGCAAAGTCTCGCCCGAAGGGAAGCACTGCATGCTTGCAGGGTGGTGCAGCATCCCAGTAAGTCCTACACACTGGACCTTTAAGATTCTGAATGCGGTTAGGCATGTGGCTGTTATGGTGTGGTACGTCTCAGAGGAATAAATGCAAGTCAATGCGATGTCTTTCTAAGTGACAAACGTGTGTGTGTGTGCATTCTGGCTGCAGTGTAGCTGGCCCGGCCCTGAGTGTTTGTCTCTCCACCGCTTTGTGTTAAATGATTTATATGCAGACAGGCAGTTTGATTCTCTCTCTCTCTTGTTTCTCATTTCTCTCTCAGTCTATCCCTCTCTATAATGTCTCTGTCTTACTGACCCCCCTCCCTCCCCTTTCTCTGCCTCTGTCACTCAATAGTCCATCTCCCTGTTCTGTATCTTGAGTGCCGCTGCATGTGAGGAGCAGAGCAGAAACAGCTTTTTGCCCCATCTCTCTCCTAATTTCTTTCCTCCTCCACTTTAAAAATGTGTATTTTTTACACCACAAAGCGCATAAACACAATCTTTCACTTTTTATAGATATAGTAATGTCACAATGAAAATAATGTCTCAGCACTATACCGGACTGTGACAATATATACTCTGATATTACATGGTTAATTATTTTAATCTATTATTTTTATTTTATAAAGAACTGCTGCTGATTGCTCTATTGTGTTTGCTAAGCATTCATTACTGAAGACAGTTTTTGCACATGCTATGTCAAGTTTAAGTGTCCCAAAACAATGTCAAATGATGCACAACTACTATCATTTCTATATGATCGATTAATTATTAAGTAATACATTTTTTATTTGTTGAATTCTTATTATCTATATTATATTGTTTAATTGATTAATCATTAATCATTAACAACAAACAAATTTTATACAGACAAAAAATGCCATACAGCTGAGATTTATTTGTAATAATGGACATTTTTCTTTGTCTTTTTAATATTGCGATAATATCTTATTGTGAACCTTTTAACCGAGGTATAATCATACTGTGAGTTATGGTATCGTTGCATCCCTATTTACAACATTTAACCAGTTACCCAAATATCTGGAATACAAATCCTTAAAAAAATACAGTTGAGGGCTAACTTTTAATTTTTTTCTCCCTGTGCTAACAGCGACAACGCTGTAAACTTTCCTTACAACCAGGTCTCTACGTCAAACTTGAGAACATAAGAAGAAAAATGGATGAAGGGGGCAGTGTATCACTACTTATTTTTAGACTGGTCTGTTGTGAAACATTGAGAGTCATGGATGTGACCAGATTGAGGGCAGAGAGGGATCCCATTTGAACAGTGCATGTACTGTAAGGCTGCATATGTGTGTGTGTGTTTTCCAAATGAAAGGAGAGAGAAAAAACGGGCAGAACCAAGGGGAGAGGAAAAGTTCAAAATAAGATCTCGTCTTTGTCTAGCCTGTCTCCTAGATGACAGATAAATGAGCTCAAATTAAGACCAATATGAGACTTTGACCATTTTCTCATACTTCTTAAGTTAAAATCAGCTCCAGAGAAACAGCCTTTGTCTCGTCTTAGCCCAAGACTAATTTGAGCCCAACTGAAGACCTTAAAATGTTCTCTTTTTTTGGTTTCACTGCACCGATCTTAAATTTGTCTTAAATAATCAGCTTTTGAGATGACAGCGAGATCTAAAAGAAGACTTAAATTTGTCTCAGTGGTCAAATTAAAGGCTTGTGGCTCCATACGGTCATGAAGCAGAAACCTCTGAGCTCTCCTGCTTTTTTGTGTTTTGCTACTTTTTTCTCCTAAGTGGGAGGTTAGGACAAACAGATGAGACTTCAGCAAGCTCAAAATAAGAATCTCATTTATTTATCATAAGACAAAGAAAGGACGATTGTGAGATATAAAAGTTTCCTCTGGGAAAGAATCTGACTGTGACATCGTTCAAAAATTTTCAACACCTTGGCTTCTATACTGGTTCATGATCCTTTTTTCTGTACCAATTTTATAAAGAAAATAACATTACACATTATGATACAGTTACCACTTTGAAGGAAGAAGCTGTTCAAAGACCTGGTGAACTAAAATGAAGAAACTGATGGAATATCAGTGCTGCACTGGACTATTTAAAAAAATATAAATATTGTATTGAATTTTTCAATACTTGATAACATTGAAGCAATTCCATCTGTACCATAAAATTATGAAAGTTTGGCACCCAGCCCTGGACAAAAAAATGAATAGGCACACATGCATTCAAAAACAAAATCTTCACACACACACACACACACACAAAGCTAAGCTGATGTTAAGTCTGTGTAGTTATCAGCTGACTGTTGCAAGCTGGAGAAAGGCCAATAAATAATTTAGATTCTGCAGTGAACGTAGATCACTGACTCTCCACATCCACCCCAAAAACACCCAGATCCCTCTCTCTGTCTCTAACTCTCCATCTCTGGGCGTGTCTCACATGCTCTGTCTCTCTTAATTACGTATATATAGTCAGGCTATGTGTGAATCTCTGGACCAGCCTCGCGTTGGTTGCGAAGGAGGTTAGAGACCTGACTATTCTCTGCAGTGGCCTGGTCAGGTATACACTAAATATGCGGAGAAAAAAAAAAAAAAAACAGCTACTGACTCAGACACACACACACAGAATATATGTTAGTTTTCTCCCTCAGGCAATCTGTTGAGATGTTCAGAAAGTAACACATACAGCATAACACCGCGCAACTGTAGGAAAGGTCAGTCACAACTACTACTTATACTAAAATACTATCTTCATATATATTAGTAGCACCAGTATTAGTGGTGGCAATGTAGAGTTACCATCCTTTGGTTTGATGACAGCATGGATGTGTGCAAACTTGCAAAATCACAAAATATACTGTTTGTACACCAAAATGAGCATGTATATGCAGGTTTTTTTAAACAGAGCTAACCTGCTAAAAATAGGCTATTGACCTTTTTCCCATTGCTACTTGACAAGTCTGCCTTTCTGGGTTTTTTTTTTACGTGCACTGGAAAGCTGAGACTCATCTCATGTGTGAGCAGGAGAGCAGAGAGAAAGACATTTTTAAAAGTCTCTGTGTTCAGCTCTCAGTACTTTTGCAGCTTCTAACTGAATCTCTGGGTTTAAAGTTTAGTTTCTCTCCTGCGTCACTGTTTGTACTTTCAGGTGTCTGCTTTATTTTACTGTTTCATGTTTGCTTTCAGCTGGCAGGGTTCATTCAGGTTACCGCTGATGAGAACACATTTCCTGATTTTGTTGCTTCATAATAAAAGCTTTTAGATAACAAAATAATGAGGACTTTTATTGTGAAGAATTTACAGGAAATGAAATGTTTATCCATTGTTTTACAGCTGCTCTTAAAAGACAAATGTGTCAGATTCCACCGTGCTGACCAGGTCAAGCCATGTGTATGAAAAAGAGCAAAGGAGTCGCAGAAGTTACAGATGGTAGCAAACAAGCATTTACCGCCTTACCTGCATTTACCGGGTAAAAATGTCATGTTTTCATAACAGCTGTTCGGACACGGAGCTGGGTCGGGAGAAAAAAATTGATTCCCTTAAGTATTGTGATTCTTTTTTTCACAATTCCTGAATTTATTATTTTGATGCTGAATTGATTTTTCATATATATAATGACTAGCACTTAATCTGTTATAGTTCGATGCTAATACATAATCATTCCCATTAAGGCGCTAATCATGCTATTTCACAATGTTAACTCAGTCTATTACTCTGGTTTCAACACCCCTCACTGACCAACTACAGCAACCTCAAAGGATCAAAACTGACACTCAAAATCCACCATTTGAAAGTCAATTTTCATATGTGAGGGAATGTTAATTAAAAGGTTCTGTGTGCTGTGTGCAGTTTTCAGGGGCTTTATTCATTTTGACCAAACATTTTACTTTATTTTTTTTTTTTCTAATGGCACTGGTTTGATGAGCAGGAACAACTAAAGTTGACCCTCAAAAAGTATTTTATTTATTTCATTTACATGCAGTATGGAAATTATGCTGCTGAAATAAAACTCAGATGATATGAATGTGAAGTATTTTTCGGACTATCAGTCAAGATATGCAGACTCTACAAGTGTATGATTCAACTCTTCCCCTGGGTCTAGTGTTAAAAAAGCAAACACAAATCGCAATAAATTGTAGCATTGCAATACATATCAAGGTGGCACGCAAGTATGATGACAGTATCAAATTTGAAGATAAGTGTATCATATCAATACCCGGAACTACTGTCGAGCCATTTGACCCGAGAGTGAATGCCGATTGTACCCTCCACCACCCAAGACAAAAGCCAGATGTTAGTGGGTGTCAGTGGGGTTTTTGTCCAGTGCAAAGGGAGCTCTACTGTACCATATGGAATCACATCTATGATCTGGAGACCAGTGTGCTTTAATTTTCACCACAAACTAAGAAAAGATATTCAAGATGCAGAATAATGACATTGACTGCTCACGAAACAGCTGAGCAAAGAGATTTAACCCACCAGTCTTGAATGGTCATTTGATATCTCATTGATTTTGGGTCATATAGAACCAGATATGGAACTAGGAGATTAAACTGAGTATTCACACACAAGTACACACAATGCAAACAATTCATAACCCATGGCATGCTCACAGATAAACTTTTATAACACTTTTCACATCCAGTGATTATCAAAGGGTGGTTAATTTATCAAACACATTATACTTGTATTATATATCACATTGAGCTCATTGTTACTATACATAGCTAGAACATATTGACTACCTCTCCGTTTACAACAGCAGGGGAAAATACAGTTAAGTGTACGCTGATGACGCAGGCAACACCATATGGTGTATGTGTCCTGTATGTGTGTGTGTTTGTTTGTGTGTATTTATGTACCTACTCGCAGGTGTTAAAATTAGTGTCCTGCAGAGGTGCACATTATGACGTTAGCTGACACTCAACACATTGCAGGGTTACATGATTTACACTAACTCCAGTGTATGACACCCGATATGCATTCGACAAGGTCAAATGGACATTTGGGGTCAAAGGTCAGTAGGACTGCTGATTGGAATTTCATCTCTAAGGTCCTATAGGATGACCCTCTTAGTTTCAGCTTTCCCCCTGCATGTAACATGATGAGTTATTTCTGAGCACATTATAAGGACAACATCGCTATTTATGTAATACATGCTTTGTGCAATAGTTCTAGGGCCAAGCTCAAAATACCATGATGGGGCATGTGTGTCTCGTTATATCAGCTGATTGATATTTATCTGTGGTCAGTGATCTGATAAAACACAGTGACTCAAAAGCGATTCAATATCATACAGTTCAGCAATGATTTAATATTGACTACATTCATATTTAATAGGCCTGGATATTTTACTTAGTGACCAAATTTTGAATCAATTTTCATTTTAAAAATCAATGGCAATCAGATGTTAACCCTGAAAATCACCTCTCTTCTACCACACCAAACACACTTACATTAAACATAAGCAGTGATATGCTAACATTCAAGCTATAGTCTCCAAGGAGGAGTAGGTTAATTCAGTAATATGCTGCTAAGTGGGTGTTGTAACTGTTAGCTCAGGTCCAGCATTAGTTTCTTCCACTTCAAGTGATATAAGTAAATAAAAACACCACACGTCCTCAGTTAGGCTTTAGTGTACTTTGGAAGATGCTAACATTAATGTTACTCACTTCTCATTGAATGACTGCTATCAGCGCTCACAGTCCTTTGGTAATTACACACAATATTGTTGCAAGCAGGGGTGGGCACATAACATTATTTACTTCAGTGACATGTGGTTTTAATCATGCAACTTTCACATGATGTACGTAACGTAGTTATAGCAAGCCCAACCATGGTCTTATCTTAAAGCTAAACAAGTAGTGATTGAGCCTAAACCAAACCAGACTGTGACCGTTTCACAGCGTTAATCACATGTTAAAAAGGGTTTTATGAATGGGTCAGATACAGCCGCTAAAGGGTACCTTGTGCTGCAGTATCAGATGCCAAGAGGCAGTTACAAATCGTCTCTATGTGACGAGTTGGGATGAGAACGCGTTGGAATTTACCCCCCTGGTTCCAAGTTGTTTTTCAAATTTCAGTCGTGTTCAGCTTCATAGAGCACGTACTGTTTCATGGGGTGTGTAGCTACGTGGGGGTTGTCTTGTGATACTAGATGATCAGAGGACTCACCACCTACAGATCGTCTGTGGATTTCTAATTGCAAGACAATTGCTTGAATGGCGGCAAGAATCACCGCTAACAAACCTACGCCTCCGACATTTTTTCAAGGACACCTCTTGCCGGACACAACGATCACACAGCCCCATTCTCCTCAGTGGTGAGCACATGACGTCGCCTTGTCACTGGCCCAATATGAAGGGCAACCCTAAACATTATGGATTGTTTCTGCAGTGCTGGATTTTTAAAGTCTCAAACTGTTTTCACACAGCTTTAGCAATGAAAGCAGGGAGACTGTCCTCAGTCTCTGTTGAGGGAAGCCTTTAGAGACTGACTAGTGAATCTACAGAATACTCACATTCTTAGGGACAAAAGCATAAAGACACAGTTACCATAAATTACCATATACAATAGTATTTGCTTGAGTATCAAATAATAGCTTTAAGAGAAATCACTCAATTCACAAGAATTAAAGACATTTAATGAGTAAAATTTGTAGAATGTCCAACATTATATGATTTCAGCCACTCTATGGAAACTGGGATGCTTCATAATGCTCTTGAAAATTGTCTACATCTAACCTAAATTGTGTGCTTCAGAACTATAACTCCACTGACATCAGCTACACTGTTGGAAAGAGCTAAATATATGATTCTCAAAAATGCCTTTGTTAAAAGATGGGAATGAAAATAATTGTTGATAGTGAATCTTTATGTTTTGTTTTGTCTTAAATATCAGTCCAGAAAATGCATTTTTTCCACCTCTGAAAGAGGTTTTACAACAAATGCATCGAAAGGAAAATGTTTAAAAATGTAATTAGGTTTATTGTATGATATTATTTCTGTTCATGTAATTAAATTGTGCTGAAATACCTGTATAGCCTGCATTAACAATAAAAAAAAAAAATCCTAAGAATAGATTGTATCTCAACACTTTACTCTGTGTCTATAGTTCAGTATGTTTACCAGACTCAGTGAGACAAATAAACACGGGTAGCCTATTAATTGTTTTTAACAAGGCACTATTTGTCTACCACTTGTTTCAAAAAAAGAAACTGGCACGGTTACAGGCCTGAGCTCTGTGATGCTAATTCTAATTAAATAACCAAATATCTGTCTACTGTATCTAAATGTGGATGTGAGAGAATAGTTATTTATATGGTACTCCCATGGGTCCAGAGTCAGTTCACAACTAAATAAAGCTGCAGGTCATAATTCTGCTGAATAGTGAATCCATTGAGACTCACACATCTGGTGAATCAAAAAGCTGTTTCAGTCTCCATTCAGTCAAACATCAGTCACTTCATTTCACCAAATCAATGGTAGCATCTGCAGGTTCTAATGAATAAACACTAATTTCTTTATACTTTAATGAGCTGTACCACTAATATATCTGAGCCCTTTGTGTCATTGTGTTATGTAATAAGATTTACTCTAATACCGACCATGAAACATCAGTGAAGGACAAATGGCAGATACTGTGTTACCACTGAGGAGAAAACCTAAAATTAGGGATGTTTTATTTTGCCCCTCCTGGTTTGGGTACATTAACGTTCAATGTTTGCCAGTATGAGCTTTGCATTCATGTTTTCCAACATGATAAAACTATCAAATACACACTTCATTTATGGCAATAACGTATCTGTGGTGGAGGGACTGCTCATGAAGACTAGGGCTATAATGACCACATTGCCACATTACCACGGTCATGTGATGCCTACCGCTGGGTTGAGCTCATTACTGTCATCAAATTTTATTTTAAATGGTCAATTGCATGTTGAGATTACCACATTGTTCTATTAATACACCAAAGGATCAGCGCTGTCACAACAAGTCAGGAACACAGCCTCTGATTGGTCAATGGACTCGAGCCTAAGGAAGCCTGGGAATGTCAGTGCATGGCTACCAACTACAACAACTGTTTTAAAGATGAGAAAATGGATAAATAACTATAGAGGACACTGGGTGTTGGATTTATCATCATGAATTTATGTCATCACATCTCCAAAGAAGGCACTGCAGTTCAAGGCTGGATTACAAAGCTTCTGCTAGGGATACCACATTGTGAAGGTAAACTTTAGCATTAGCTTAACATGAAGCTTATTTTGGGTCTCGTCTTTACTTTTAAAGCAGTTGGAAAACAACAGACAAGGCCTTCGCTTGGTCTTGAGAAGCTGGAGCACTTATTAACTGACACACTGTAACCTGTACTGTACATTTACTGCCAGACTCACAATTTACTAAGTTTACGTTTCTGCTCGGCTATGAGCAGCGCAGCTAACTCTCCTTCGCTTGCATGTTGCACACATTTACGCACTGCCCTGTTCCTTAAAGGCGTTACGCTACGCTTATGACAGTATTCTTTAATAAATATACCTGAAGAGGCAGCTGGATTCATGAGATCATGCAAGAATCCATCTTGCCAGGCTTCAAGTTATCTGTTCCCCACCAAATGTTGTACAGCCAATCAGCATCCTAGGAGGGACAACTGGCAGCAATAGGCATGGTTTTAGGTGTGGTAACAGAAGCATCTATGGAAGCGTTGATCAAGTTAGCCCGTGTTAGACGTGATAGACAAATGGTTCACTGAATCACCTGAAAAGTGCTTTTTTTCAAAGTACCTGCCCTTTTCCAAACAGTTTCTAAGGATGACTTCCCAGATGGTTCTGTGTAACAAACCACCTAACAGTCAGGCTATCAATAAAGTCCAATAGAACATATGATTAAGGCTGTCATCATAAATCACCACCCTGCAGCAATATGTTGCTTCATTACAGCAGTAAGAAAAAATCCATATCATCACAACCCTAGTGTGGATTCAAATGCAGTTCGCACAAATGCAACAGTTTAAAGATACGACACATCTGGAAAATGTTACAGGACTGAGGCAGTGGCAACACCCTGACAGAAACTGCTGGGTGCCACTCTGAGGGTTATTCACTGGCAATGTTGTACTGTATGTGAGGAGTGGGTTTTAACACAGTGCACTGGACAGTTAGGTCAGCTACATGGCTTTTTCAATCATCAGTTTTCTGTCAATTATTTGGATCTGGAAATTCTATTAATAACCATGCCACGACAACACAGTTCAGCTTTATGAAAGTACACGAAGTGACGAGGCAGTCCACAGTGGTGCAGTGGGCTCTGGAGTTACCTGATATGACCTTATGATTGATACTGGTATTGTCACTAAACCACCTCCTGCAGAGTGAGGACTTCCTCAGCGGACTCGAGCTTTAGCACATTAGGTCATTCGGTGGTTACTAATCCATTCCGAAGAACATGCATCAGGCAGAAATAACCAAATCTTTGACAATAAATATGTGATTTAATACCCAATAATTAATGAGACCTTTGCTGGCAAGAGTCTCAAAAGATGCAGTGGGTTTTGTCTCTGAAATATCGATTGAAGGAGGTTATGAAAACCTCAAATAGCATTTCATTATGAAATCCATTTTGTTCCTTCTTCAAGCTGCAGCTTGGTTAGTTTTCCCACATTAAGGCACACAATAATATTATCTGTATCTCAAACTGGGGGCTATGCATGTGTGCATCAATGCGCACACATGCATAGCCCCTACTATACTCACATGCTGTCTCTGTCACACACATACACACCAAATCTAGAAAGACACCTGCATCGTGCTGATATGGGAGCTTGTGTGTTGCAAGGACACACACACACGCAAATTGTAACTGCTCATTTTAATCTCTCTCTTGGTCTCTCCCACCCTTCCTCCCCCTCCTGATTCTTTCTCTTCTGGGCCTATAGGCTACTGCACATGCTGACATCGGCAACCGCCAGCGCCCCCTGAACAACCCCACCCCACTAACACCACTACTACCACCAACATGCACACACCACACCACACACGCCGTACGCAGGAGTCGTATATCACATGAGTCCCACGCGACTGTGACGTGAAATTACTAACAAATGTGATTGATGGTGATCAACTGCCTTATAAAAGACGCTGCTGGTTTATGCCCCCCTACATGTCCCACCCCCCACCCCCTCTCTTAATTAGCTATAAATTACATGTCCAGCATTCCTTCTGTCACCTCCTGTGGCCTACCTCACATGGGCTTGCATTGATGCATCTGCTTGTTACACCTTTGTCACTGGGACTTCACATGAAGCCTTTAACCTTAAAATATGTGACGCACTCAAAGGGCAGTCGTGCATGAATCAGGCAGAAAAAACTAAATCCTTAACAATAAATGAGTGATTTTATACCTCATTATTAATGTGACCTTTGCTGGAAAGAGTCTCAAAAGATGCAGTGGCTTTTGTCTTTGAAATATTGATTGGAGGAGGTTATGAAAATCTCAAAATAGCATTTAATTTTTAAATCCGTTTTGTTCCTTCTTCTAGTCTCAGCTTGGTTAGCTCTCCTGCATTAAGCCATAGAAAAATATCATCTGTGTCTCAAACTTACTCAAGGTGGCCCACCATAAACCGAGTTACACGAAGGATTGACAGCGTGAACGTATTCCCTGGGAGGGGGATAAAATGCTGTGCTCGGTGCATCTCACGATTTATTACAATCCAGTGAACACCAAAACCACCAACACAGCTTCAGAAATTACCCATAAATCGAATCAACAAATATTGAACATTATAAGCTTCACGAAGGTAGGAGTTATTGCAGAGCTATTGTGTTGGATTACATTAGATTGTACCAGTGTTCATGTTATTGTATCAAACACCTCTGCACTGGCATGGGAACTGTGTACCTGAAAGACAATGCAAATATCCAAGAAAGATTTCTTTCTAGACCATCAGACCAAACATGAGGTTCTAACTCACTAGTGTTAGCCAAGCATGAGCGTTAAACATTATACAAACAGAAGAGAGCGCTCAGATCTCTGCCATGTGTGTCTAGTATGGGGGTATGTGTAGTTACTGATCACATGTGGCTCTAGGCTATCAATATATTGATATTATATAGATATTGTAAAATGAGACTTGATATCATCTTAGATTTTGGATATCATTATATCAAGATATGGCAGAATTGCTGCCTTTTCCTAGTATTAAAGGTTGTATTGCTACAATAATGCATCATATTCTGTATAAGATTATCAATATTTGAAAATGTATGGTATGCTACATTAGAGAAAATGAGTATATTGAGATACATATTGTATATTCCAGCATAAACATAGAGATATTATTCATAAGCCATATTGCCCAGCACTACTTGCTGCGCTGATTGAGAGGAGTGAGGAGTTAGGAGTCTATGGCGGTATGAAACTGAGCTGTCAATAAAATAGGTTTTTCAAAAATTATGAATCACAACCCACAAAGACCCTTGAGCATGAACACTCACAACCAAATGCACGATTCTCTCCAGGCTTATGACTGGCAGTGGTAAAAAATAATCAACCCCTGTTTTGTGTGGCTACAAGTTTAGATAATATCTGAGCAAACACTCTTCTGAACTCTTGAAATGAACAGATCACACCTATTAAAGATTAGATTAACCTAAGAAGTTTAATCTCAACAAGTCCTCTTAACCCATTATTTGATATAGCTTTGCATAATACAACAGACATTGCGCTACTTGTTCACAATTACTGTAAGCAGGGGCAGATTTAGGTATTTTGGGGCCTTCGGCAAACACAGGCATGGGGCCCTTCACATGTCTTGTGCTCCCACTTTTTCAATCTAAATATGTCATACAAAGACACTTTAAAATATGGACTGCAGAGGATGAATTAAGGAGTCTCACAATCTAAAGAAAGAAGCTGCTCTCTGGTCTGATGGTATGGCAGCTGATACTTTTGTATCTCTTGCCTGTGGCTGGGGTGGGTATCGCCTTTTATATCTTCCTGCTTCCTCCTGGGGTACACGGCAGCAAGACGCTTGTTTACACAACTTGGCAATCTTCCTGAATCTTTCCCGGTCAGATCATGGAATAATCCAGTCTTTTGATGCCATTTTAGGATGTTTTGGAAGACTAAATTAACTAGCAAATTTTTTTTTTTAAATGAAAAAGATACAATTTCTTAAATTTATGAGACATTTTATGGGGCGCTTGGTAGTCCGGAGCTTAAGTTCCAGCCATCAGTTACTTTTCTTATTTCTATCAGTATGTAAACATGAGTGGTCTGCATTTTTAGCTAAATGGAAACTATTAATGAGAGGTTGTTATCGAAGCCAGGAGCACATCCTAACTAATCAAAAAAGTGACACCCCGATTCCAAAAACATTTTGTTCAAAAGTGAAAAATCCAACATTTGAACACATTGCACAAATGACTAGTTTCATTCAAAATAAATGCACGACTTCATAAAAGAGTTATAAAATTGTATTTTAAAATCAAATCTGTGAATATGCAACATCAGATTTCCTGCACACGCTCGCTCCCTCTCGCTAACACACACATCTGTCAGTTAGATGGTGAATAGACATGATTCAGAAGCACTATAAGTAGCTCCTACATTTCACTAGAGCAGCCCAATTAGTGTGTGTAGTTATGTCACGGCTCAAGCATCAGCATGGATCAATACAATCATTACTCCAATTTCCCCTCTTGTCATTAACACTCACACAGAAACTTACTTCCACATTTGCATGCATTCACACAGACGTACTCAAATCCTGCACATGAAAATGCTGAAATCACTCGCTATTTCTCCCCAGAATGGTGCAATATGTGCTGGTTTCATGAAAGATGGAAATGCAGGGAAATGCTGGAAATTTAACACTGTCACACTTAGTGGATGTGGTACATGCACACACACACACACACACACTTGAAATGGTGGCACATTCATTCAGTGACACCTGCATCTTGCGTGATTAAAGGGATAATTTGCATTATTTGAAGTGGGGTTGTATGAGGTACTTATCCAAAATCAATGTATTACCTACATTAGATGCCTGTCGGTAAACCCCCATTTATTTGAAGCAGAGAGGAGTACCAGCATGGAAGCTAAGCAATGGGTCAGCAATAAAAGGTATTTTAGACAGTTTAAAAAGGTGCACCTAAACAAAATCATTGTCAGTTTAAGTGTACGCTATATTTAGAATATTTTCACTGCTTTACCTTGCTGTTGGACAGCCTTTTCTGATGGGAAATTACAGTTATGTGAGCCAATACACTCTCTCCAAACCAACCAAACTCCATAGGTAAAATCAATCATTTTAAGTTGTAGAACACAGGAGCTGATGGTCTACCGCTGCCTCCATCTGTTAGTTTGTTTGTGTTATTTTGTGACTTCTGTGTTTTAAATGGACAGCTTGGATTCACCGCAGTTACACAATAACACAAACAAACTAATGGGACTTTTCCATTGTCACTTTTGGCTGTGCCATGATGAACTGTGCTGCGCTGATTTTCATTTCCATTACCACTTTTACTGTGCCAAGCTGAGCAGAGTTGTTTCTGAGATGGACCATGTCCAGTGTGGGGCCAAAATGAGCCTGATCCACCTCCAAGAGGGTTGCGGTTACGTCTTGCTGCCACAAGCGTGTGTTGCAAGACCAAACTCATGTCGGCACAGGAAAGCAGAGAGAGAAACCTTTTCTCTGTACTTTTGTAGCCTCTAACTGAATCTCTGTGGTTTGAGGTTTAGTTTCTCTCCTGTGTCACTATTTTTAAGTAAGTAAGTAGAAGTATTTGTCTTATTTTACTGTTTCATGTTCACTTTTGGCTGAATAGGAGTTGTGTTAAGTTAGTGCTGATAAAAACCCAACATTTCCTGATTTTGATGCTTCAAAATAAAAGCTTAATAGCTAAATAGCAAATTAACACTAAGGTTTTATTCTGATGAATTTATAGAAAATCAAGTGTTTGTCATTTTACAGCTGCTTGAGGTCGTCCTCAGTTAAAAGCAGGTAGCCCTGTTATAATGGAAATGAAAATTCCTGCCATGCTGGGCTGACATGCTAAGTCAAACTGAATCAAAGCAGGCTGGCACGTGTATGAAAAAAGGGTATAACAGATATTGACAGTGGCATACCATCAATTCCCATGTTGTGCAAGGTAAAATTACTGATTTCACCAATCGAGGCTGGCAGGTTTGGAAAGCGCTTGTATAATGACAGTTTCCCCATCAGAAAATACAGTATTACTTCACGGTAAAGCAGTGAAAATATTCTAAATATAGAGTACACTTAAACTCATTCAAATACTTTTCGGTGGACTTTTTTTAAAATGGCTAAAATAGATTTTCTTGCAGTGCACTGCTTAGCTTCTGTGCTGGTACTCCTCTCTGCTTCTCCAAACTGGGGATGTTCCAACCTGCATCTACTGCAGGTGATACATTGATTATCAATAAGTAGACCTGGTATAACCCCAGATTAAATAATCAAGAAAATCCCTTTAAGAGGAGGCTCAAAATGGGTTAAAAAAAAAAAAAGGAAATGCTGTGTCAATGCACATGTTAATATACTTTCACTTTAATACCTGCTCGCTCTCGCTCTCTCTCACACACTCACACTCACACACACACACACACACACACACACACACACCATATCCTATCTCAGAAAGACACCTGCATCATGTTGATACGGGAACTTGTGTGTGCATTCCTGCAAGGATGTACACACACGCGCGCGCACACACACACACACACACAAATATTGTTGCTGCTTATTTTCATCTCTCTTGGTCTCTCCCACCTTTCCTCCTCCCCTCCCCCCTCTTTTCTCTTCTCTCTCCCTCCTGTTCCTCTATACCCGCGCGAGGCGCTGCCTGGGCCTATACTGCACATGCTGACATCAGCAACCACCAGCGCCCCCTAGACACCCCCCCAAACCACTACCACCACCAACACCAACACACACCACACACACTACACACACACACTGTAGACAGGAATCGTATATCAAGCAAGTCCCACGCGACTGTGACATGAAATTGCAAATAAATGTGATTGATTATGATCCATCACTCCCCTCTCCTGTTAATTAACTATAAATTACATGTCCAGCGTTCCTCTGTCACCTCCTGTAGCCCACCTCACATGGACTTGCACTGATGCACCTGCTTGTTTTGTCACTGGGGTTTAACGTAAAGCCTTTAACTCGTGGAGTGAGAAAAACAAGTGAACCATTCAGTCAGACGTGTGTCTGGAAGCAGGCCTACCTGATCCTCGGGCAGAGCTATACCACCTTACCCACTGTACTCTGTCAGGTAAAGGATATGGCCATTCGGTGATCTTTTTGGCGTATTTTCTGACGAAGTTATCCTCACTGAAGATGAACAGCGAGCGGTTGACAGTGAAGCAGTTCTGGCGCACCGGGATGGGGTTATAGAGGGCCATAGTCCGGGCTCTCTGCGCCATTGACTGCTTGTACATTCTCTGGGCCCCGGGCCCTCCGGGTGGACCGTGGCCATGGCCGTGTCCGTGCCCGTGTCCGTGTCCGTGACCGTGACCGTGTCCGTGGGGTCCTCCTTGCCTGCTACCACCGCGGCCGCCCGGGCCCCCTCCTCCGGGCCCCCCGCCATACCTGGCCGGTACCTCATCTCCGAACCGCGCCATTCTGTGGACACCGAAAGCCAATCTTCACGAAGCAGCGGAGAAGGAGACCAATGCTCAGCTGTGCAGCCACACAACATTACATCCCATCTGGATCAGAACGTCTCATAAGCACAACGGGTTGTCTTGTAAGCTTCTGCTGAGCACCTGCAGCCGGCGAGCAGATATGCTGGTTTTAGCAGACGAGGACGCCCATGTACCGTCTCTTCTCTGCGCGTCTCTGCCAACGGCCAATTGTGGGTGTGAGGAAATTAAATGTGTGGTCGGTTGGCTGACTGGTTGCACTGGAGGGTAGTGCTGTGGGGTGTCTCAGTCTCAGTTGGTTCTTATGTCCGTATGAAGCAGGCTTCGCCCCCAACATGAAATCATGGGGAGACTGGAGCGAGTTAACATGAATGTTTCATGTTCTCCATGGTTCATGCCTGTATCAGAGCGCACCACAGCCTCCTGATTTATTTCTTTACTCTCATGACAGCATGGAATGATAATCTAAACGCCTCTATTATCACACAGGCCTCAATAAATCAGATTGTCGAAAATAAATGTGAAAATAATGAACAGCCTATAGCTGCGGCTGTCAGCGGCGTTCAACTTGGCATTTTGGAAACGGTCGCGTTTCCAAAAGACTTAAAAGGCATTGGAACGAGAAAAGCTACGATTATTTATTTATTTATGAAACATCCGCAATGTTTGGCACAATGTGTGGCAATAATGTGGCTCCCGCCACCTTACAGTTGTTTTACCAGTGCGCTCTGACAAGCCTTGAGACCAGGAAAATTGTGACATTTGTTATTAAAGCATCTCATTTCAGAGTTCACAATCTCGAGCAGAAAGGAGAGAGAAAAATACCGTTTTCCTTTGAAATGTCGGTGTCATTGATGTCGAGCGCCGTGGATGAAATTCTTTTCTCAAACGAATTCAATCGCATCCTCCCTCGCTGAAACCATCATCTTCTCTCCGTCACCTGCGCGACCATCCAGAAGCTGAGCCAGGGACACACGGACGGCGTCGTCAAAGACAAGAGTATGACGGCCGCTTCTCCGCCGTCTTACAGCCTCTCATGATCTTGCTTTGGCCGGGTGAGGTGCAGCAGTGCCGAGAAAGTCCCTCACCATCCCCGCCCCGAAAAGTCTACCTCCGTCCGCACCGATGAGCCCGAATGTCCTGGCAGAGCGTCCTTTCCGTCTCCCTCTCTCATTGGAGTAGAACGCTCTTCACGGCCTCCTCTCTGTTCGTCCAGCGGCCCCAAGGGGAGGAGGAGAGGGACAGACGGACGGACGGACGGATGGATAGATGGCCCGGTGAATGGAAGGAGACGCGCATAAAAAGGAGGGGACCGGCCGCGTCTTTGGGATACGGGCCGGAGTCTTGCCTGTAAATGAAATAAATAGCCCGGCACCGTGCGCGACAATCGTTGCTTTTCAGTTTGTGCGAACTGTAATGATGAGAGGCTGATCGGCTCTGCAGCCGCAGCACATGACGCACGCAGCTCGTCCAACTTCCAGACGTATGTCACGGACAGAGGGATCGTGTACCGCCTGTTTATTTTCAGGTGCTTTTTTTATAGCCCGGTTAGACTGGACCTCTCGAACCGTCCAACTCCTAATCAATCTCACGCGCCTGTTGGCTCAGATGATGACTGCGCTTCTCATTTCCTTCCATCTTTGTAGAAGTGTGTGTTTCAAAGACCCAGTAAGTGTGCTTATTATAGCCAGATGTGTGTGTGTGTGTGTGTGCGTGTGTGTGTCGGAGAGGCGGGGTGTTGGCATCATGCAGCTCGTGCAAAGATACAGCTGCAACCCAAGCTGACAATGACTGCGCGCACACGGACGGGCGCGTGAGTGGAGTAAAATGCGCGTAAAAGCGCGCGCGCGAGACTCTGTGAGTGTTTGTTAGGGAAGGTGGTGGAAGGGGGGGATGCTATTCTTAGCAACAGACATTTGGAAATTAATGGACGAAGAGAGCTCTTTCCTCCCTCCCTCCACCCCCTCCCACACCGAAACCGAGTCGAGGATCCTCATCCCTGACTCCCACCTCCTCTCCTCTCCTCTCCTCCAAGGCTTTTCTCACGGCTCCACCAAAACACTGGTGGCTGTTCAAGGTGCGACCACATGCTTTGCGCTAAAGCCCGCAAACGTTCTCAATGACATAACGTACAGCAAACAAGGGCGACGTGGATAGACAACGCCGACAGATAAGAAGAACTGCAGTCTTTTCTTTCTTGTGATAACATTTCTATACAATACACCAAATTATATGCGAACATTTTGTGGGTAAAAATAAATCTCCAGTTTCATTCTGAATACCGATGGTATTTCCAGGCTTCCCACCCTTTCCAAAGTCAAATTCAAGCAAATTTCAACGTTTTTCAAGGTGCGTTGGCAAATAATATATTAATACACATATACTCAAGATGACAGTTAAGTCTTTATTGACGTCCTTCTACATTGAGGTGATAAATTAAAGGGTATTACAACAAAGTTTCATGTTTCAAAATGCGTCACCTGTCTGGAAGACTTGGCACCTTATAGGCGACAACCCGGCTGTGCCAGTTTTTGACTCATTTTATTCTATCTAAAAACCAGGGCTGTAACTAAGGATTAGTTTCATTATAACTAATCTAGGGATCATTTTCTTGATTAATCTTGATTAAAGTTGTTTAGTCAATAAAACGTTGATCATCTTTTTCAAAGCCCAAGATGATGTCTCTTGTTTTGTCTACAAACCAAGATGTTCACTTCACTGTCAAAGTGGACTAAAGAAACCAATTAATTGCAATTTATAGTTGGCGATTGACTCAGTAGTTGACAAAAAAAGATGAACTATTCAGTCAGTTAGCGATTTATTATCAAAGTAATGCAAATGCAATTTCAAGTAGTCTCAAGCACTATTTCCAAAATCCAAGCACTTTACAAACCTTGAAAACTCTCCAGCACCCAAATTCTGTATTGTATGGGATGATTTTTATTAGATTTTTATTTCGGTTCAATTCAATTATATTCAGTACTCTATTCCTATATTAACACGGTTGATTGGAATTTGCCTTGGTGAGCTCACACAGGACAGAAGAGAACAAAAACCACTAAATCACAGAATGCAATAAGTAATGCATAATAAAACATATCCAATCCCAAAACATACCATAATAATCATAAAATAATAAAACAATGTATAAAATAAAATCCAAGACTCCGGAATGCCATTAAAATGGAAAAGCAGCAGCAAAAAAGATCCCCTAAGTGTTTAGGTGTAGAGTTGCAATGATTAATTGATTATTAATCAAATTAATCAGGCAACTATTTTGACAATGGCTGAATCGGTTTAAGTAATTTTTTAAGAAAAAAAGTCAAAATTCTATGATTCCAGCATCTTGAAAGTGAATATTTCTTTGGAAAACTTTTTAAACCATTTCTAACATTTTTTGGACTAAACTAATCATTTAATCAAGAAAATAATCAACACATTAATCACTAATGAAAACAGTCGCAGCCCTACACGAGGGCTTTAAAAAGGTCTGCTGGACTGCACAATTAATTTTCTGGTTATGGAGAGAGGAGAAAGATGGTCTCATATTCAATGAATATCATGAGTCACTCACAACTCCACCATGAGCAGAGCACCAGTGCAACGTTACGTGAAGCCCCGGGAAAGAGGAGGAGAGGAGAGGAGAGGAGAGGAGAGGAGAGGAGAGGAGAGGAGAGCTGCAGCCCACAACATCACAGGACAACATTCTCTTCATCTATTATGTGACCTAATTGATTAACTCCAGAAATAGCCGCCTCTGTGAATGGGAAATGATCGTCCATATACAGATTTAAGGGTGACCGGGAGAAATTAATTCACCCCTCCAACAGATTGACTCGGGAGAGAAACAGCGCACGTGCGAACGCCGATCGATAGCAGCACGACCTTAAATGTCTATCCGATATGTCAGAAAGGGATCGTGGTGTCCACTTAAGCAAGGCTTCCGGCCGTGAGTGCGAGGCTGACCCCGCCACAAGGACATGCAGGAACACACATTTTAATTCCTGATCATAACCAAAAACAGAGAGAGAGAACTAGACAGATGGATAGATAGATGTAACTTTTTTTTCTCATAAACTTAACATGAATATGAACTATTTATTTATTTATTTTTATTATTTATTTTTATTAAGCACAAGTTCTTCTGATGTGAAATTTTTGAAATGATGAATTGAATGTAAAAGGAAATTAAATTAATGTTCTTTGTGACTGAACAATTGTTGGATCAACTTAATATATTTAGTGTATTGAACATATTTTCTCAGTTTCAAATTAATAAAGTTTATTAGACCAGACGTCTGTTGAATCATTACAAAATGACCCCACCTCACCTCAATTCAGTCAACTTAAAACACTAACTTTTTTGAGAGGATAGATAGAGATAGATAGAATAGATAGATATTTCAATTTAACTATCTTTAGTTTTACTTTTCTCAGTTACAAATTAAATTATAGCTGCTGCGCAGCAATGGTCGGGGCCGGGCAATTTTAGGCAAAATTAGGCAATTCTGAGCAACAAGCAGAGTGTAGGAAGATGGAAAAAAAAGGTGGCATTCTAATGTGCATTTTACATCAGTTGAGGCTTGAACTCACAATTTCTGGCACAAGAGACTCTGCATATTGACTGATAGCTAAGCCAAATAAACAGGGAAAAGAGACAAGGGATAACAGGGAAAACGTGTTGATAAAGAGTATTTGTCTCTTCCCAAAACTCCCTGAATCATAATTATTTTAATCTTAGTAGTCTCTAATCCACATAGCATGATACCTGAACATAAGGCTTTCACATTTGAAACTCCATCCTGCCTTAGCTGAGGTCGAACTCACGACTTCTGACACGAAGGCTCCTTTTATCTCACTGAGCTAATTGGCAATGACAGTTCATGTGTGGCTTCACAAATTGACTAAGCCAAGGATCAGGGTGCCAGGCAGCAGCCATCCATGACCATGGAAAAGCAAATTTCAAAGTGAAAGTTCCAAATCTGTAGCACATATGGTTGATTTGTTGTGAATTTTCAAAGTTTTGAAATTTAGAGGCTTGCTGTAGCGCCACCATCAGGACTATTGTCTTGTGTTTCCAGTTGAGGACATCTGGCATGGGACTGGACCTTTGTGAAAAGTTGGGT
This sequence comes from Lutjanus argentimaculatus, assembly GCA_034769285.1. Classification (NCBI taxonomy): domain Eukaryota; kingdom Metazoa; phylum Chordata; class Actinopteri; order Lutjaniformes; family Lutjanidae; genus Lutjanus; species Lutjanus argentimaculatus. The sequence goes on along the minus strand of JAWZSL010000044.1, from coordinate 4,165,565 downwards.
AGATTTCTCATATGGAAATGTTGTACAAGCTGAGGCTTGAACTCAAACCTTCAACACCAAGAACCATCCTCTATCTCACTGAGCTAATGGCAAATGGAAACACCACTTGTAGCTTCACAAATTGACTAAGCAGTCACCTGTGTGCAAGACAGCAGCTGTTAGCTGTTAGCAGATTTCAAAGGCTGTCAAAAATTCAGTTATTGAGACAAAAATCCCAAAATACACAAATTGCATCTAGACAGCATGGAGATGTTGGTCATTAGTTTTTAACAATGATTTATTGGCTCCAAAAGTGAAAAACTGATGATTTAAAAATGCCATTTTTGCATTGACTCCAATTGTTCGCATGAGAGTGAAATTCAAAATGCTGTAAAAAATTCAGTTTTTGAGATAAAATTCTGATATTTTCCAAACATCATCTACCATGACTCCAAAATTTTGTCATTTTTTTCATGAACATTGAAAATGTATTTAGCAAGAATTTGCAAGTATATGTTTATAATACCGTTTACAGTCAAACATTTTGATGCACTGTAGGCTCAATTTTCAATAAATCAAAAATCTGTGTGGATCGTTTGTGTAGGACAGTCTGAAGATGCTCTGTAGCAAGTTTGGTGTCAATTGAACAAAGATTGTGGGAGGAGATAGGTTTAATAAGTTTTACAGTTTTTGAAAAAAAAAGTGATGGACTTCATAATTTGCAATAGGTTTAAATGTACAAAAGTTTCTTAAGTATTGGGGCTACATTGTGGGTGAAAGTTGTAAATCTGTAGCACATATGGTTGATTTATTATGAATTTTCAAAATTTTGAACTTTAGAGGTTTGCTGTAGCGCCACCATCAGGACTATTGGCCTGTTTTTGCATAGGAGACGAATGAAAGCAAAGACAAGAAGAAGAAAGAAAGAAAGAAAGAAAGAAAGAAAGAAGAAGAAGAAAGAAAGAAAGAAAGAAGAAGAAGAACATGCAGGATTACAATAGGGTCCTGGCAGCTTAGGCTGACCGGCCCCTAATTAAATAAAAACATAACTTTCTAAAGTAAGAAAAAATATTTTATTTTTACAAGATAGATAGCTAGATTTTCCATGATGTGATCATAACAAAAAGTAACACCAACATCACAGGAACATACAGCCGACAGTGTGGACAAGTAAACTGTAAACCGGTAGCATATTGTAACCAGTGAAATTTACTGTTAGCCCCTAGCCCTGGGTTAGCATGTTTAAGGTAGTGGCAGTGGTGGACTCAGGCTGTCTGAGGGGCAGGGACAAAAAAAAAAGAGGGGCCCAGCTGTATGCAGAGGGGCACCAGTACGCTGAATGCTGCATGAATGATGCACTTCATCGTGTTTTGTCCACTGGAAGGGCACTTCCAGTGGAATACTGGAATTTCTCATTTCAATACAACACTTTAAAAAATACAAATATTTGAAACTAATTTCCACAGGGAAAAATTGAGTCAAAATTTAGGGCATAATTTTTTTGTTTTTATGAAAAGATAAATATAACAAGGCTATTACATGACAACAGATATATTAATGAGAAAAGTGACAAGCACTGTGGGTGTGTGAGCACTGCAGCAGTGTGTGTCAACTCACTGTCAGAGGGAAGGAAGCAAGTAACTGCAGCTGGTACTTAAGTATAAATATTCAGAATTGATATTTATCTAAATATCGATATTTTTGACAACACTACTCTTGAGGGAACTTATCCCATCTTGTCCAACGGCACCTGAAGTGCACTTTATCACATCGTGATTTTTTCACATGCCGCTGAACCAACCTCTCGCCTTGTGCTTAAAGGAACAGTTCACCCAAAAGTCAAAAATACATACTTTCCCTCTGGCCTATTGTGCTGTTTATCATTCTGGAATTTTTTGGTGTGAGTTTGCAGAGTTTTGGCTGGTTTTTGCTCATGACAAGGTCTGCGGATTATTTTGAGTAACTGGGTCATGATTTCTGTGAAAAGACATTGCTGTTGAGTTTTTTTTTTAATGTTTTTTTTTTTTTTTTTTCTTTACACTTTGAACACCACAGCACTAGTGCCATCTAGTTCCATTATATCGGAGACAAGGCAGAAATCTCTACAGCCGATAGCCAAAACTCTGCAACTAACATCAAAAAATTATAGAATGATAAACAGCACTATAGACCAGGGGGAAAGTTTTTTTTTTTTTTTTTTTGAAGTGAACTGTCCCTTCAAAGTTATTATTTTCTTTAGGTTTAAATTGCTGGGTTCAGGGTTTGGAATCCCCCCTAGGGTTTCAACAAATAGGGACCCCAAAACCATTTTGCATAGGGCCCCCCAAAAGCTAGAAACGGCCCTGCATGCATAGATTAGGATGGTAACACTTTACAGTATCACAACAATTACATTTGAATGAAATACTTTTTACAATGCATGTGTTACAATGTGAATGCTCTGCAGTCTTACACACTGTCTCATCTTTTAAATTTAAAAAAATTGCAAAGCCATTAATGATGCAGTGAGCACATACAGAAATGTTTTTAAAAAAGTATTCCAATTTTATATATCTTGTCTTTATATCTTGTGTATGTGTGTGTCGAGAAATGTGTGTGTTTACACTTGGGTGTGATGATCTGTGAAATTATCTATTGCCCCTCAGAGCTGGAGCCTTTGAGGAGCAGCAGCCTTCTGTCCAAACCTGTTATTCCACACAGCCAGCACAAGAAGCACTGAAGAGCAACAGCTCCAAGGCCACCCATGCATAAAACATTGTTACCTCACAAGAACACATACACTGTCTCCGTAGAGGAGCTAGAGATACATGATCAACTCTGTGTATTTATAGCATATTTGGATGAGAAAAATAATGCGCCATGATAGGCTATCTTTGTTGCAGTGTCTCTGTGGAGGAATGTAAATTGTAGCCTGCATTTGGACTGAAACCACACACCAGGAACATTTTCTCGAAGACGGGAGGATATGTACACATATAATAAATGACCCACTCTGAGGTATACAAGTTCGTAATGGGTTCGAGTTGATAACGGGTTTCAGGTGGAAAAAGATGTTTGGTCTCTTAGTATCTGCGACCATGACATCATGACTTTGAATGCATCAAGTTCCATGTATTTACTCACTACTGTGCCTTTACTGTTACCAGGGCTGGGTAAGATTGCTTTGAAATGTCAGTTACTGAATGCAAATTAGAAAGCAATTTTTGTAATTAGTTACATAATCCATTGGTTAAAAAAAAGTAATCTAATCTGAACTGAGTGGCTAAGTCACGCCCTTTCCAGTGTGCCCTATGGGACCTAAATTCTGAAAAAAAAAGAACCTTTTTACAGCTTTACAGATCTTTTGTAAACAATGAGCAAGATGTGCGTGTAGTTTGGCAATGGAAGAATGGCAGACTGAAACAACTTGTAAATGGGCGCTGCAATTTTGAGCAGTTTTGATTGTGTCCTCAGTCCGGTCAACACGTTTAATAGCTTGCAGCCAAAGATGCCTCCGTTTGCTCTGAAATGGTTGTGACCCTGCCAGAATCCTGTACAACTTGAGTCGGCCAGTGGAATATTGATTCTGACAACTATTCACACAACAGCCATACATTTTAGTGATTCTGGTGCCGGCAAACTGTTTAATGCAATGTTTGCGGCTTGATAACTCGTCTGGATGACTGGAGGAGACCAGGGTCTATATGAATCAAATTATTTGTTTTGATTCTCTTTAAACTGTGCCACGAATTACATGCGCTGTTTGTCAATTTAAAACATAATTTCACAAGTCAAGAAAGTCTTACTTTGTCTTAGTTTGTGAAACTGCTCAGTGAACTACATCTCCCATCTCTCTCCTCTGGAACGTTATCTTACCTGAAGTGTTTTATCCAGCGACTCTTTGTGCTTTTACCAGCTGGAAAGAACGAGTAAGACCCGCTGTTGTGCGACTGCATCCTGGTGTGAAAACACACAAGACATGGTAGCTGCAGTGGCTAACATTAGCTTTTGGGGGGAGAAAATCATGGCATCACTTACACAACTTCTGGGTGTGTAGTCTTTCTAATTATGCATCTTCTGATAATTCAGCAGTTTTATGACAAACTTTTATTACAACTGTCATCATTTGAGAAATTATCTTTTACATTAACAAACATCATACATGTAATTTGTGGCACAATTCAAATGGGATCAAAAAATAATTTGTCTCTTGCCACTGATTACAGTACATATTTCTTCCAAAGTTAGGTCCCATGGTGGTCCACCAAAAGGGGCGTGACTCAGGCACTTCATACTTTGTATGAATTCAAACTCGAACATTGAAAACATTGAGCCACATTCACATAATTGTTCATACCTCTGTTCTTATGATGAATACCATTGTCCTCATGAGTGCAAGTTGTCCCTAATCAGCACAGGGAAACACCACCGATGCCCATACAAGGACATGAGACTGCAAGGCCATGTGCACACAGAAAATCTGAAGGAGAAGTGAAAAATTCCCAAACAAATTAATACAGTTTGATGGTACATTGTATCTAAAAGCTGTAGCTGTAAAAACTTGAATATATGCTGACACATTTAAACATCAGTGTATAAAACCTAAAAGCAGTTTATTATTTTAGTGAATAAGTGTTCACTTTTTCAACGTGAGTTTGGAAAGTGTTACTTAAGTTCTTAATTTGTGTTGCTTTTGCAGTAAAAACCAAACATTGCATAATTTAAAACCCCCAAAAGGTCACTACAATGGTTCTATTTTTATCATTTATTTACAGATTGACTCCCACTGAGGTACCATCCACATACAAAATAAATAAAGATATGCACTCACACCTGTTTAATTTATTTTAGATGTTATGTTTCTTCTTAAGATTAATGGTAAGCTCTAAATAATCACACTGTTAAGTCAAATTAATTGTTAATTTTAACAGACCACAATACTTACTTAATACCATAAAATTTCGAACATTATTACTAAAAAAGATCTAAAAATATTATGAATGATAATGATTTTTAAAAATAATTTAAATCCTGTAATATTATACAACTGTGGAATAGAAAAAAAAACACAATAACCAATTATTTTGCACAAAAATGTCAGCACAAAAATACAGTGTTCTTAAAATGAGTGTTCTTCAATTGTTCCTACCTAAGAACAAATCCAACTTAAGAAAACATTGGTGAATGCCAGAATTTTTTGTGAAAACTGCAAAGAGGGTTTTAAGAAGAAATTTCCTCATTCACCAACAAACAGTTAGTGAATGAGGCCTATTACACTAAAACAGGTGTGTTGAGACACAAAAATCAAAATTTGAGTTCCACAAATGTAAACATCTCAAAGTATTTCAATAAAATGCATTTTTGTGCAGGATTTGTTTTTGTTGTCTTTTTGTGGATCAGTTGTGGAAGAAACCCTGTATGTCAGTTGACAGAGCACTGGTTATCATGAAAAAAGTTTCAGAATTTTTAAACTGCCATATTTTGTAATGTAATCAAGTAATCCTTGCCAATGTATGCAATAATCTAGTTACTATTTTTCAAATGTAATATGGTCTTTATAGTTACTTTCTTTGTAATTTGATTACATAATCCCAATTACATGTAATCCATTACTATACCAAACTGTTTAATGTGTGACTGACTGCAGGTAATGTTTCACGTAATGTTTTGTTCTTGTTTGGATGCTGAAAGCTATGAAGAAGCAGTATCTTCTAAAGTAAATGCAATGAGTCAGCACAACTGGATGTTAATTAAACTTCAATTATAGTGGGGGGGGGGGGGGGGGGGGGGGGGGGCTGAAATGAATGATGCTAACATGACTGAGAATTATTTTAGAATTATATTACCACATTATAAGATAAACATGTTCAGATTTGGATATACCTATATTTTGTAAATGGAAATAAATCGCTGGATATGGTGAAAGCCTGGTCTCCACTCCAAGTTTCTAACATGCTTAAGGACCATTTATTCCATCTCTATAGTTTAAAAGTGTCGGGATTGTTCTCTGTTGTTTTTCCTCCTCTGTCAGATGTTCAAATAGTGGGTAGCTGTGAGGCTGGTGCTCTGAGGCGAGGGCCTAAAAAGGAGTGTCGTGACTCAATGATTCATAAGGCTGAATAATTCAATGGCTGGATGCATGTAGAGCACTCCGCCCCTGCTGAACCCGGTCCTCCACAGACCCAAGGCAGACTTACATGTAAACCTCTGCAAAGACTGGCGCGCGTCATGCACAACAAACTGTGGATAACAGCTAACTATCCGTTAATGACGTATTATGGTTTTGTGTCAAAAATGCTATAGTGCCGTTGCCATAACATCCAAAGATACAAAGATTCATGTGTCCAGCCACAGGACAATGGGTCATATGCTGCACTTATTTTAGTTTCAGTTCATCAACTAATTTTGGTCTGTTTGGCAAAGAGGCATTCTAACTGACATTTTTTGACAAACATATTACACCAAAATTGATGCAAGCTTTAAGTAATGAAAGTATCATATAGTGAATGGATACAGCGCATTTATTTTAACTTTAAAAAGTTTGTGTAGCAGAAAAAAATAAAGGGATAGTTCACCCAAAAATGAAAATTCAGTCATTTCTACTCATCCTCATGCCGATTGAAGGTCGAGCTTGGTTTGTCAGTCCACAAAACACAGCTGGAATTTCACAGGAAAACAGCATTACAGAATCTCCCACACAACTGAAGTGAGTGGTGATCAGTTTTCAAACGTAAAAACCAAGAGAAGAAAAACATTATGCCAAGCTGACTTGAAAAATGTCATTAGCTCATGTGCACATCTCTGAATTTAGTGTGACAGTGTTTGCACAGTATATCGGGGCTTAAGGAGACTTGGATTACTCCCAATGAAGAGTATGGAGGTATTTTAGACCCTTATTATCCTGCCACATGCAACCTGGGAGGGGATCATGTAATCGCTTCCATGTGCGTGATGACTGCCCGGAGCAAATTTGAAATACTCCTGACCCGATTTGCCTAATTTTTTTTGTGCACATTCATAACTGTATGGTGAAGACCTCTGTGATTCAGAATTCTTCGAACACCTTGAACACCTCGAGGGAATTTCTTCAAACTTTGCACAAAAGTTGGACTCAAACATGAACTGATTACGGTTTGGTGGTCAAAGGTCAAAGTCACGGTGACCTCAGTTAACACATTTTTGGCCATAACTCAAGATTTCATACATTAATTATGACAAAATTGCACACAAATGTCTAATAAGATTTAAAAAATGACGAGGTCATGACATTTTATATTCAAAAGGTCAAAGGTCAACCTCACTGTGACATCATAATGTTTCTGCAGACAGCTTAGAGAAGTGGTTTCAGGCATACGGCTTGAGAAGCTTCAAAGCAAACACACACGGCTATCATGAAAAATCTTGAGAGCAACTGGTTGTTGTTGTATGCAACTGGTAGTCTGGCTTTTTGTGTTTGTTTTTTTTTTTTCTTTGTTTTTGTCCTGTTTTTCAAAATGAGGAGTATGTTTGTAGATGTCTGTTTTTTATGCTTGTGCTTAAAAAAAAGTATCTGGGCTGCCTTAGAATTTTACATTGACTGAATTTAAAAAGTTGTAAGTCATTTTGCAATGTTTCAAAAGAATCAAATAAACTTGATATTAATTTGTACTTGAGAAAACAGGCTCAATAAACTAAAGATATTAAGTTGAAATAACTCATCAGACCATTACAAATTTGAATTGTCTTTACATTCAACTCATCATTTCATAAGATTTCGAGACAGAGGCACCACGTTTTTAAGTTCTAGCATGTTCTGAAAATAAATACTATAAGTTTTTAGAATAATTAACTTGAATAAAATGTGTATATTTACATTAAGTTAATGAGAAACATTTGGTCTAGTAGATTCCACAAAATTCCTGTTTGATTTTTACAGTCCACATACAGCACATCACAGAGAAGAACTAGCCGCCAAGCTAATTCAGGACCATGGACAGAACCAGACATGGAGGTTGCAGAGCATGTGGGAGGCCACACTTTGATAAAGACCTGTCAAGCCATTCCAGTGGACGAGTAGGTGAGAGTGGTCAGGAGCTGAACTTGCCATGTTGTGCATAAGTGTGTTATTGTGAAGAGAGGGAGATTCTGCAGTGATGGCCTGAGCTTCTCTTTAGACTGGTGATGGCTGTGGAGCCCCATGAGACGGAGACAGGTACGCAGACTCACAGCAAACAAGCAAGCTCCTTTTGGTTTCTCCCTCTGTGTGTTTAACTTAAAAGCATACTGTTCCGATTCAGCATTTCACTGTTCTGACATTGTTGGACTCACAATGGAAAATGAAAACCTTTTATAGACCATTTCAATTATGTCAAATTTTCAAAGAGTTAAGATGGTCCCTTAGACCGAGCAAGTAAATAAGGAAATGAAACATATTAAGGCAGCGGTTCTGAAATAGGGGTCCAGGAACTCCCAGGGGTCCGTGGCACTCCATGGCCAAGAGGTCAATGAAAAGTTTTCACATTCATTCATTTATATTATCATGATATTATGATCTGTTTTTATTATTTCATTTTATTTACAGAAAGCTTCTTTCTCCTGCCAGTCAAGCATGCATCACCTACACATCACCCTGCAATGGTGGAAAATCATCTTCACCTTTTATGGAGGGATGAATGCCATAATATGTACTGGCTGATCTCAAATACTGTTAATATTACTATTTAGAGATTAAGGTTGTGACACACAATTATAAACCTGGTAACAAAACGTGTTTTTTTGTTACGGTGAACAGATTTTACAGCGCACATTTCTGATAAGTATATGTCAAGAGCGTATGAATATGCTCTTGACAGACGGATTAAACTGACCCTTCCTCAGTTGTTTGACCCTGTGCTCTAATGAGAGTTGAACAAGTTTGTCGTCCTGGTCAACTTTGTCCATCTTGATATGTGTTCGTCTATGTTGAAAAGAAAACCAAATTTTGTAGATCGTTCAAAGACGTTGGAGGACCTGTAAGGAGCACAAATATTCACCTCTTAAGTTAACTAATGTGAGCAAAATGTTACCTAACTAGCTAGCTAATCTGATCAATCATTAGCTAGTTAGTTAGCTAGTATTTTGCTAACATTAACTAACTATTTAGCTAGTGTTTTTCTAATATTAACTAACCTAAGATGTGACCTTATATGTTGTTTTTACAGGAAAAGGAGAACATTGTCCGAGGTACCAAGTTTGCTCAACCATTACTGGAGCACATTTGTGTTATAATTTATTATCACTTTCTATTAGATATCATTTCCTGTTTTTAAATCTTTTTTTTTTCTTTTTTTTTGTCTATTTGCTTGACTTGTTTTATTTTCTGTCATCTATGCTAAGTTGTCCTTTTTTTCTATAATTACTGTCTGTGTTTTTATCCATGTTAATGGTTTATATATTTAAAAAAATAATCAATAAATCTATTGTGCAAAAAAAAAAAAAAAAAAAAGAATATGCTCTTGAGAGACTAATTAAAATTAAATTAATAGAGACCAAAAGGGGACACTGGAAATGGGTAAATATTTCAAATTTAAGTATGATCCAGTTTATTATATATATATATATTATATTATACATAAATTGTGCCATGGCCTTTTATTTTAGATTTTATTTCATTTATTCTTCTCTTTTCTTACTTTCACTTAATTTCTTTTATGCCGTTTTACATTATTATTGTTACTATTGCCTACTTTGTCTAACTTACATACTTTGTGTGTAATGTAGGCTTGTATGTATTGTACTATGTTACTATTTGCACAAAAAGACAATAAATAGACTACAGTTTGAGGCAGTTTACCAGATTTTGAACAAACTTTGATGTGTAAAATTGGCAGTTCTCCTTTAAGTGTGGGTCATCTCATACTCTTTTTCTTAGAAATAAGTGTTAAAACAAAAAATATTGTCTCTGTGCCCCACCAGTGCTGAGCTCTTTCTACCTCTCCTAAGTGATACAATAACAACCGCTCTGTCCTACTTCATTCATTTTTCATGATTTTATGATGCATAAAAAACTTTAGATTATCCTATGACACTCTGACTTCTTGGTGCTCCTCTTTGCGTAGTAACGGCAGACAGGTTCCTCACATGTACCTACCAAACTGATCACTGCCAAGTATTTTTCTGGCTATTTTCAGTTTAATTGCATGATTCAACAGAAGGCATGATGATGCCTCCGGGACAGGCTGGCCGATGATAATGCAGTGAATCGTAGAAGCTTTAAATGAGTGCACCAACTGGGAATTGGAATATGAACCCAAAACACTCATCATGGCTGGATGAATGTAATGCTGGGGGCAGCAACATGGCATCCAACAATGAAATGGGCATCACATCGGTTGTGTGTGTGGTGTGTGTGTGTGAGTGTTGGCCGAGTAGAAGGGGGTGGGGGGTGAGTTAGTTTTATTGTGGATGCTCACTGACCGAGACCAACAGCCGGCTCACAGAAGGAGCACTAATAATCCTTGAATATATGCAATGGATGTGTTTGGATGTGCGTTGTTACATATATGGGCTCATTCTCGCATGTATCAAAAGCTAAAATCTTTTAACGTGTGTGAGAATGGTGGGAAACACAAAATACACCCACTTGAGAAGTTTTCAGGCGGCAGAAATAAGCACAATGCATTTTTAAACATGCAGAATTATTAACCTAGTAAGTAGGGTAACACAGCTGGTCCTGCACAAGCAAATCTTCTTCCTCCATCTGTCTCTCCATCTCCTCCTGGCTGCCTGACAGTTGCCCCTTTTTTGTTTTTAGATCCGATCTGGCTGATTCAGAATTTAAACTTCAGTTTTAAGCTCCACAGATTTGCCTCCCTTTTCTTGTACACCGCTCGTTCGCTAACAGACAGAGAGTTCACCTGGAAACAAAGCAGAGGAGGGAGCAGGAGAGAGAGGGTGCTGTCCTTACTGGTATGTAGGCCAACATTTTTTTTTCTTTTTCTGCTGGGGGAATCTCGAGTGAGGGTGAAGTCACCGTTTCATCTGCGCTCAGAACTCTCTTCTCTCTCCCTATTTTAAACTCCATTTAATTTTCAACCATACAAATATTTTAAATAAGTTCCTTTCTTACCTTTCACTTACCCCTTACATGATATATAGTTATATGTCCCTTCCATAATTGTTTTATGTTTCTACTTTGCTATGTTATGTGAAAGAGCAGCACAACAGAAATGTATTAGAAAGATATTAGACATGTAAAATTTTTGCACCAACACAGAATATCCATAACATGTATACACACACATCAAGAGAGTGTTTCACTCTTAGTGCTAAAATAAAAAAGCTGATTCTGATTATTTTAAGGCCTAATTGAGATTGTAGGCCTAATAAAAACATAAAAAGAACAATACAAGGCCTGTCCTGAGTCTTGATAGGCCTATCAAAAATTGATTGTGGAAAGAAAATAGTTTATATAAATAAGGAATAATTGCTAAAAGTCTAATCATAAGTTAATACAGTTTATAATGAACCCTTTTATAATTAATGAATGAATAAATAAACACATTTTTACATTATGCTCAAAATCTGAATCCAACGAACCCACTGACAGAGTGCCACAGACCTCCTTGGGTCCCCCAGAGGTCCTGTTTAAGAGCCACTGCCATAATAGACACAGAAATATTGCTTAATTTGATTCTGCATCCATTTGTTTCTATTACGTTTCGATTTTTGTTTCTAATTTTCTTTTTTCAAGTATAATAAGTGTCCTTATTTAATTCCACTATCAATGATTTCTTTATTTTTCTTGTCTGTTTGTAACATATTGAACAAGTAATGTATTGATATTTTCAGAAAAAAACTGAGCTTTTAATCTGAACAAAATCCAAGTGCTTGTAATCAAACATCCCCTGCACTATGTAAGGCATTTCAATAACCAGCCCTGCAAAATTATTATTATTTATTATTATTATTTGTGAGAGTTTTGTCCACATGCATTTACACATTTGGCAGAGGATAAATTAGAAACACCAGTTCCTCTCTTAATGTTTTACTTAACTACTTTCCATTCACTATATATGGCCAGGCTGGTGTAGACAATAGACCTGAGTGTATTCGCAATCATGAGTGTTCACTGCCCTCCAGTGGTCAGAGCGAAGAACTGCAACATTTGCGTTCACTTCTCTCACTGTTTATATCACAAAGCTGTGAGTGGAAGGAAGCACAGAGATGGCTTGCACCCAGGCTGTTTTTTTGTGGCTGAGTATAGCATGCAGGTCTGGAGGCACATTAAAATAATAGAAAAACAGATATGCAGAGGCAAGCTGTTGGGTTAATACAGAATTATCAGGTATTGAGAATAAAACTTGTCACTATTGACCACTGTTACCTGTTCTTCTAGCCTTCACAAATAAGGATCATAATCATAATAACCAGTATTAGTCAACCATGTCTTATCTAAACAAGCGTCATACAAAAATCCAACCATGTCATTTTTGAAATATATTCTGTAATACAGTATAAGGGTATATATCCTCAATGCAAAACGGTAAGAGACGTGTAAGACTATGGGTCTGAGTCTGTGTGAAAGATAGGGCGAAAACCTGGTCGAAGCGCAAAGTCTGTGGCGCAATCGGCCTGTCTGCACAAGACAGCACCCTGCGCGTTTGGCCCAAACATTCGCACAAGTCTCCACAATTACAAAACACCTTAATTAATGTTAAGTCATTTCTCCACACAGGATTGTGGATTAGCAAAGTGTCCTATGAACATATTTTCGATCAGCAACAACGTGTAAATATTGAAGTTAAAAGCGTGCGTGTGTGCGTCTCGTGGCTGAGGCGCGCACACACATCTCCACAATCACAAAACACCTCCCATTTATGTTGAACAGCATGCGCGAATGTATGTCTCAAATTATTCCCATTAATAAGGAATGAGGAATTACTTTTGTATTTATAAAGCCTAATGAATCTCAACAGACCTGCAAAGTGCGCACGGGACGGGATCACAGCTGTCAGATCGTCATAATAGATGAGTCAGCATGACAGCTGGAGCAGCTGTAGTGTTTGTGACTGCGTGTTTGGGATCCAGAAAAACAAGGATTGAACAGTTATGATCTATAACATACAAAATGAACAAGGCGTTATAGCCGGACCCGGGGAGAAAAAGGTATGTGTAGTACTGTCAGAGTCTGATGCTGGCTGTATCCCTCGTGCGTATTTTGCGCACTGGCTGTCAAACTTTAGAAACACTTTCTGATTCTATCCCCTCCACCCACAGTAGTGTTAGTGGGACGGATGGGATGAAGAAATGAGGATGAGGAGGAAGAGGAGGAGAGGGAGGTAAGAAGGTAATTAATTCTCAAATACAACATAATTTCAAGGTGCTCTGGTATAAAACATAACCAGTTATATATCTGCCTGACATGCGTTGTATTACTTTTTTTCAGGTATTATCGAAGCTGTTTTTGGAGGCGTCCTGTCGTCTCCATATATTGCGCGCTTTGCGCTTCAATTTCTAGAACCAGGAGATCTATCCCCTCGCTTTAAAAATCTTTTCTCTTTGTTGCTTCCTGGTAAATCCTTTGTCGCTTCCTGGTAAATCCTTTGTCATGCATGCTGCCACCACTCGTTTATTCATTTCATATTCACATTTATTTATTTCATCAACACATTCATTTATTTATATTAATTCATTCATTCATTTAAAAAAATAATATCGACTAAAATGGCAGTCCATAATAATCATTTTCGACTCCTTGAAAATATTTTCAACTCTAATTTTAATTGGCAAATAAGGTTTTATTTTAAAGTCACTCCTCTGGCAGCGAAATCCTCCTCTACGTCGCTGATGCGTTTTACTGCTGGAAGACTACGCTACCCAGAAAGCATTGCGCTTTCAACATGGCGTCCCACACAGCGGTTTGACTTCTGTCAACAAGAGTAAAACGCAGTTAAAGGTAAACGGGACTGTGCAGCGAGGTTGGCGATAATATTTCAGACAGGAGGATGAAACTGTTGCTGACAGTGTTAAAACGAATCCATAAACCAGCTGTTCTCACCGGCCACGAGCGGCGTCTGAGCTCGTGCGCTGGCAGCGGCCTCTTACCTCACCGCGATGACGCTCTAATCGTCGGGTCCAGCCGGGCGCTCGTGCAGAGACTGGGCTCTCAGGTGGAAGTGAGGACGGCCTTCATCACCGAGGAGGAGGAGCTGGCGTTTATGCGAGAGCTGGAGCCAGGCCTGAAGAAGAAACGCTACGAATTCGACCACTGGGACGATGTAAGTCAGGTTTTATAAGCGTGGAGTTGCACGTCACGTCACACCTCGTGTCATAAATTTTACGCTGAATTTAGTCCGGCAGACCTTTTTCACGGCAGCCGTATTGATATGAAATAGCAGGATGAACACAGGTGTGACCAAAGATACTCATTAAGGTCGTGATCCATTTAGCGCCGCAGAGCCTCTCCAGTTCCAGTGCTTCTCAATCCTGGTCCTCAGGCCCCCCTGCCCTGCATGTTTTAGGTGTTTCCCTGCTCCAACACACCTGATTGAAATGATCAGCTCATCATCAAGCCTCCACAGAAGCCTGATAATGACCTGATCATTTGAATCAGATGTGTTGTAGCAGGGAAACATCTAAAACATGCAGGGCAGGGGGTCCCTGAGGACCAGGATTGAGAAACACTGAGTTAGACCAACACGCACAATAGCAGCACCATGACTCAGACCCCATTAACAATATGTTAACGGGGTCTGGCAGGCAGTGATTAAACTTCAGCTACATAGTGTGTATTTTAAGAGCAGTGGGCTTTTGTTTTCAGGATCACGGGCTTATCTTTACATTGACAGTTATAAACAGCTGATCAGCTTACAGTGTAAGACACATTGTTACTTGTCAGTATCAAAATATAATAAATCTTGCATCCTGTCGGTGTCCCTGCAACCTGCAGGCAAACTGCCAGAGCTTCGAAACATCTCGCTTCAACCATAGATCCTGTATTAAAAAGGGATTCAATCTATTTAATATAGCATCTATGGGTTCAATTCACTTAATGGGATGCAGTACTCATTTTTGAGTGCTAGAGACTTACATATTTAACCTTTCAAAAATCTGAAGGCTTACCTCTTTGCTATCTACGAATGGACCTTCTTTCACATCTGTCAGTACAATTATATTTTCTACCAAGCCTCTGCAAATCCTATGCCTGATGATGCAGGAATAATAACGTTTTTCTCCATCGAGACCAAAAATTGATTGGCCGATATTGGCCTAATCACAGCTATATCAGTAGTGGCCTATATTAGCCGATAAATACAGGCTATATTATAGGGGTGTAAACGATTCACTCGTGCATCCGATGCATCAGACTTTAATGTGTAAGATACGAGCGCATTGGTTCAGACGGCCTGTATCGGTAAAAAGCTGAACATGAATTGGAAACAAATCGATGCAGCACTTGAGTATTGATACATCTCATTAGGACGCGCAAATGTTTCGTTTTTGGCATAAATGAAGCGCGGCTGTAACTTTCCTCCTCCTCCTACCTCTGCCTGCACCGCTCTCACTGGACACCGCGATCACACAAAACAAGCGCTCCCTCCTCCCTCTCCCGTATCTCCTCCTCATTTCCTCAAAACAGACCGCGCTGACAACAGCAACAGAAGTGACATTGTAAATGACCAGTCATTGCACATATGTTTTTTGAAGTGACAGTGACCTTATTTTGTGTTGTGTTCACTTCCCCACATTCAGGCTATTCACGGGTACAGAGAGACCGAGCGTGTGAGCTGGGGTGCGGCGTGTGAGGAGGTCCTGAATCAGGTCCGCTCTGTAGCGTTTCCTGAGGGTAGTCAACTCCTCGGGCCAGTGCACGTTCTAGATCTGGACAAGAATGGCTACATCAAGCCTCACATTGACAGTGTCAAGGTGGGTCTCTACAGTCAGCAGCAATCACAAATTTTAGGTTCTAACACGGACTTAATTCTCAGCACTGTGATCTGTGGAAAAGCCTTGTGTGTGGGCTGTGCTGTTCTCCAGCTGTGCTTACTATCATTTTTTGTGTCCACTTTCTATTTTTTTTTTTTGTTTGTTTTTCAGTTCTGTGGTAGCACAATTGCTGGGTTGAGTCTTCTGTCAGACAGTATTATGCGTTTGGTGAAGGAGGATGCCACCAACGAATGGCTTGACCTGCTGCTGCCCCGATACTCCCTCTACATACTGAGGTTCAGTATAAACTGCACTTGGCTCAAATAATATATTTGAATGTTAAGTATTTGAGTCCTTTATTACTACTCAGGGCTGTTTTGTCCAGGACAACTGTAGCAAACAAAGGCATTGACTGCACTTACTACCGATTAGGGATGTACTGATGGGGTTTCTCCTGTTAGTCTTCACCAAAACGACCCGACAGTAAAGGACACGCAACAGGCACACAAATTTGGTACATTAACTTAATAGAAATAACCCAAAAGTGTATGTGTACAGTAACCATGGTTACACGAGCAGCAGGAAAGTGAGGAACATCTTATGAAAATAAAACATGATTTTTAAGTTATTGTAATGTAATGGCATTATGAAGTACTCGTATCGGCATGTACCCAAATGTAAGTACTTGTACTCATACTCGGTCTGAAAAAAAGTGATGTCAGTGCATCCCTCCTACCAGGGTTTCCGTTATCTGGTAATTACCGGACTTTGACCAGTAAAATCTGCCGAAGTCCGACATTTTTTAACACCGCCAGTCAAAATGTCCGGTGAAAATATTCCCGCCAAGCACAATTTGAATTTTAAAAAAAGGCAATTTCCACGTGTCATTTTATTAAAAAACAACAACAAAAAAAAACTGAATCTTATTTTTTATGAATAGGCCTGGTCTATGTGGAACAAAACTTTTTTTTTTCACACGGAACTAAACTTGTAGCACTTGTTTCATTTACTCTGACAAAGTGTGTAGTACAAAGACAATAGCGAGAGCTGGAGAAACATGTCGAAGCACCAAATTACTCGCCTTAACGAATTTCGTTAGTAAATAATGTGAAGAATTGTAAAATATCATTTCCATGAGGCTGTTCAATCAGACAGTGACAGATCACCCTATAGAGCCCTAAGTGTCATAGTCGCTGTCAAGGTGCTGATCCTGTGACTGTCATTATACGGGAGCTGTCCGTGGTCCGCTATTTGACTCCTCATTACTCACTGACGCACAGTGCAGGATTTTATAATCAGTTTTTGTAAACAGTCCACTCAGATTGTTACACAACTGTACTGTGAAGATAGAACAAATGTTTCTAAGACCAAATTATTTCTATTTTAAATCGGTTTATCACGTAGAGCGACAAAGATTACATCAGTTGTGAATACACGCTCACTTAGCAACAGGACTACGTTTTCTGACAGGCTTGCAGGTGAGTAGACTATATACATGTTCTGATCTTTTGGCACATCGTTGAACAAATTCCCCTACCACCCTATTTAAATTCAATTTTTTCTAGGGGAAACCCTGCCTCCTACTGATACTTATTTCCTTGTGCAGTGTGCTCTAGCTGTGTCATACTCTGCTAGATACCTAACAATATCTAACTTTAAACAGTGCAGACGTGTGTTTTCATCCTGTGCTCTTGTCAACCCCATGCAGGGACGAGGCCAGATATAACTTCACTCACGAAATCCTGAAAGACGAGGAGTCTTTGTTCAATGGACAGAAAGTGCCTCGGCAGCGCAGAATCTCCGTCATCTGTCGGAACCTTCCAGGATAACGCACATTTAGACTCAGCTTGAATATTAAAAAAATAGCCTGAATTTTAGAATTTGTGTCAGTGATCTCCATTGAGATATTAAAGTTTTGTTTTTTGTTTTTTCTGGTTAACATAAGGCTAAAGAGAAGACCTCCAAAAGAAATACCACTGCTGGAGGTAGAACAAAGCACGACAGTGTTTTTCATATCCTTCCACTTACGAAATTAATTCATGTAATTTCATAATGCAAACCTGAGGCATATCATAGGGCAGTGGATTAGCCCTGAAGTCTTTGAATGAGTCTGGTGTTACGTGTTGATATGTAAATACTGCATAATATAAATAAATGATAATATGAATAAAGACTCAAATTGTAATAATAATATTGATCATTATTATTATTTCAAACACACCCATGCCTCCTTTAACACATACTTCCTGGTCTTGTTTTAGGTACACCTGTCAGGTATGCAATCAGTTTGCTTTTTGGCAAATGTCACTTTTATCAGGTTATTGTAGAGTTGTATGAATTGTTCAGATCTGAAGAGTTTTCTCCTAATGATTCCCACACTGGTTAAATTGGCCGCCTCCCCCTCCTGCCAAACGGGTGTCTGTGAACGAAATTAAACACAACATGAGAGTGAATTGCAGGACCAGCAATGAGCTGAACGTGTGTTCTCTACTCCAAGTTTGATGTCTGCTGGCTCTCTCTAGTCCAGGGTTCTGCAACCTGCGGCCCCAGAGCCATATGCAGCTATTTGGCCGACCTCCAGTGGGTCCCTGACACAAGCTTTTATAGCTTCAAATTTTCTCTGGGGGAGCATGCCCCTGGACGAGCTACTTTTCCCACTGTCTGGCTACACCATATCCTTTTTGGAAACCCTGTGCATCCAAACTATGGTGTGGGAAATGATCACAGTCACAGAGGTACACCTGAGGTGACAAAGAGTGAAGTGTGACCAGGGCAGGTAAGACCTCACTCAGGCAGCCTGAGGGTGTGTTTTAAGGAGAGGACGTTGTTGGATATTTAGGACATATTGATCTGTGTATATTAATTATTCATATTTGTAGCACTGGCTTTCATCGCATGAAATCCCTTTTTTTCAGTCTTTGGGTGGCTCCCCTTTTTTCACCATATGTGTGTTTGACTTATACAATTTAATACAATCCAATACAACAGATATGCCACAAATATCTTCATCAAGAAGACTGTAATGTTCCATCTGTGTTGACGCTGATTAATTCAACAATATGTTTATTATTGAGGCCATAGGGTTGGTTTTGTATTGGACTGCATTCATGGTTGTAAATGAGGTGAGTAAATCATAAGACACATCACTTCAGTACAATCCATGTTTTGGAAAAACCTGGTTTGCATGCAGTGACAGGAGGAGACTTTATTGGTGAGCCTGATGAATGTAATCTAACCAGTCATGGCATTTTTTGGAAACATTTCAATTTGTCATATTTAAGAGGCAAAACTCAACATGCAGAAAAGGTGTTTATTTTGGAGCTCTTTCTGTGTGCACCTCAACTGAAGCCACGCACTGTGAGCTTTGGCTTCTGGAAGAGATCCTGATGTTCAGACTTTGTCCTGTGTGCAGAGAAAGCTATGATTTTTTTTTTTTTTCCATAGCTCAATGTTTTAACAGGCTATCTGCCCAACAAACATTTGCAGTGATTTGAGAGATTTGGTCCATATGGATGTGGCTGTTCAGATCACATGTTCAGATAATGTCTAGGCGTAATTCAAACTTGGTTGCAACGGGTAATCAGCATAAGCTCTCAAGGCAGACTGCACATTATATCAGACCAAGGAAGTAATTATCCCCTCAGTAGGAGTAAGTTTTTCTGTGTGGATCTCTGAAAGAGGGGCAATGGTAAAGTTGGTATAGTTACATTGGTTACAAGTACCACAGGGCAGATTACCATCAGAGACGGGGTCAGATTCGTTTACAATCAGCATCCATTCAAATCCAGTATATTATATTGGAAGAGATATCTGGATGACTGTTTTTGTTTATTCAGAGGCAAGATTGGGGAACTACACTCATATGCATATCTAAACTCTTGCTCTGAATACTTAAAATTCACTATGGAATTCTGGTCAGATACATTTTCTTGACTTGGGGCTCGTAAGTGGCAATAATATATTATAGAAGTTCATGATGGGAGAAGGAAGTGCTGCATGGCTCGGATGGCTTATCTGACTCTTTAGTCAGAAAAGTAAAAAGTACAAAAAATACAAAATCCAGGAAGTTTACTTGAGTTATGTAGACAACCACAGCAAAAAAAACAAAACAAAAAAAAAACCACTAAAGCACTCCGTCCCCTGGTGAAATTGCAATATAAATTTATTCGCCAATTTATTAAATCTACTCTTGCATTTGCTTTAAGTAGTTGTCTACATAACTCAAGTTAGACTTTCTGGATTCGTCTAAATAATATACACAGATTTATAGAAGAAACCTATGGCTCATAATACTCTGCGTCTTGTCATCCTCTGCCCCTCAAAACAGCCTCCCATATAGCCAACTCAAGCTGGGGAGATTAAAAGTATTATACATTAACTCTGGTACATTTTACAATCCAACCCCACCCTTGATGTCGCTAAGGACGCACCTTTGACTGTATACGAAAGAGGGAAAAAACATGAGGAATCATCAGACCTGATACCCTCACCCTCTTTAACACAGCCTATATTGGCCCCCATCCCTGCCCTGTGGAACCAGTGTAACTGTACCTACCACTGCCCCTCTTTCAGACACTCTCACACAGGTCAACCCATTCCTACTGAGGGGATAATTACTTCCTTGGTCTGATATAATGTGCTGTCTGCCTTGAGAGCTTATGCTGATTACCTGTTGCAATGCCTAGACATTATCTGATCATGTGACCCGAAGAGCCACCCATATGGACCAAAGCTCTTAAATCAGTGCAAATGTTTGTTGAGCAGATACCCTGATGAAGACTACCTGTCAAAACACCGGTGATCAAAGGAACTTAAGTGATATGAGCGTGCAGTGCTTTTTCTCATTTTTTCATGTTTGAGCCTTACCATCGGCACCTCAAAAATACTTTGTGTGTTTGCCTGCCCTCTCACCAACTGAAGCCACACACTGTGAGCTTTGGGTTCTGGGGGAAAAAAAAAAACCCTGATGTTCAGTCTTTGTCCTGTGTGCAGAGAAAGCTTATTTAACATATATAACTGTTTTTTATGAGAAAGTGGCTTTGAGGCTTCCTCTTATTTGGCATGAGATGTGTTTGGGCAGCATGAAAACGTGTTTACAACAATGTATAATGTAAAAATGCACGCACAAGGCCAATTAACTATCAGCCAATAAAGGGAAGTTTATATTATTATTTGTCATTTATTATTCTGAAAGTGAAATGTATTGTTACGGTATTATTATAGCTGGTAAATATCGGCTAATAATAATAATATCTGATTGGACAGATGATGACAAAGCATTTAATTTGAACTCTTGAGCAAAATGCTCTATTAAAGTATATCTCTGACATTCCTGACCTTCAGATTTGCATAAACTGGCACTGGCCGATAAAAATCCATATTGTGCATCCCTAGTATAATGTTACAAACAGATCTTATTAGAGGTGCTCTGTTAAATGTTATCACGTGACTGTTAAGTTGATTAGACACCAGTACATAATTCATATGATCAGGCTGGACTGCTTAATTTAAGTTATTCAGTTAAGTTATTACATGGACTGGAATGAATGGCGAGTATGTTGCATAATACATGATATATGTATTTGCCTATGTTGGGGTTGAACTATGTATCATGACTTTAATGAATGCAATAATATTTTATATGTGTATATAATATATTATATGCTTTATTCTTTAAGGATTTATATATATGAGATATATGTAATTTAGGACATGTTAAATGTTTTGCTTTAATTTTTTTCTATTTCAAAAACTTGCTCTGTGCCATAAAACACTCACACCCACAAAACATTTACAACTTCAAACAAGTTCAAGATGTGCTAAAAAGCTTTCACTCTTAGCATCTAACAGTAACATTTTTGTCACCTCGAGACGTCAGCTCAGTCAGATTTTCCATCTGATGAAGTTCATGTCTACATTTAATAAACATTTAAATCACTGGGAGGTTTTAAAAGCCACAAGTTTGATTTTATTAGAATAAATCTGATCTTTTCAATTTTCCCAGCATAATTGAAGGGTAGAACTTAAAATGCCTCAAAATACAGTTTTGTTCCAGTTCTCAAGAATAAGTACAGAACCTAATACCCTCACCTCACCTGATTAGAGAAGCCAAATCAGGTGAAAATCTCGTGTCACTGAATAAATACAGTTTGTATTGACAGATGGTCATTGTCTATACACAAAGAAACACCCTATTATAATAATTTCTGTTTTAAAATAATGTTATGTAAATGTTGGCACTTTAAAGTTGTGTGCCAGATTTCCGTCTAGTCTGTCAGATTTTTACAAACACGACTCACCTAAATCCTGTTGATTACATAAAAGTGAAGAGAACAAGCTGAAACAGGAAAATACTTATTGTACAGTACCGCCCACAGGTAGGCTACCCCTAACTACACAAACACCCTCCAGTGATGTCCACACTCACCGACAGTGCTCCCCTCTAACACACAGGTAAGGAGCATGAAGGCATTTGAAATCTGTTTTTCTTCAGCTAAGAGTCTTAAATTACGTCAATATTATATATCAGGGTGCATGAATGTCATATCATTATGTTTGTTTCACTCTGAACAGCCAGCACAGATATAGGAGATGGGGTCAGTGACCAAAACGAGCCAGATGCGTGTCCTGGTGACGGGTGGATCTGGGTTGGTGGGCAAAGCCATTGAGCATGTGGTGCAGCAGGAGGGTGGGAAACTGGAGGACGAAGAGTGGATCTTCCTCTCCTCTAAGGACGCTGATCTTGTGTAAGTTGCTTTAATTGTACTCTTCTACTCTGCAGTGTGACTGCAAACAATTTTAATGTAACTGATGCATTACAACACTAATGACATCAGAGTTAGGAAGCTGATTTTCATGTATTAACAACATAACTAATGGTAATGCGGTGTCGGTTGTGAGTTTGTTTGTGGGACATATATAGTTTCGGGGGACTATGGCTCCGTAGTGTTTTCAGCAACTATTTTCTATCGTATAATCGTGCTAAAAGAAAAACTCAGAATTTCCTTTACACAGACACTAAACACTAATTGTGACTATAAATATACAATAATGTTGACTTGAAAATGTGAAAAATGAACAC
Source organism: Lutjanus argentimaculatus (assembly GCA_034769285.1). Taxonomy (NCBI): domain Eukaryota; kingdom Metazoa; phylum Chordata; class Actinopteri; order Lutjaniformes; family Lutjanidae; genus Lutjanus; species Lutjanus argentimaculatus. Next base: position 4,142,641 of record JAWZSL010000044.1, on the reverse strand, counting down.
AAAATCTCTCTTTAATTTTGTAGACAAAAAAGGAGATGAAATATTATAGACGTTTTCTTTTTTGCAGCACTTTTGTGTCCTGTGCTGCATGCGTCATATCAGGTCTACACTAGCGGCACACAGTGAGCCAGAACTCAGCCCCAGGCCAGTTGGCGTTCAAATTATGTTGGTTCAAAATAAATATGCAATTCAGAACATGTTCCATGGCTGGACACGTTCCTTAAATTGATCCGATCATTGGTCCGGGGACTCTCAGGTCATACAAGTTTTCAGATTAATTTATTTTAATTATCATGATATATACATATATATATATATATATATATATATACATATATATATATATATATATATATATATATATATATATATATATATATATATATATGTATACATACAATATTATATATATATATATATATATATATATGTATATAAACCTATTTATTTACAAAAGACCTCATAGTTCAACAAATAATATTTTATTTCAACATCTAAAATTGTTTATAGATTACATTCTATTCTTAATAATCTATAACTCTTAATAAATATATACAGTATAGAAATCTTCCTCCTGCTAGTGACCCACATGTCACACATTAATGGTGGAAACCAACTTTCTCTATTATATTCATATCCCAGACTCAGACTGTTATTGTTCTTTTTATTTATTTATTTATTTATTTATTTATTTTAACTTATCTTAGATTTTTAAGTAGAAATGTAAAAAACACAGGCTACGTCAAATACTGTGATTGCAAGAGACATGCACATTGCAAGAGGTCCTTGGCTGAAAAAAATTGAGAAGCTCTGCACTAGATATGACTGATATGTTCAATACAATCTGATAACCAAAGAAAACTGAAATAGCTACATTTTTACTCTGACAAAGGTAAGGCTAAAATCTCCACACTTTTACTTAATGCTACTGCACTATAAGGAAGTTTCATATTTTAATGATTTTAGTCCTGGTAGATTCTACTGTGGAAAGAAAATAGTTCTACATGAACCTTGGACATTACTGTTGATTTTTTTTAAATGTGTTTTTTGGTGCTTTGAGCACCACAAGCTGAGTGCCGTCTACAGTACCCCCTTTATATTGGAATGAAGGCATCTCTACAGCTGATATCTCCCAAACTCTGCAACTCTCACCAAAATAATCTAGACAGATAAACAGAACCACAAGTGAGAGTAAAAATATGTGCTTTTGAATTTGGGGGGATCTGCACCTTTAAACGAATGTGGTGTTGCAACATGAACAGAGATGCTGAGCAGACCAGGGCCGTGTTCGAGAAGTATCGTCCCACTCATGTCATCCACCTGGCTGCAAAAGTTGGAGGACTCTATCTACACATGAAGGAGAACCTGCACTTTTTGGTGAGATAATTCCGTCATACTGTACATTAATGATCCACTATGCAAATTGTAAACTGTTGCAGGAAAATCTACACTGCCTGGCCAAAAAAAAAAAAAAAAAAAAAAAAAAGTCGCCACCTGAATTTTACTAAGCAATAGTTAAGAGCCTCCCATTGGATAATTACTGCAGTGATTAATATGTTACAGTTGACAACAAGTTATTCAACCCAAACTAATGCAGTGAGTAGCTTCTCATTTCTTAAAAAACCATGTCAGAAGACATATCCTGTGGTCATGGAGAAGATGTTACTCTTTTCAGAAGGGTCAAATTAAAATTTTAGCCTTAAAAAGTCTTAAATATGTAGGGATTTTCGATACAAGGTCATAAATTACGTTTAGTCACGTCTTAAAATTATTTGAGCTGTCGAGTTTGGGCATCAAAGCCCTTTTTGACAGGTTATATATATAGGCTATATTTTTTAAACTTCTCGCTATATTTTTATTTTTATATTTTTTATATTTCACTTCTAATTGCACTATACGATATATCTTTCTTGATCTTGTAAAGAGCACCTGTAACGTCAACAATTTCCCCTCGGGGATAAATAAAGTATTTCTGATTCAGATTCAGTCGCATGCCGTTGCTATGAGGAGTCTGCAGCGGGCCCAGGCCATCACACAGTTTTGTAGACCTACTACATCGACGGCACTACCTCCGGCAGGTCCGAATAAAACGCTGGATTCTGGCAGTGCGTTTGGTAGAGGCGCAACGGATCGCTGTTGATCCGTGTTTCGTACGGTTCACCTTCCACGGTTCGGCACGCATGTGATCCGCAGTCTACGTGTGAGCAACATAGTTTTACTGTCACTGTTACTTTTGTATAAGTTATAATACCCGAAATCTCAATGCAGAGTTGCGGTGAAAACACACATGCTGCTGCGTGCAGCGCATCTCTGAGAACAGCGACTGATTTAAAAGCCGTCACATCGTCTTGAGTGAAATCAAGGCTATGACTTTTTTCACTGATGTAACTATGCTGTCGTCATAGAAAACAGATCATAACACTGTGATAATTATTGAAACTTTGGAGATATCAGCTGTCTTAACTTTTACACAGCTCCTCTCTGATCACCGGTGCAGTGCAGCCGTCTCACCCTGTCTGTGACAGTGTGTCTGTGCTGATTGATTACTCGTAACTTCTAACCAATCAGATCTGCTGTAGGCGGGACATTGAGCCAGACTACAAAGTAGTTGTGTGTTATACTGTGCAGTGTATAATGATAGAACAGTAGTCTACTGTATAAGTTTGAAGATTCTAATATTATTACCATTATCATTACTATTATCATTATTATTACATTACATAACTATGGTGATAATTACAGACAGACAGAGATCAAAGCCAAATGCATTTTTAAAATAATTTAACCCTAATCCCACCACTTTTTACTTTTTTGCTGATCCGAAAAATGATCCGATCCGTGACTCAAAACCGTGATACGATCCGAACCGTGAGTTTTTTGATCCGTTGCACCCCTAGCGTTTGGATCATCTGCCGCATTGAAAGCAGAGGTCCTATGGGTGTTGAATACGGTAACAAAACATCACTCCTACAGCGGGAACGAAAACATAGCTGAACTTTTCCAAACGATGTTTCCCGATTCAAACTCATCTCTAACTTAGAATGTGTGAAAATGTGACTAATGAAATGAATTTGAGTAAAATGTGTGATGAATACAAATAAATGTTTCAAGTAAATTTTTAATGACGTAATTTTTGCTAATCATTTTTTTTTCACTAGGTCATAAATTTAAATCATAATGGTCATAAAAAGGTCATAAAAAGTCTTAAATTTCACTAACTGAAACCTGCAGAAACCCTGAAAGAGATTGATGACACAACTAAAATTGAGTTTGGAACTGACCAACACATTAAAAGCCTTGAAGGATAGTGGTGAACCACCATCTTCCAGGAAGAAATGTGGTCAGAAAAACATCTTGAATGATCGTGATCAGAGATCACTTTCACGTTTGGTGAAATCAAGTTGTAAAAGTTATGCTATGTTTACTAGTGAACATAAGAGCATTTCCACACGAACAATGTGAAGAGAACTCAAGGGATTGGGACTAAACAGCTGTGTAGCCTTAAGAAAACAGCCTCAATTTGCTAGGGAGCATAAAGATTGGACTCTGGAACGATGGAAAAAGGTCATGTGGTGTGACGAGCCCAGATTTACCCTGTTCCACAGTGATGGGGGCATCAAATATTTTGCCTTTTAACTGTAATGACCAGTCAGTGACAGTCTGACGTCTTCACAGAGGGACAACATCAAAATCAATGACAATGTCCTACAAACAGCCCACGAGATGGGTGTCACCAAGGTCGTGTCCTGCCTGTCCAGTTGCATCTTCCCTGACAAAACCACATACCCCATTGATGAGACCATGGTAAGGTGTTTTTTTGTACTTCATTTCCCCAGTGAACGTGATTTTTGTTGTTGTTTTTTAGCAACACCCAGCTTATATACTCAGGAGTTATTATTTAAGTTGTAAAGTTTCACCTCACGGAGATTTACGAGGTTGTATGTTGGAAAGACACAAAATCCCAATTCTCGACTGGTTTATCTCAGACACACCAGACAGTAATTGTCAGAGTACAATCTTGTATGAGGGGCCGTACAAGCCATAATTCATTCTGGTCCTCTCACATACATATATTCTCTCTCATACTCACATACATTCTCCGTTCACACACATACTTTCTCCTTTCACACACATACTTTCTCCTTTCACACACATACATTCTCCTCTCACATTAATACATTCTCCTTTCACATGCATATATTTTCACTCTTGTACATACATACATTCTCCTTTCACACATATACATTTTCCTTTCACACACTCCTATTTTCACCCTCACGCACACATACATTCTCCTTTCATATACATATATTTTCACTCTCTCTCACACACACATTCTCCTTTCACATACATATATTTTCACTCTCTCACACACATACATTCTCCTTACACATACATATATTTTCACTCTCTCACACACATACATTCTCCTTTCACATACATATATTTTCACTCTCACGCACACATACATACTCATTTTCCAGGGACACAGGAAGTCCCTCCTTAAGAAGGAAGTCCCCCTTTAAGCAGGAAGTGACTCTCAAACCTGGAAATACATGTGCTTGCTTGGCTTATCCTAACCAGATATCAAACAGCGAAACTAGACAATGATGCTATTCAAAGTCATCCTATTTTGCCAGTTTTTCATTTTGGGAGTGAGTAGCAATGAAAATGACATAAGATTTTTTTTTTAACAATGTCTTACAATGTGTTGAACGATTGCATGGAGAAGCTACAGATTCTTATGTTCATGAGAGGCTGCATGGTGAACTTCGTGATCACATTCAAACTGATATCGCAAAGACTGCCGTAATCCTCCAGTTCCGCCTTGTGTAGCGTTAGCGTTAGCTGCTTGTCCTGCTGAAGCGACTTGGAAGTTGGCAAGCCTGAAAAGTTGTCTCATCTCACTTTCCACTGTGCTGTGAGTAAAGTTTGGTACAGATGAACCTGTCACCTGCCGCTCAAGCGACAAGGATAAGGATGTGACCGTTTCTGGGGATGATAAAATATTTCTTAATACTCCAATGGCTTGCTGCAGTGCTCGAGACTCCTCTCCACCTTCCATGCTGACTGTGACCTGAAAATGACCCGCCCGCTTGAGCTTCTCAGCCAATCACAGCGCAATAAATGATGGACTTCCTTTTCCACTCTACTCCCTCACACATGCATACATTCTTCTCTTACATACACACATTCTTCTCTTACATGCATATATTTTCTTTGTACATATACGTATATGCCTATTTATTTAGGAGAATGTATGCATGTGAAAGGAGAATGTATGTACGTGCAGGAATGAAAATATATGTATGCGAAAGGAGAATGAATGTATGCGTGAAAATGAAAATATATGTATGTGAAAGGAGAATGTATGTGTGTGTAAGAGTGACAATATATGTACGTGAAAGGAGAATGTATGTGTGTGTAAGAGTGACAATATATGTACGTGAAAGGAGAATGTATGTGTGTGCAAGGAGAATATATGTGTGTGTAAGAGTGACAATATATGTACGTGAAAGGAGAATGTATGTGTGTGCAAGGAGAATATATGTGTGTGTAAGAGTGACAATATATGTACGTGAAAGGAGAATGTATTGTGTGTGTAAGAGTGACAATATATGTACGTGAAAGGAGAATGTATGTGTGTGTAAGAGTGACAATATATGTACGTGAAAGGAGAATGTATGTGTGTGCAAGGAGAATATAGGTGTGTGTAAGAGTGACAATATATGTACGTGAAAGAAGAATGTATGTGTGTGAGAGAGCCAGAATGAATTAAGTCTTGTACGGCCCCTCATAATCTTGCAGCAGGGTCATTCAATTAAGCACAAAAGGCCTGTTTAACTTTATCTTTGCTGTAATTCCCCACTCTCATAGATACACAATGGACCACCTCATGACTCCAATTTTGGATACTCGCATGCAAAAAGGATGATTGATGTTCAGAACAGGTAAGCAGTGCAGCAGGGATGTGTACTGTAGACACACTGTCACGGATGAATCTAAAATACATTCATCAAAATAATCCTTAACAAAGGACTGTGGAGGCAGCACATGATCAGGCATGTAGTTCCTAATCTGTGTTTTGTGTGTTTTTGTCTGTTGCACCTTTACGCCTAATAAGCTGCCATCCACTGTGAAAACATCCACACCCTGGACCTACAGCTTGTCTTACTACTGAACAAACATTTTTAATGACTTCAATTCCTTAATGTTTTAATGGCCACAGGCATGATGTTTTCAGGTCATCCCATTCTTGTGAACGCGATATCTCACAAACACCTTGAGGGAATTTCTTTAAAGTTTACATAAATGATCACTTGGACTCAAAGATGAACTGATTAAATTTTGGTAGTCAAATGTCATGGTCACAGTGACCTCACTACACACATTTTTGGCCATAACTCAAGATTTCACATGCCAATTATGATAAAATTATTTAGACATTTTATATCCAAAAGGCCAAAGGTCAACTTCACTGTCACATCATAATGTTCAGCTCTCTGTATTCCATTACAGTTACCGATAAAAAAGACAAATACAGATTACAGGTGCATTTACCAAAAATGGGGATTATTAGTTGGATGAAATTTTTTAAATAAAGAACGATATACTACCCGGCACAGTGCACACACTGTTGCCAGTTGTTAGTGCCGTGGCCTTGAGGTCAAAACAAGACGTTTGAGGATGTTATGTTGGACTTTGTGAAACACTGATCAACATTTTTCTCAATTTTCTGACATTTTATGGACCAAACAACTAATTCATTACTGGAGAAAATGGTAAAAAAAAGATGAATCAATCATGAAAATAACTGTTACAGGAAAGATTTGAAAAATAATTTTTGAATTAACAAGATTGTGACAGGGTTAAATAAATTGATTAATCATTTTTAGTAATTTTTTTTAAATTAAAAAGGTCAAAATTCTCTGATTTCAGCTTCTGAAAATGTGAATATTTTCTGGTTTCTTTACTCCTCTCTGACCGTAAACTGAATATTTTCAAGTTGTGGACAAAAGAAAACATTTGATTGATCATCTTAGATTTCAATCAACATTTTACACCATTTTCTGACATTTCAAGGACCAAACAACTAATCAGTCAACTGAGAAAATAACTGACCGATTAGCGGATGATGAAAATAATCATTAGTTGCAACTGTAAAAACACCAAATAAGGCAAAACAATTTGACCATATTTAACACTGATATAATTAAAAAGTAACAGAAAGTAATCAAGTTACATTACTTTAATATTGTGATACTTGGATTACATTACTGGCTACATCTTTTAACAGCTAATTTGTAACTGTATAGGAATACATTTTTAAAATAACCCTCCCAACACTTGTCCTCTGCACTCATGTGTATGAGAGTATGTCACTATAGTGATTACATTCAGTTTGTCAAAAAAATACACTTTGTACCTTGTACCATTAAATTCATTGAAGTTCATATAGTGGCAAGTTCCATATTAAACTACTTCTTCACTACTTACTTTATATGAGCCTGGACAGACATGGATGTAAATTGCAACCTGACTGGTTTGTGGAGACACAACTGTTTCATACGACCATTGGCAGCTGACTGCAAGTGATCAACAACTGCTTCAGTTTGAAATCTTGTTTCAGCTAGAGACAATATATGTGGAGGTCATCTTAATGTTGGTGCAACATTGCAAATCTTCGCTGGTTGCATCTGGCAGTGGTGGTGGCATTGCGGTAGGTGCTTCACCATCTGTTGCCCAGCAGGGATCTGCACTCTACTGAGTGCACTCTTCAAATTGATTATATGTTAGGTACACATTTTTGTTGTTCAGTTCAGTTTTTGAGTGTCATAAAGAAAAATGGGCTCTAGCAGGGATCAAGTTTCTACAGTAGCTAAGAATGCAATGACACTTTTTGTGTTTGTTTAACGAAGGTGAAGTTGAAAGTGGGAAATGTGACGACTACGACCTCCACACATGACTGAGGAGGAACAAACAAACATGAATGCCTGCAAAAAAGCATTACATACGTTTTACAGTATAAGCCATTACTCTGTGTGTGTGTGTCTGTGTGTTAACAGGGGATACTTCCAGCAGCACGGTCGCCGCTACACAGCAGTCATACCGACCAATGTGTTTCGGTCCCTATGATAACTTCAGCATTGAAAATGGACATGTGCTGTCAGCACTCATGAACAAGACATACAAAGCCAAAAGTGATTAACTCAGACACACTAATCTCGATACACACACAGACTGAATAACAATGAATAACAAACAGACAAGAAGCTGGTTACAGTCTATTTTCTTCTGTCTCTCTCATAGAGGAAGGAACTCCTGTGAATGTATGTGGCTCTGGGGCTCCAAGAAGACAGTTCATCTATTCTCTGGTATGATGTTAAGAACGCAAAGGATAGATTTTAGTGGCCAAGTATGGGCCAAATGTATTAAGATAAAATAAATATATATAAATATAATGCATATATTTACATTGTCTCATTATCTGTGTTCATTCTCAGGACCTGGCCCGTCTAATCGTTTGGGTCCTGAGAGAATATGAAGAAGTCGACCCCATCATCCTCTCTGGTGAGGACAGTGCTGTCCTCACCTTTAGCCAGAATTATTATGCACCTCTGGGAATTTGTGATTTTGTCATATACTTAAGAAAATGTTATTGCTTCAAAACATAGAGGTGTGAGACACTGTCACTACAGTCCATGTACACATCATTTATTCACTGCTGATTTCTTTACAGTGGACGAAGAGGATGAGGTCTCAATCAAAGAGGCTGTGGACATGATAGCAAAGGCTCTGGACTTCAAGGGCAAAATACACGTATCCTTTAAACCTTCTTCAGTGATCACCCTGTGACTATACACCAGATTATCATATTGAGATGTGTATGTGTCTGTTTTATTTCAGAGATGCTTTAGTGAACCTTGGATATACAGCATACTGTTAAGAGATTGTCTGGCTTTAAGAAAAAAACATGTAATACACCTTTTTCACCGCAGCCATTTTGACATAAAATAAAAGGGTAACACAGGTCTTACCAATGACATTAATTAGAGTTTCAGTCTGTTCAGGTCGGGGTTCTGCTATTGAGCACATTTCTCACTGGAAAGGCTCTGCTACACTAAATAGAATAGATCCTTACTTAGTATCATCATCGCAGATGCAAGCAGCCAAAAAGGGTTTTCTCAGGAAGGTGGCTGGCATCTCCCTTTGGGATAAGATGAGAAGTTCAGTCATCCGTGAAAGACTCAGAGTAGAGCTGCCGCTCCTTTGCGTAGAAAGGAACCAGTTGAGGTGGTCCGGGCATCTCGTAAGAATGTCACCTGGTCGCCTCCCTACAGAGGTCCAACTGGGAGGAGGGCACGGGGCAGACTGAGGACTAGGTGGAGGGATTTTATCTCCACCCCAGCCTGGGAACACCTCGGGATCCTGCAGTCAGAGCTGGTTAACGTAGGTGGGGAAAGGGATGTCTGGGGTCCCCTGATGGAGCTGTTGCTTCAGTGACCCGACTTTGGATAAGCGGTTGAAGATGGATGGATGGATAGATAGTATCATAACACCTGTGTGTACTCTACTGTCTTATGGCTGTTGTGAAAAAATGTCTGTTAGATATTGGCAAGATGATGTGCAAAATTCTAATTTTTTGAGCAATGAAAATTTGTTCTTGGACAATTGCTTTCAGGAAGACTTTATTTTTCTAAATAAATTGGTGCTGCTCTGGTATAAATTCTGCTCTGGTATGTAGCTGTTTAATCTCAAAGTTAAAATCTGTTCTCCCCTTGACCCGAATGTCAGTTTGACACCACCCTGTCTGACGGCCAGTTGAAGAAGACAGCCAGCAATGCCAAGCTAAAACGCTACCTCCCCGACATCACCTTTACACCACTTAAAGAAGGTCAGAGTTTACTGTATAACTAGACGGCTGCTGTTGTTGTGTATTTTTTTGTGGGCCAAAATAACAGCTGAATTAGAGAAAAAATCCTATAAAATAATTGTTAGCTTATCTAACAGAACTGTATGCATGATAGCAGAGAGGCAGCACAACTAATCCATGAGACTTACTAGCCAACTGATGCGCCAGTTATAAATATTTGCATGCATCCTCAGCCCACTGAAGGTGACTTGTTTTTGTATTTTTGTCTCCTTCCAGCTATAAAGATGACCTGTGACTGGTTTGTGGCCAACTATGACACTGCCCGGACATGAAGTGACCAAACACTGAGCTGTAAATTAACACCACGTTTGGTTCTGGGGTCAAGCAAGTTGTTATCACTGCAATCTTGGTTTATTTAGTGCCAAATTAAACAGCAGTCTACCTATTCTCTATTGCACTGAAACCTTCCTTTAACCTCTGGATTTTCACATGAAGATATTGTTAGGGGTCATTTCTGGGTGTGTATAAAATGGCCCCAAAACTTGCAGAGTGTGGCGACATGTGATGGGAGCCATGTAAAGTACACTGTTAAAAAAAAAAAAAGGAAAAAAAAGTTGAGCTGAGTTGAGACAACTCAAAATTTAAAGACAACCTACAGCAATAGATTTTTGAGTTTTGAAATAAAGTTTAAAAAAAAAAGTTTTGCAGACCTCTAATCTTTACTTAAGACAATCTACTTCTCTTCTTTAGACAAACTTGAATCTTTGAGTTTTAGAGACAAAAAAAAAAAAATGGTCACAGTGATCTGTGAAACTAATTTGTCTTTATTTGGGTGCCTAAAAATTAAATGGCTTTAATTGAAAATATTAAATTATTTAAATATTAACCAGTATTTACTTTCACTTTACTGAGTGTACTCAATAATTTTTGAAACACAGTTTGGGAATTTGTAAAACTCAGAGATTCAAGTTCATCTAATGAAGAAAAGTACATTATCTCAAAAGAAGATTATTAGATATTTAAAACTTTTTTCAAAACTAAATAGCTTGAGATGGGCTTAAAAACTCAATGCTATTAAAGGCAGTTGCCTTGAAATTGAGTTTTCTCAGCTACGTTTTTACAGTGATACAGCATAATGGTGACATGTTGTGACTGTGAAATAGAGTAATCAATATTCTTGATAACAGACATAGTACCAAATAAATTTTCTTGGGATTTTGAAAATAATAATTTTGGGGCAAGGGGGCAAAAATATTTGTTAATAGAAAAAAATAAATAATAAAATAAATAATCGTGTAGCGTTAGTCAAATAAAACAAAACTATCTGAAAATTATAAACAGACATGGTCAGAAAATTGGTCTCAAAATTGATAATGTACAATGTACAAATGAAATGGGCTTTTGTTATTTTGTCCATGATATCACAATCTGAGACAGGCTTTTCCTTAAAATGTCTGCAGAATGTCCTGATCTGCTTTCTATGTCTGATGAATGTAGACTTCAGTACCGACCAAAATGTGTCAGCTCAATTTGTGTTGAATGCCAACCAACAGCAGCTATGGTGTATCATGTTTGATCTGTTAAAGGCACAATCTGTGCCTCAGTTGCACCTAAATTAAAAAAAAAAAAGTTTTATAGCTGTAATGTCATGTAAGGAGCAGGACTGTGTTTATATTTAGTTTGATATGTATGGAGGTGTATTCTATTTTTTTTTTCTTTTGCTCTGAATATGTTATTACTCTTTTTTTATTATGTCAGTGTCAAGTAAGCCCATGGGAACCTTACGGAGATTAGAGGGTTAAGTCTGTATAGGCTTTTGGTTCAGCTCACTCTGTCTGCATCCTGCAGCAGCACGTTTATGGTTTTATCAATTTATTCAATAAAGTTTAATGCAGTACACTTCACTTGTGATATTGTGCCCATTATTATGTTCGGTGTTTGAGCTAACTGTAACACCACCTTGTGCAAAACTACATGGCCATATCAGTCTGACAGTTTAAGAAGAACATTCAACACACAGTTGACCCCTTACTAAGCCTTATCTCCAAAACAGCAACTGTCCAATCATAGCTTAGCAACTAACTAGAGCTGGCAAGCTTTGCATTTCTACATGTCGAAGATGAGAAGAGCGATACTTGTGTCTTTTTTGTAGTCTCTCAAAAACGTGAAACACAAGAACACGTGTGGTGAATGGATTAAACTCTTTCTTTATCTGCTCTAACATAAGCTGCAAACGTTAGCATGCCTGGCTAACTAACACTAGCTTACTAGCTGCTTTAACTAATTTACCTCCAGCCAACCTTGTTACACACCACTCCATCTGCATTTGTTATGTTGGGATTTGAGGAGGAGGATGTGGGCTGGTGCAGAATCAAAATGGGTAGATGACAATGCATCTCTCTCTGGCTCGCTGTCTCAGGTCTAAGCCTAGTACAAGGTAAAATGCGTGTTCTGTGAATGTAATAACATAAACGTTTTATGTTATAACTTTGATGAACGTGCCAAGTGGGCTGAGCAGTGGAGTGTTTTTTGAGTTTTATTCGACTATGATCCACCCTCCGGACCAGAAGGTGGTGGTAGTGCACCTATTACGCTGGTTGGCAACAGCCATTAAAACCCAAGAAGAAGAAATGAAATTGAAGAAAAGAAATGTGAATTAACATTAAAGTGTTCTATTAGCTATACTGTGATTAACGTTAGCACTGCTAGTTCAAGATAAATTAGACAAGCTAAAGCTAAGTCTATACAATATGTTGTGTGTAACTGCCACAGAGCTTGCATTATTGACTCTGAATGAGAGAAACATGACATCACAAGTTGATAAAGAAAGAAAAGAAAGAAAGAAAAAGAAAATAAAGTAATAAATCACAGAATCACTTCTACTTCAGGCTCAAGAACCACCTGAGGACCCACTGGGGTTCTGCTGCTTTCTTCAGATCCTTTTTGGATCAGGCTCCGTGTTGGTGAATGCAGATTGGCAAACTCTGAGTCTAACTTCTCAAATGTTTCTTCTCTTCTCTGTTTTTTAGAATGGAGCAAAAAAAAAAGTGTCATTTAGCTAATTAGCTGATATTTAATGATTTGTAATATGCTATAGCTAACAAATTTAACATGGAGCTTGTAACATGTAACATTTATGCCACAATTATGTCATATAATCATGGCAGTGATGGTGGATAGAGCCTTTTTACAAATAACTGATGGTTACATCAGACCATAACACAGCTAAAACACCTGACCTGATCTGCTGGTTGCGCTGGGAGAAATGTCACCAAAGTCATTAGGATTCATCCTTTGGAGATTTTGAATGTCTGTATCAATCCAATACTGTTCAACATATTTCACTTTGGACAAAATTGTTGGACAAGCTTGTTGGACTAGCCAACCAACAACCCCTTTGCCTGTACTTCACTTATTTTCTCACACTTTGCTTTACTCAAGACACTTCTGGGCTTTGGCCTGTTTGGCATTGGTGTGTAGCCACCAGCAAATACAGCATACAGGTTTTGAGGTCAGGACTCTATAAATACGTAGCAACCAATGGTCACATCACATACTTTTAGATATTTGTGTGAAATTTTGTCATAAATTATGCATGCATTTTTGTGTGTTTTGTGTTTTGAGCTTGACACAGTATTGTAGTGCGCAACATTTGTGTATTTGTGGTGGGAAAAGAAGATTTGCTTTGTGTGCTATCAATTTATTATCAGATGTATTAGAAAATGTGTTTATATTACATTACAGTTTGGATTTTTCCGTACATAATAAAAAATACAAGCAAGCGCTGGTTCATCTCTGAGTCACATTTCCACTGAAAAGAACCATGAAGGTCTGATGACAAATGATAAATGCAGGATTCTAATCAAAATACTTCTTGGTGTGCCATGGCAAAACATGACCTGTGAACAAATCAAGAGTGGTAAACAACAACAGAATTGTGGTGCTGATTTTCCATGGACCATGCCAAGTTTGCATGCAATCAGTAGACGTTTTTAGATCAGAAATCATAGTTTTTAGATCAGAAATCACTCCACACTCTTACTGTTCCCTAGTCTCACCATACTTTCAATACTGTGCTGAGGTTTGGGGCAACAACTACAAAACATCACTATGGCCACTAACCACCATTCAGAAAAGAGCAATACGGATCATTCACAATGTTGGCTATCAGGAACACACAAACTCATTATTTCTACAGTCCAAATTACTAAAATTTACAGACATCGTGGATTATCAAACAGCTCAAATAATGTTCAAAGCTAAAAATAATCTATTACCAAGAAATATACAGAAATTATTCAGTACTCATGAGGGGAGTTATAATTTAAGGGGAGAAATTAACTTTAATTTAACCTTAATTCGTACAAACAGGAAAAGTTTTTGTGTTTCAGTTAGCGGGGTGAGACTATGGAACAGGTTCACCATGGAACTGAAGCAGTGTCCAAACATGAAACAGTTTAAAATGAGGTACAAAGACACGATTTTCAAGAGGTACAGGGATGAGGGAGGTGTTGGGTAGCACTAAGTGTTATGGGGATACTTTTTCTGTTCTTTGTGTGTGTGTGTGTGTGTGCATGGGGAGGTGTGTGTACATAGGGATGTATATGTGTATGTGTGTGTAGATATGTATGTATGTGTGTATGTATATATATGTATGTGTATGTATATGTGTTTGTGTATTATATATATATATACATATATATATATATATATGTATGTATGTATGTATGTATATGTGTATGTATATATGTGTATATATATATATATGGATATATGTAAATTACATTTAGGTTTTCTTAATACAAAGTCATAAATACATTTTACTTATCTGTAAGTATCAGGGATGAGCATCTAGACAGGTTTACAAGGAAGCTTGTCATTACTATTCATTAGTTAAGGAGAAGGGGTGGGAGTTTATAAGTTATACTTCTTCTCACTCCTTATCGAATATGTATTTCTATGTCTTATGTTTAAATGTTTGGTTTTATTTTTCTCTTTTTATTATTTGGGTTTCATATTCGAAATAAAAAACTTCAATTAAAAAAATTCAATTCAATTCAATTCAAAATTCAATTCATGATGTAAACATCTCTTTGCTTGCATAGTAGACGAGCAAAACATCTATATCTTTTGAGAGCTGTGTTTCATTATGATGTTACCAAAATGCACAGATATACATTTGTGTCATTGTATTTAAAGCTGGAACAAGCAGTTTACTTTTGTTGTCCTTGGGCAAAAGTTCAATAATAACCTTTAAGAATAATGTACTTCAAATGGTCTGAGAGAAAACTCAACTAAGGTAAGGTAAGACAGTTGATTGTTGAGTCTTATTCACAAAGTATTTGATGGCAAGGTAAGCAGACACAACAATCAACTACAATCCCAATTCCAAAAAAGATATTTATGCCTGCCTTGTGGATTTCGCCATCCACTTCAGTTAGAATGATTTTTAAAACAATATTTTTAGATTTATTATAGTTATAATTCTTGATGTGGACGGCCCTTTAGATGGATTAGTGTGTCTGAGTTAATCACTTTTGGCTTTGTATGTCTTGTTCATGAGTGCTGACAGCACATGTCCATTTTCAGTGCTGAAGTTATCATAGGGACTGAACACATTGGTCGGGATGACTGCTGTGTAGCAGCAACCGTGCTGCTGGAAGTATCCCCTGTTAACACACAGACACACACACAGAGTAATGATCAGACATACTGCTGTACAGTACTGTAACACAGATGAACGTTTTACTCCAGTAGCTCAAATACATAGAGGTCATTGTCAACACATTTCCCCACAAACCTTGGGGACAGACATTCCTGATTAGGTGCTGCCTCCACATCCATCCTCTTTGTTGAGGATTAATGATCTGTGTGTTACCCCACACACACCTGTGCTGCGCTGCTTACCTGTTTCTGAACATCAATCATCCTTTTCGCATGTGAGTATCCAAAACTGGAGTCATGAGGTGGTCCATTGTGTATCTATGAGAGGGGAGAATAGTAGTAAAGATCAAGTTAAGCCAATACCTTTTGCACTTATTGTCAGGATTTGATTTGAGTCACTGAGAGAAAACCAGAAGTGAGACTGTCTTTACTGGAAATATGAGACAATTAAATGCTTTTTGTTTCAACATTGCCAAAGTCTTTAAACAAACAAATAACAACATAATTCTTCTTGAAATTCAGCTTGGAACAACCTCTAAAAAATAATTAATTAAGTATGGGTCTTCCTAAAAAAGAGAATTAATGTTCTGAAGTTAAACACACACACATACAAAAACACTTTACCATGGTCTCATCAGTGGGGTATGTGGTTTTGTCAGGGAAGATGCAAGTGGACAGGCAGGACACAACTTTGGTGACACCCATCTCATGGGCTGTTTGTAGGACATTGTCATTGATTTTGATGTTGTCCCTCTGTGAAGACGTCAGACTGTCACTGACTGGTCATTACAGTTAAAAGGCAATGTACAACCAAAAATCCAAAAAAAGTAAATTAGAACAGGATGCAATGATTTGAAAATACTTTCCCACTTGTATTCAATTGAATACAGTACAAAGACAAACTATTTAATGTTCAAACTGATATATATTTTTTAATTCAGGCTCATTATGAATTTGATGCCTGCAACATGTTTTTAAAAAGTTGGGAAACAAAAGACTGGGGAAATTGTGAGTGTAATATTCTCATAGAATATATGAGTAAGACGTGTTAACTGTAATGTTGGAACTATGAGACAGTAACAAGTATCCCTATTGGTCCGAACGATGCTTGGTTGTGATTGGTCCAGAGTGTAACCTTTTGATATCCTGCCACTCAGTCGCAGTGTGTGTGAAGTTCGCCTTCCAGTATCCATAGCCAGCCTGCATGTCTCCAGCCAGTTAATAAAGGCTTGAAGTTATAGCATGTCGTCGTCCAGAGTAATTTGTACATCCAGTACAAAACAAGACACGGTGTCAAAGTAAAAAACGATTGTTGATATCTGATATCATGTGTGGCTTCACAAATTGACTAAGCCAAGGATCAGGGTGCCAGTCAGCAGCCATCCATGCCATGGAAAAGCAAATTTCAAAGTGAAAGTTCCAAAGCTGTAGCACATATGGTTGATTTGTTGTGAATTTTCAAAGTTTTGAAATTTAGAGGCTTGCTGTAGCGCCACCATCAGGACTATTGTCTTGTGTTTCCAGTTGAGGACATCTGGCATGGGACTGGACCTTTGTGAAAAGTTTGGGTAGATTTCTCATGTGGAAATGTTGCACAAGCTGAGGCTTGAACTCACAACCTTCAACACCAAGAACCATCCTCTATCTCACTGAGCTAATTGGCAAATGGAAACACCACTTGTAGCTTCACAAATTGACTAAGCCAGTCACCTGTGTGCAAGACAGCAGCTGTTAGCATGTAAAGGCTGTCAAATGGCTGTCAAAAATTCAGTTATTGAGACAAAAATCCCAAAATACACAAATTGCATCTAGACAGCATGGAGATGTTGGTCATTAGTTTTTAACAATGATTTATTTGCTCCAAAAGTGAAAAACTGATGTTTAAAAATGACATTTTTGCATTGACTCCAATTGTTCACATGATAGTGAAATTCAAAATGCTGTAAAAAATTCAGTTTTTGAGATAAAATTCTGATATTTTCCAAACATCATCTACCATGACTCCAAAATTTTGTCATTTTTTTTCATGAACATTGAAAATGTATTTAGCAAGAATTTGCAAGTATATTCACCGTTATAATACGTTTACAGTCAAACATTTTGATGTACTGTAGGCTCAATTTTTGATAATCAAAAATCTGTGTGGATCGTTTGTGTTGGACAGTTGAAGATGCTCTGTAGCAGTTGGTGCCAAATGAGCAAAAATTGTGGGAGGAGATAGGTTTAATAAGTTTTACAGTTTTTGAAAAACAGAGTGATGGACTTCATAATTTGCAATAGGTTTAAATGTACAAAAGTTTCTTCAGTATTGGGGCTACATTTTGGTGAAAGTTGTAATCTGTAGCACATATGGTTGATTTGTTGTGAGCAGGTAGCTACTGTGATTGGTTTCCTTCTGTGAGGAACAGAGCATGTGGCCAATTGCATTTTATAAAAGAAAAATATCAACAGTTGTCTTCAAAGCTATGCCCAAATTTCCACCAGGCACGGCTGCGCCACGTTACGGCCTCGCTGCAGCAGTCGGAGCAATTCGCGGCCATTCTAGACAATGCTTGTGTTTCCACCAGAAGCGGCCCGGTGCTCTGCTCTGCTTCAAATACGCCCCGAGTCTATATTTGAGAGAGGGACCCATCTGCAGTCAAGATGGTGGACAAGGGCGCGGCCATATATCCAATCCATGCCAGAAGTCACAACCGGAAGTTGGTCTTCCCTAACCCTAACCCTAACCCGATCTACTAATGTATGTCATTGTTCTTGTAATGTTACATGTTAAATAAAGTTTAAAAAGTTTAAAGTACAGATACTCAAAAAATGTATTTAAGTACAGTACTCAAGTAGCCTAAATGTACTTCGTTACTGTCCACCACTGCATATATCTTTAACCACCAAATCTTCCATGTTCAGTGTGACATGCAAACTACTGTGGGGGTAAATGTGTGTTCAGCAAAACATGGACTTCTACTGCCCTCTGGTGCTTATTAAATATTAAAACACAAGCTTCATAGCAATGTCACATACAGCAATACCCATGATAAAATACATATTGCACTGTAGAAGTTTTGAAAAGAAAAAAAAAAGACTTTTTTCATTTGCCAAGCTCTTAATTAAGTTGTTTACATGTGGGGAGAAATCAAACAGAGACTGAGCTGCTTTTCACAAGGATGCTGTTAATTGTGAGATTTTGAATTATGAAGATGCAAGATTCTTAACAAAAATACTGATGTATGTATGATGTATGCCACCTGTGAATACAGTTTCAACCTCTGATCATGTGGCATGTCACAACATAACCTGTTTTAATATTGCATAGTGGTTATTTATCAACATTTAACAACATTTAAGAACTAGACTACATTGAGGTAAGATAGTTGATTGCTGAGTTTCATTCACAAAAGTATTTGATGACAAGGTAAGCAGACCGAATAATCAGCTATAATCCCAATTCCAAAAAAGATATATAATGCTCAGACTGAAGCAACAAAAGACTGAAAGTTATAGATAGCTCAGAAAGCACCTGTTAAACACAAGTTACTTGGTAAAAACTGATAGTGTGGTCTCATCTCAACTGGTCACATACCAACAAAATGTAACTGCCCCTCTGTGTCTGAATTTAGCTGCAGTATCTGACACAGTCAGAAAGTCACACATGATTAATGCAGTGAAACATCCTTTTAATAACACCATGAAAGAGTCACGTTTAGATCAGTTTAGGCACTATAAGGGGAGGTCATCCAGTTTTATTTTGGCAATTCCTGTTGATCCTGTTGTTGATCATCTGATTGACACACACCTGTGCTGATGGTGGGTTAAGTTTGGTTCAGCTCACTCTCGTATAGGCTTTTAGTTCAGCTCACTCTCTCTGCATCCTGCTGCAGCAGCACCTTTATGGTTTCATCCATTTATTCAATAAGGTTTAATGCAGTACTCTTCACTCCTGGTATTGTGCCCACTATTATGTTCGGTGTTTGAACCAGCCATAACACCACTTTGTGAAACACTACATGGCCATATCAGTCCAACAGTTTAATGTTCAACACACAATTGCAAGGAATTTGGGTATTTCACCATCAACATTCCAGAAATCACAGAACCCAGAGAAATTTCTGCATGTTAGGGATGAGGGAGAAAATCAACATTGAATGCCTGCGGTGTTCGATCTCTCAGGTGGCACTGCATTAAAAACCGGCATGATTGCACAAAGGATATTATTATATGGGAACACTTGGGAAAACCATTGTCAGTTTTTTCACTGCATCTTCACATTCAAGTTAAGACTCTACCATGCAAAGCAAAAGCCATATATCAACAACAATAATTAAGTATCTGGCATAATTTGGTCTCTAGTTTATGTCTCTTCATCAGGCTTCATTATGGGCATGGTGAGTTAAATGCACCATTCCCACACCACTGGCTTGAATATTTACACATTAACACAACAGACACACTTAGTGCTCACAGGGTCAGCATGGTTCTCTGATCAACTTTAGACCAGTGTTCACAACCAGAGGTGGAGGTGTGCTGTGGTAGGATAACAGGCCTGGGACCAGCTGACTACCTGCCAAAATGGATCATGACTGCATGACATAAATATGTAAATAAATAATATTATGTAATGTAATGTAATATAATATAATATATATAATATAATATAATAGATAAAGTAGCATGATGGATGTATCAAAATGTAACAATAAAGTAAAGTAATGATTTTTCCTCTAAAATGTACATCTGTACTTGTCCATTACACCATTATGAAAGGCACTCTCCATAGATGTAATTGTTGTGCTTGCAGTATACACACCCAGGCCACAGAGGGCACACAGAGAATAATGTGTGTGAGTGACATACGTACTCAATAAGTATACTCAATATGGAAAAAGCATGAAAAATAGACCAGTGAATGTTTTGTGCTTGTGTGAGTGTTACATAGTCATACCTAAACGGGCATGTTGCCCGTTCAAATTTTTACCTTTGCATCCGGATAATTTCGTTAACCCTCAAATTAAAGTTGATACAAAACTTTCGATATGCGGTCTGTTACAATTTCTCCCCGTCTGAGGCCTATTTTTAGTCTTAATATTGACTGCAAACATGCCATTCATGGCAATTTCATGTTGCTTGTAACATGTCATACATTTTTTTATGCAGACCCCTCACCATACCTGCTTCAATTACACAGACAAGCTTTGACCATTTAAAATGGTCACTATTACACCAACACAAAGGGCAGATCAAGGTAAATCCCCTTTCCATGGCAATGTGTTTATAAAAGAAGTTGAGCACAGTGATTCCACAGAGGTAGTTAGTTTTGATGGGTTGATTCTGCTGTAGCAAAATGGTGTAATCTTGACAAGTTTAACATTGACCACACCAGAGAGCAAACTCAAAGTGTCCTTAAAAAGACATTAAACATAGCTGTCCTATGCTTAAACAGGTAATGACCATCTGTTCCTTTGGATTCCTGCGCCATTTCTTACCAGCACCCATATGTTTTTGAATACTGTAAAGATATCTTCCTGTGACACTTAGGTCCCAGTGTTCCTGACAGATTTTGCATATGTGATCCTTGATGATAGTTTTCACTTCTGCTTTACTTAATAGTTCTTCTATGTTGATTAACTGTTGTTTTAATGATTGTTTAGCCAATTTTTCATTTTTTCTCATTTCCTTGCACTCCCACATCTGTCGCTTTATCTCTTGTTTCTGTGAAAATATGAAAAATGTTGTGCTTTGTTCTACCTCCAGGTAGGTTAACTCAAGTTTTGGGTGCTTTCCCACAGGTCTATGTTATTATTAGGGGGCCAAGCCCGCAGGGCCTTGGGACCGTTCCCAGGACCAGCGGTGCTGGGAACCCTATTGTTTTTGTTAAGATTTTTATTAGGGCCCGAGCGATGACAACGTCGTCTGATGAGGACCCTCTTGAAATCGCGCTGTTTATTAGGGCCCAAGCACATACCATGCGAGGACCCTCTTGAAATCGCGCTGTTTATTAGGGCCCAAGCACATACATGCAAGGACCCTCTTGAAATCGCACTGTTTATTGTTTATTATTCTTTACGGTTTTCAAGCCCCAATTTCGCATGCTCAAAAACTCACCAAACTTTGCAAAGTCGTCTAGCCGGATCCGAAATTCGATATTTTGGGATGTGCACACATGGACGCGGCGTGATTACCACGTTGTATTTTAACGAACTCCTCCTAGGGATTTTGTCCAATCCACTTCAAATTTCTTTCAGATTATCCAGTGACTATGCTGATCAAAAGTTATTAAAAGCTTTTTTCTATGTCAATGGGCGTGGCCGCTATGGTGCTGCCATTTTTGATGATGGAAATGACCATGTAACATGTACTGATGCCATATAGTTGGCCCCATCAACTTCATTCCACTTCTGAAAACATGCAGAACAAGTTGGTGAAGCTATATCATGAACGCTGTGAAGGTACGAGTAATGGCGTCCATGTGGCAAATATCGATCCTTCGCCATGAAAGTACATTTGCCGTTTTGATGGCTTTAATGAACTCGTATCATCATGAAAATTGATACACCAGTCAAGAATGGCAACCTCTTACATCTGGTAGGGGCGTTGCCCATGGGCGGGGCAAAATGCCTCCATAGCGCCCCCTTGAAATTTTCAAAAATCACTCCCAATAGGGGTTTTTTTGGAGTAGGAAGATGAAAATTGGTACACGTGTAACTTGTCCAGACAAACAAAAGAAGTCTCTTACACCACTGGTCTACTCCAAACAGGAAGTCGGCCATTTTGATTTTCACGTGTCATTTTGGCGTGATTACCACACGTTGTATTTTAACGAACTCCTCCTAGGGATTTTGTCCAATCCACTTCAAATTTCTTTCAGATCATCCTGAGACTATGCTGATCAAAAGTTATATTTTTTCTTTGTTGATGGGTGTGGCTGCTATGGTCGCCGCCATCTTTGATCCATCACCATGCATATTCAAGCAGCTCTCTCTCCATCTCGCCATATGCTCGGAGGCAATCTCACTCATGGCGCCCCCTTGTCTAAACAGGAAGTGCCATATTTTACATTGACAAACACCAACTCCAGACTCCTGACCTCATCAGCTGCATTTTGTAGCCACATGACGATCAAGGTGATGAATCTCCACAGTGACACACGTCGTGTCATGTTGCAGGCTGCCCGTGGCAGCGGCGTCGACTTTCGACCCCTCGCCATGGAACATAAACTCATGATAACTCCTTCATGCTTTGTCCAATTTGCTTGAAACTTGACATGTGTGATGAGGGTATGCCCCTGAACGCACTTGCCCATGCTGATAATTCTCGTAGCGCCACCTGGTGGATGAACCTTCAACTTGTTATAAATCTTTCATGCTTTGTTCAAATTAGCCCAAATTTTAAATGTGTGACAATGGTCCTCTCCTAAACACACATGCATGCCCATACCTGTTTACACTCATAGCGCCACCTACTGAAAACAGGAAGTAAATCTTTACTGACATTTTTTCTTTTCATTGACATATTCCTTCTGACATCTGATGCAGACAGTAATAATTCATCTGATATTGTGAAAAATAGAGTTGTAACAGAAGAGGGTGTGGCCTAAGGTGAGACAGTACAAACATAAACACTGTTTTTTTGTGCAGAGATCAATTTTGAGATTTTCCTTCCATCACATGTATTCTTTCACACGAGTGTAAATACATACATAGATTACGTTCTTGTTGAAGGGCGTGGCCGTGAGGTGGTGGCGAAGTTTGATGTCTCGCCATGAAACGTGAAATTGCTATAACTTTACCATAAATGGTCCGATCTGCACAAAACTTCACATGGTTGATAATAGTCCCGCCCTGAACATGTCTACATGCAGAAATTTTGTAATTGTCACAACACCCCCCTGCTGGCGACAGGAAATACCATGTTTTAGACTCTGAGGTGCTGCTCTGACCACATTGACCATATTCAACTCAAATTTGGTTAAAAAGGCCTTAAGATGTTGCTGATGCTATATCGTGAAGACCATGATGTCTCGTCAAACGGCGCTGCCCTGATGGCGTGGCGAAAGTAGATGTTTCACCAAAACACAGGAAGTGGACATAACTTCAGTTTACTAAGTTGAATCTTCCTGAATCTTAATATGTTTGTCACTGGTCCCGCCCTGAGCATATGATATTAATTTCATAAGTGGGCATGGCTAAACAAACTCCTCCTCCGCAACTTATCCGATTGACTTCAAAACTGGTGTGTACCATATAAACTAGTTAGTGATTAAAAGTTATTAAAAGAATTTGTCAGTGTAGAACAGTGTGGGTGTGGCATGGCGTCGACTTTTTATGTCTCGCCATGAAACACGAAATTGCTATAACATGAGATTAAATGGTCAAATATGCTCCAAACTTCACAAATATGATAAAAGTCCCGGCCTGAACACATCTGCATGATGCTCACGAGTCAGAGTCATTGTGCCACCTAGCGGAGACAGAAAGTGACATCAGGGCCGGCTCTTGGCATAGGCAATATAGGCAGTCGCCTAGGGCGCCATCTGCTGGAGGGGCGCTGCCGCGCCGCCAGTCCCCCTTGGCCTTGAGGGAAAATAATAATAAAATAATAATTTTCTATGCCCACTGGCGCCCTCACTTAGTGTTTTCTGTCTAGAAAAAAAAAAATATTAACATTACAAATAAATAAACAGTGACATGTTCCTAAATTATGTGGAGCACGTGACGTGTCGTTATTGGGTGCGGATCATGTGCGGATCAGAGGTCAGGTCAGGGCAGGTCACAGGTGATGGATTTGCACTTCGCGAGATGAAAAGGCCGTCCAAGCCCTCGGGTGCGGAGAACAGAAAGAGAAGAAAAGAGGAGGAGAAGAAGATGTTGGAATATAAAGGTAACATTATGCCTTCTCTTTTTTTATGCCGTTTTGTGTGAAGACGTTTTATTTGAGCTAGCTATGTTGAAGTAACGTTAAACAACGCCAGAGAAGGACTTTGGGCATGGGCAATGCTGACTTAACATGCTAAAAAAATAATGACACACACTGATAGCTATTAAGAAGGATTAATAAATTATGAGAGGGATCAAAATAGAGGCCAAATCACCCGCATGCGCCGCTGGTCAGCTGGGGATGGACCGACTATGATCAGTTCACTCGTGTATCTGGCTTCCTTTTTTAAAATATAATAAAACACAGCTTTCTGCTGGCTGTACTCTGTGTTGTTTAATGTGAAATGCACTGCATCGGCGCTGTTTATGTCTGTGATGAGAAGAATGTAAAAGTTAGTTCATTCCATCCATTATAGGATAGTTTCTACACAGTTATTATCTCTGCCTGTGTGTGCGGTCTGATATTGCATTACAGTTTCATCACGTCATTATAAAATTGAAAATTAATTTTACCATTACTATTATTAACAACTGTGTGCTCAGTGTCACTGTTGCTGCTGCTTAGCTCTCCTCCTCCTACTGTACTTATCACGTTTGATATTGTGCTGAATAATTGCTGAAATTCAGTAGCCAGGTGACGAAAATGCAAATGTTTTTTTTTTTTTTTTGCTTGTACAATCATAAATATATCTGTCTAGATGCACTCAGAAAATATTTATATATATATTCCCAAACAGCTGGCCAAACATCCACACAAACACCACTCCCTGAAGCATGTAAGTTTATTGTTTGTGGTCTCTGACACACTGCTATGTTGTTGTTGTTGATGTTATTGTTGTTAATGTGGTAATTACAGTAATGAAGTTATTAGTCAAATAAAATAAAATGTGTTTATTAAGTGAAGTAGAATGACACAACAAACTTAATGCAGTGGTGTTACAGTGTGGATGTCTTCTCTATGTTTGAATACAGCTACATGTCAGGCGCCATGCAGCAGCAGCAGCAGCACTCAAGCGTTACCACACCACCCACCTCTGAAAGTCAGCTTGAAGCAGGTGAGTTCTGTAATTACATGTTACAGCTGCAGTCACATTACTGAACAATACTGTTATTCATAATTTATGCTTCAGATGTGTTTCTTGCCTGATGCCCTGTAATTTGTAAATCACTGTGTGATACTGAAGGACTAATATTTATATTTGCATGTGTGTTTGATTTTCTTGCAGGTGAAGGAACAAGCACAGCATGCACTGTTAAACAGCCTGAGGACACCCTGTCAACACAACCTGAAGTACACGACGAGTCTCTCAAGGCAGCACCTTTAGACCCTGCTGACTGGCCATCCCTGTCTGATAAGGTGAGGGTGGAGTTAGTCCACAGAGGCCCATATCAGCTAACATCAGACTTTGACTTTCCAAAAAGAGAAGATGGGAGAAGTTGCCATCACAACTACTTCTATAGACAATAAATCGATGGAGAAAGGATCAAGAGGAGTTGGATGGTATATTCCATTAAAACCAACAGTTTATACTGCTTCTGTTGTAAGCTCTTCTCACAGAAAACATACAAACTAATCAGTGATGGACTAAATTGCAGCGACGTACTAAAATCTCATGAGAACAGTCCAGATCATTTGAAGCACATGGCCTCATGGAAAGAACTTGAAACTTGACAAGGGCCAAACAATAGACAGAGCTGAGATGGCACTAATAGAAGCTGAAAGGAGGAGGTGGCGTGAAGTCCTGACCAGGTTGGTGGCCATCATATAGTCATTGGCAGAGCGAAATATTGCTCTCAGGGGAACCACAGACAAACTTCATGAACCAAATAACGGCAACTTCCTGAAAGAAGTAGAGCTCATGGCAAAGTTTGATCCTGTATTGAAGCAGCATGTTGCTGATGTGGAAACACACTTTAGCCATGCATCCTATTTGGGAAAAAATATTCAAAATGAACTCATTGATTGCATTGGTGGAAAGATTGTGGAGGCAATGGTCAAAGAAATTCGACAAAACAAGTACTTCTCAATCATTTTGGATTGCACCCCTGATTTGAGCCATAAAGAGCAACTTTCTGTCATCATTCGACATGTTGCAGTTGAGGACACCCCACAAATAAAAGAAGTATTTTATGGGGTTTCCTTGAGGCAGAGGAGTCCACTGGAGAAAGCCTTTCAACCCTCATTCTCAAGAGACTTGAAGAGCTCAGCATCCCATTTGAAGACTGTAGAGGGCAGTCTTATGATAATGGAGCAAATATGAAAGGGAAGAGGAAACGAGTCCAAGCCAGGCTTCTGGAAAAAAAACCAAGGGCTTTATTTGTGCCATGCGGAGCACACACAGTGAATCTGGTGGTAGCTGATGCAGCAAAAAGCTCTCCAGATGCCACTTGCTATTTTGGCTACCTGCAGAAGATGTTCACACTGTTTTCGGCCTCTACTCAGCGATGGTCCATTTTAAAAAAACATGTGACCACAACCCTGAAATCCTGGTCAGATGCAAGATGGGAGAGTCGAATCAACAGCGTAGAAGGCTGTGAGATACCAGGCTGCAGAAGTCAGAGATGCACTTATAGAGGTGAGGGACAACGCCACAGACCCAACAATAAAAATTGAGGCACAAACTCTAGCTGAAGAGGTTGGATCTTACAGATTCTCAATCTGCGCTGTGGTCTGGCATGGCATCCTGACTAAGATTCAACATGTCAGCAAATTATTGCAGTCAGTCACAATCCAAATGGATGTTGCAGTTGACCTTCTGAGAAGAACTGAAGTCTCCCTTGAACCTACAGAGACAGTGGGTTTTCTTCTGCTCAAGTGTGTGTCAAGGAGATGTGCGAGAAGATGAATGTAGAGACTGTATGAATGAATATTTACAGAACAGCCTCAGAACTGATATTCAATGTTTTTGATCACAATAGTAAAGGAACTATTATATTTATTTTTATGAACTGCAGTGAGAAAGTGTCAGATACTGCATGCAGCCATATACAATAAAAATATTAATATAGGCTACTTTGTGTGTTCAGCTATATGTGTGTATGTGTGTAAGTGGTCTGTAAGACTGTTTATTTTTTAATGATCTGTGTGAACTTGGTGATTCATGCAAACATCCAGTGATGGCAAACAGGGAAATAATGTCAGCCTTGTTCACTGTATTTTTTCTAAAAAGCACCGCGTTCAGTACGAGCAAAGTTTTCCAACTGACTTTATATCACCAGCCAAACTAAGAGCAAGCAGACGGTATAAAAATAAAAAATAAAAAAAAAACGACCGGAGTGGAGGCAGTGACCGACGCGGCACGGGCCGTTTTCAGCTCTGTCTTGTCAAACGCACCGCGTACGTTACGAAACAAGTTCACCAAGTAACTTTAAATATCATACAAACCGAAATAGAGGCAGCTGAAGAAAACCTAAGGAGTACTGAGAGAGCAACGTGAGCTAAGTCGAGCCAAGCACAGAGAGCATCAGTCACTGTGTGTGGTGTGTGTGGACAGTGGGGCACAGCTCTGGCTGCAGAGACGTGTCTGTGTGGGGAGGGGCGGGTGCTGCGTGTGACTGATCACAGTTACAGTGTGAAGATAGTCAGTTACGCAATGAGGATTTTTCTTCAGCACGAACACGGACATTGACGAGTTTTACTCGTATCATGCTCGTACTCATAGACATGTATACGTAGACGCCGCGTCGACTGCTGCTGCCGCTCAGAGCGACCATCAAAGGAACAGGACCACTCGCTCCTACAGTGCATTACGTCTATAGAGGAATTACATGTCTGCACTATAAAAGTGATCATAAATCGATCAATTGCCAACATATATTCACGCGGGTTGTTGTACAAACGTCAGACATGGAGGACAAACAGGCAGACGTAAATAGAATAAAAGGAACCCAGAAAACGTTCAGATGTATTCAGGTCTTTATTCAGAGAATTACATAATTACCACAAATACTGCTATTATAATTGTATTATTATAATTATCATGACTATCATTATAATTATATTGCTATTATCATCACCATTTTATTATTATATCATTATTATTATTATAATAAATATTATTATCATGATCATTTTATTATTATCACCATTATAATTAATATTGTATTATCATTATCATTTTATTATTATATCACTATTATAATTAATATTGTTATTATCATTATCATTTTATTATTATATCACTATTATAATTAATATTGTTATTATCATTATCATTTTATTATTATATCACTATTGTAATTAATATTGTTATTATCATTATCATTTTATTATTATATCACTATTAGTAATTAATGTTGTTATTATCATTATCATTTTATTATTATATCACTATTGTAATTAATATTGTTATTATCATTATCATTTTATTATTATATCACTATTATAATTAATATTGCTATTATCATTGTCATTTTATTATTATAATCACTATTATAATTAATATTTCTATAATCATTATCATTTTATTATTATTATATCATCGTTATTGTTAATAGGTTCCAGAGGGTTAAGTAACAGAACAGAATATTTAAAAGCAGAACATAAAGAATCCCTCTAGAAAAATATTTACAAGACCATCAGACGTATGGCAGCTAAAACCCCTGAAAGAGAACTGTTTTGCACAGTTTCTGTCTTGTGCTGCCACTCTTTCCCAGTTATGCTAGGTCTCTGCTGAAAACTTAAAGTAGAATTTGTATTTGGGTAGTAAAACCGACATTTTTAAAACATCCAAGCATCCTGTGTCATAGCTACGTGTGTGACGTTTTTAACAAATCAAACCGTTTAGAAATCGGTCGAAAATTCAGTGAGTAATTCTACTTTAAGATTGTGGAGTACCTCTTACTTCCATAGATTTACATGCACTTTAGCCTCTGCGTGCCCTGTGCCAAGACGGCGGCGCTTTAGCACGTCCCTCCACAGTCGATGCGGCGTCTACGCATGTATGTCTATGCTCGTACTCGTCAAAAATGCTTTAACAGCACCGGATACTCGTCTGAAACGAGTATCCGGCTCAACCCTATTAAGGAACTTGTTTGACGGGCGGCCAGACAGATAAGTCACCCCAGGTTAGACAAAGTGATGTCCATACTCACAGCATTCTCCTCTAACACACAGGTGAGACATTTCAGACTTTATGTTACCTGTATTTCTTCAGCTGAGAGTCATGGCAATATTATATAGGCCTATTAGAGCACATGAATGTCATATATCCACATTGATTGTGATGCGATGAGAGAATCACAAAACCTCTTTTCTTTGTCATTTTCACTCTGAACAGCCAGCACAGAAACAGAAGATGGGGTCAGAGACCAAAGTTGGGTCAGGGCGTGTCCTGGTGACGGGTGGATCTGGGTTGGTGGGCAAAGCCATCGAACATGTGGTGAAGCAGGAGGGTGGGAAACTGGAGGGAGAGGAATGGATTTCCTCTCTTCAAAGGATGCTGATCTTGTGTAAGTTGCTTCATTTATACTCTTCTACCCGTGTGTCAACAAAATATTTAATTTAGAATTTATTTGAAAAAGGAGTACTTGAACTACACATCATAATGCAGTGGCCTATAAAGTTAACATGAGAATAACAGAAAATTATCATTATGTACCACCAAAAATAAAAACAGATGTGGGACATTTTACTTTTAGAGCTGTTAAATTATGGAACTCATTACTCATGCAATAACAGAACTGCAGTCAGATTGTTGATTATAAAAAAAAGGTTTAGAGAATTGCTATTTCATGTGTACATATGCAGGGTTCTAAATTAACTTTTTTGATCACCAGCCAATGTGGCTGGTAACTTTCTAAAGTTACCAGCCAATCAGAATTTCCACTAGGCAAATTTTTTTCCGGTGAAAATAAGAGAGATTGAGTGCCACTGAATGCATTTGATCATTTTATTCACATCGTTGGCATGAAAAATGCACAGAAAGTACAATACATGCAACAAAATATACACAGAACATGCAAACATTTCATTTATTTTTCATTTTGGTAATTTCCACGTTTGGGATCAATAAAGTATCTATCTTCTGAATCAAATGTCTTCAGAGCTCTCTGAACTAATTTCTCTGAATCTGAGCCACCCTCAGTTCCTTTTGTTACGTGTTTGCGCACAAACTCAGGCCTGCGTGAGCGCAAACTGTCAGCATGCCAGATGTCAATGGCTTTGGTTGGATTGAAGTCTTTGATGTCAGGTGAGCACAACTGGGTTTTCAGGAGGTCAGAGAGGGTCTCACCTTTCAGGCGTGAACGCCAGTCACTCTTTACACTGAACCCTCTTTCACAGTCAGCTGTAGTTGCAGGGATGGTGAGGAGAGCATCAAAGAGATCAAGGACGTCAGGACACCGATGGCGCAGCATTCTGTTCACAGTAGGTCTTCTCAAAGGTTCCTGTAGCAGGGTCAGACAACATTAAAATTACATTATTTTCAAATGCAACTTTAGTTATTAAAAGAGGGCATCAAATTTGGATTGTGCCTTTAAAAAATGACATTTACTCTGATTCCTGATAAACAAAATAAAACTGTAGTCTCACAATATTAGACATTTCTATAGAGCTTTTCAAGCACTTGTTTAAAAATGCTACTGTTAAGGTACATCTGTATGAGATTTTTTCCTCAAAAATCATTCTCCAAGTACCTTGGCTGAATCCTGCTGTGTACAGTTAAGTCTTGAGAATTGTCCACTGATCAGGGATCAACTCCACATCCACTCCAGCAGACAGCAGAAGAGGTCGGAAGTGACTGATGGTTTGTTTACCTCTTCATCACCAAAATATGAGAACAAAGGGGAAAACATTAATATAAAGTTAAGCAGTTGTCTTAAAACATAAAATGCGTAAAGATTTGTCCATTACATTTGAATTGCTAACCTGAATTCTTGTCTGCCTCTGGCCAGCACTGGAAACTGGTTAGCCACATAGCCTGCAGGACACCACTGTTCACATCACTAAATCTAGCAGTGATGCCCCAAAGAGAATCGATGAGCTCGTCTTTGCCTTGTCATGCTGGTCGGCATCAGTAAGTTTCAGGAGGACGGATGGATGGATGGGTGTCTTTTTATTCATTCATTTATTTATGTATGTATATATATTATTTATGTATTTATTTATTTAATCTATTATTATTTATTTATTACGGAGTGAAAACACACCAACACAACCTAAAATCAAATCATAAATTGTAGGATATTTGATACATACCTTGACTTGTACTTTTCTATGACAGCCTGACAGGCAGCTCTGAGCTTCAGCCAGGGTTGACACTGACCTCTGCAGTGACTTGGAGAGGTTGCTCAGTTGACAGATGGTGTCATGGAGAAGGCAGCAAAACCTGAGCACTCCACCATCCTTGGCTATGTGAGGAACCCCTTGGCCTTTGCCCTCAGAACAGCATTGATGTTTGCGGCCTCCCGGGACTACAAACAAAACAACTGCATTATATCACAGACAGCATTTAAAACTGATGAAGAGAAAAAGAACGCAGACATTAAATGATCCATCTACACTGCTGGTTTTAGTAGGCTATAAATTACCTTCTCCTCTAAGTGGCGTACAATGCCAGCATATCCCCTGAGAAAATGGTCAAGTGCTTTGAAGAGGTGTGGTAGCCACCGGGTTCCACCTGCTCTGGTTGGCATTAAAGCTTTCATGTGGAGCTCCCTGAAGTGTTGCTTTAGGCTGGCCCTGTTCACTCCACTCTTCATGATGTAAGGCAGGAGTGACCAACCAGTCGATCGCGGTCCACTGGTAAATCGCGGACTGATCCCAAGTCGATCGCGAGGGGTGTAGGAAAAAATGAAAAAAATAAAGTTTTTTTTTTAGGGCTGTCAAAGTTAACGGGTTAATAAAGCGCTAACGCAAATTCCTTTTAATGCCACTAATTTTTTTAACGCGCGTTAACGCACGTTCTGTTATATTGGCCTGATCAATAGTTTGATCAGCTGGAAATGAATCAGCTCGCAGCTGCGAAGACGCGAGCTTTGTCACCCGACAATGTAAACAGGCTTGTCTGTGTAAGCAGCTGGCTCAGCGCAAAGAAACAGAAATATATGAGGAAGGAGATGAGTGACTGCTGATCGAGCTGCGCTCCACCTGAAACCAGGTAAAAACTGAAATAAGTCTGAGCAGAGAGAGAGGGAGAGAATATGGACAGATGTGTCCACTTGATATAAAAAACTTTAATATTGATCATTTAACGTGCACGTCTGTGGTGCGTGATTTTTTTTTTTTAACTCCAAGTCCGATTTATGTACTTTTAAATATTAAATTATTTCATGCCGATCAATCATAACAGTGAGGGAGGAGAGACGAGCTGCAGAGAGGAGGGAGGGAGGGGGAGCGTGTGCGTGAAGTACTGACGATATAAAAACTTTACTGATGATGAATCCTGATGTTACTGTACAGTTCTGTGGTTTAAACACTACAGATAAAAAATATCGGTCTTTCTAAAGTCCAAACTGACAGACGCTGGTCTCCTCCACAAAACGTTTGTCACTGCGCTGCGTTATTATAAGTCATGATGAAGAGTCCAGACTCTGTCTCTCCTCTTCATCTCCTCGGTGTGTGGTTTGCTGTCTGCTCAGAGTGACACTGATGTAAATGATCCTGCTGCATTAATACAAAAACATGAATAACAGGGCCACATTAATGTGGATAAGTGTTTGTTTGGAAAAAGAGACAAGTTTTTTGTTAACATGAACCTTTAAAGGTGTTTAATAAACACGTTAAGTGCATATATATTCCCTTCTTTCTTGAGTCTGTTTGCTCATGCAAAATGAAACGCGATTAATATAGATAAAAAATGAATGATATTTAATCATGATTAATCGAAATTAATCCAGCAACCAACCCTGTGATTAATCTGATTAAAATTTTTAATCGTTTGACAGCACTATTTTTTTGTGTTTAACTGTATGTTTTGTTTTGTTGTAGTTATGCGTCTATGTTTTGTTTTGTACTATGTTGTTGGATATGTGTGGTTTTATTGTAAGTTTTTGTTGTTAGATATATGCTGTTTTGTGTTTTTGTGAGTGTGTGTGTGTGTGTGTGTGTGTGTGTGTGAGAGAGAGAGAGAGGAGCAGAGAGAGCAGGTTTGTGCTACAGCGCACTATGCAAACTGGCAACTGTGTGAGAGGAATTTGTGTGTGTGTGTTTTGAGAGAGGGAGGGTTTGTGATGTGATGTCTAGTGGTTGTGTGGCAACAAGAAAAGGTGTTGTGAGGTTAGTTACTGCAGGCTGGAAACGATGTGTGTGGGTTTGCGATGTTGACACTGGACTGGTAGATCTCGGGAGGTTGGCTACTTGAAAAGTAGATCTTGGGTCAGAAAAGGTTGGGCACCCCTGCTCTACAGACTGTAGCGTGCCTGCGCGCAGCCGATGGGCGTCTTATACGTCATCACGTAGCATTACGGCAGTGTTCATGGGAAATGTAGGAAGGACTGCCAGGGGGACAAATGACCGAGAACTGTAGAGCGGCTCTGACTGACATGATTGCCTCATGCACCACCGGCCAAACTGGCTAGTAAGTTTTTATTAACACCCGCCAATATGAATTTTAACCCGCATTTAACGGGTTGGCGGGTGTTAATTTAGAACCCTTTACATATGTATGTGAGAAAGAGATGAATTTGTGTATATATGTAGGTACATTACAGTATGTGTGTGTCATTAATTAATTGGGTTTTATCACTTAAGAATTATGCTTAAATATTTTTAATGTGGGCTCTTGGAAGATTGATGCCTACCCATCATACTTTGCATGTTCTGTCCAAGTTGGGGTGAAGATTAAGTCATTTTTCAAACCTGTATATTTTTCCAATCTCTTAAACGAATGTGGTGTTACAACATGAACAGAGATGCAGAGCAGACCAGGGCCGTGTTTGAGAAGTATCGTCCCACTCATGTCATCCATCTGGCTGCAAAAGTTGGAGGACTCTATCTACACATGAAGGAGAACCTGCACTTTTTGGTGAGATAATTCCGTCATACTGTACATTAATGATCCACTATGCAAACTGTAAACTGTTGGACTATTTATGAAAAACACAGTTTTTCATAAAGAGCTGAGCTTCATCACATCCGTGCGCATGAACAACTGAGGCTTTCAGATGTCCCTTTAAAATGCAGTCATGATACTGTCGCCTGTTACTACTTAACCGGTTTACCGTTGGAATGTTCCAGGCAAGTGTTTTTTGAGCATCTCAAAATTTCCCCAGTCTTTTGTTCCCCTTGTTCAAACATGTCGCAGGCATCAAATTCATGAGTCTATTTAAAAAAAAAACAAAAAAAAACTGTTTGCACATTCAGTACACTGCCTGGCCAAAAAAAAGTCACCGCTTGGATTTACTAAGCGAATAGATTAGAGCCTCCCTTTGGATAATGACTGCAGTGATTAATATGTTTCAGCTAGCAACAAGTTATTGAACCCTAACTGATGCAGTGAGCTGCTTCTCATTTCTTAAACAACCATGTCAGAAGACATATTCTGTGGTCGTGGAAAAGATGTTACTCTGTTTCAGCAGGGTCAAATTATTGGCCTGCATCAAGCAAATTAAACAACTAAGGAGATTGTTGAAACAACTTCTGGGTTAAGAACTGACCAACACATTATTAAAACCTGGAAGGATAGTGGTGAACCATCATCTTCAAGGAAGAAATGTGCTCAGAAAATATCTTGAATGATCGTGATCAGAGATCACTTAAACATTTGGTGAAAACAAATCATAAAAAATCAACTGTAGAACTCACAGCTATGTTTAATAGTGAAAGTAAGAGCATTTCCACACACACAATGTGAAGAGAAACTGAAGGGATTGGGACTGAACAGCTGTGTAGCCTTAAGAAAACCACTTATCAGTGACGCTTATCGGAAAAAAAAGGCTTCAGTTTGCTAGGGAGCATAAAGATTGGACTCTGGTTCAATGGAAAAAGGTCATGTGGTCTAATGAGTCCAGATTTACCCTGTTCCAGAGAGATGGGCACATGAGGGTAAGAAGAGAGGCGGATGAAGTGATGCTCCCCATCATGCCTAGTGCCTACTATATAAGCCTGTGGGGGCAGTGTCATGATCTTGGGTTGCTTCAGTTCAGTTCAGAGGTTCAGCAACGTTATGTGTCCAAAAACTGAGGTCAGTTCACTACCTGAATATACTGAATGAGCAGATTTTCCATCAATGGATTTTTCTTCCCTGATGACACGGAGCATATTCCAAGATGACAATGCCAGGATTTCATGGGGCTCACATTGTGAAAGAGTGGTTCAGAGAGCTTGAGACATCATTTTCACACATGGATTGTCCACCACAGAGTCCAGACCTGAACCCCATTGAGAATCTTTGTGATGTGTGGAGAAGACTTTACGCAGCCGTCCCGACTGTCCCACCATCAATACAAGATCTTGACAAAAAAATAATGCAACCATGCAGTGATGTGTGACTTTGCACGTATCAATTGAATACAATAAAGTATTATGGATCAATGATCTGTTCTAACTCAGGCTTTTGTGTATGTTTCTTTGTACTGTAATTCAATTAAACATGGGAAATATTATGATCACTGCATCTGTTAATCACTTTTTGGATTTTGGGTTACATTGCTTTT
Source organism: Lutjanus argentimaculatus (assembly GCA_034769285.1). Taxonomy (NCBI): domain Eukaryota; kingdom Metazoa; phylum Chordata; class Actinopteri; order Lutjaniformes; family Lutjanidae; genus Lutjanus; species Lutjanus argentimaculatus. The sequence continues at coordinate 4,106,641 of JAWZSL010000044.1, read as the reverse complement.
AACTGTAAGACATCAGTGACAGTCTGACGTCTTCACAGAGGGACAACATCAAAATCAATGACAATGTCCTACAAACAGCCCACGTGATGGGTGTCACCAAGGTCGTGTCCTGCCTGTCCACTTGCATCTTCCCTGACAAAACCACATACCCCATTGATGAGACCATGGTAAGGTGTTTTTTTTGTGTTTAACTTCAGTAGATTCACTGAACATTAAAACACTTTTTTTAGGAAGACCCATACTTAATTAATTATTTTCTAGAGGTTGTTCCAAGCTGAATTTCAAGAAGAGTTATGGTGTTATTTGTTTAAAGACTTAGGCGATGTTGAAACAAAAAGCATTTAATTGTCTCAGACTTCCAGTAAAGACAGTCTCAATTCTGGTTTCTCTCAGCGACTCAAATCAAATCCTGACAATAAGTGCAAAAGGCATTAGTTTAACTTTTTCTTTACTACTATTATCCCCTCTCACAGATACACAATGGACCACCTCATGACTCCAATTTTGGATACTCGCATGCGAAAAGGATGATTGATGTTCAGAACAGGTAAGCAGTGCAGCACAAACAGGTGTGTGTGGGGTAACACACAGATCATTAATCCTCAACAAAGGTCTGTGGAGGCAGCACCTGATCAGGAATGCCTGTCTTTTGTAGCTTTTATCTGACCTTTGGCTGTGCCTCTGTGACAGCATTAATTATTGATTGTAAGTCAGGTTCACAATTTTTGATCAGTTTAATTTGTGAATGTGAAAGAAAAATGGGCGCTCAGAGGAGTCATGTTTCTAGTTAAAGATGTCAGGATGCAAACGCTGTGATAGTTCACTGTTACGGCAGGGGCCGGTCCCTCCCTGTGTGTGGGTAACCGTTGTGTTGGCAGGTTCCCCTATGTTAATTGCAAGTGTGTCATCTCCGGCTCGTGGTTGGCTCCTGTGGACGGGGGGCGTGGCGTGGCGTTGCTTCTGGTACCCGCTCCTGTGCTGCTCTGGCCTGTTGATTGGTGTCACCCTTGTGCCCATCCGCCAATCGCAGGGAGCCTACGTCATATGAGCTCGCCGACTGTGTCACTCGGAGCGGCTGACAGTAGGACACACAGCTCGCCATATGTGCCTCTTAGCATTGTGTTGTAGTCTGTTCTCTTTTATGAGGCACTTAGTAAATGTCGAAAGGAACTGGGCCAGGGAAATAAGCTTCAATAACTGATTCTGTTGTGCACGCCTCGTAGGATTGAAGTGTTGTATTAGAGTACACTAGGCATAGGGGTGCTGTCTCTCTTTGTATTTAAATTTAGGCAAAGTATAGCCAGAGAGTTTGGGTTTACCTCCTTTTGTTTACTAGTTATTTGTAGATAATTATTAGCTCCACATTTAGTGAGTTCTCTTTCTGTTATATTTATTTCTTTGTGTTGAGCAGCACCCATTGGCCCTGTCTCCGTGTGTACGTTTTGTTCTCTCTTTTGAATTGTTTGTCAATTGATCGGCCTTTGTATTAATAAATAACTTTACTTTACCAAGTACATCTGGTTTATGTTCGTTCCCTTTTCCACCACGAGCTAAGGGGGTCGTAACATCACTCTTGGAGGTGGGAGGTTTGTGGGGAAATGCGTTAACAATGACCTCTATGTATTTGAGCTACTGGAGTAAAACGTTAATCTGTGTTACAGTACTGTACAGCAGTATGTCTGATCATTACTCTGTGTGTGTCTGTGTGTTAACAGGGGATACTTCCAGCAGTATGGTCACCGTTACACAGCAGTCATCCCGACCAATGTGTTCGGTCCCTATGACAACTTCAGCATTGAAAATGGACATGTGCTGTCAGCACTCATGAACAAGACATACAAAGCCAAAAGTGATTAACTCAGACACACTAATCCATCTAAAGGGCCGTCCACACCAAGAATGATAACCAATAAACTATTATAAATATAAAAATATTGTTTTAAAAATCATTCTAACTCAAGTGGATGGTGAAATCCACACGGCAGCCATAAAGTTCTGTTCTGGACGCTGGCATCCTCTTGAGCTAGAATGTTTTTTGAAACGATATATTTAGAATTTTTGGCATGGACTGGCCTTAAGAGTGTATAACAACACAGACAATAACCAGGTAACAGTCCATTTTCTCTTGTCTCTCTCACAGAGGACGGAACTCCCCTGAATGTATGTGGCTCTGGAGCTCCAAGAAGACAGTTCATCTATTCTCTGGTACGGTCGTCTGTGTGCAATAACTTTGAGTTTGAGTGTACTGTGTATAGAATGTGATTTCAGAATGTAATGTATAAATTGCCCTTAGATTTTAGTGCATAGGTACAGTATGGGCTAAATGTATTCAGACTGAATAAGTACATTTTGAGTCAGAAAGCTTGTTTATGAAGCCTCATTATCTGTGTTCATTCTCAGGACCTGGCCCGTCTAATCGTTTGGGTCCTGAGAGAATATGAAGAAGTCGACCCCATCATCCTCTCTGGTGAGGACAGCACTGTCCTCACCTTTAGTCAGAATTATTATGACCCTCTAGGAATCTTCATGATTGTGTTATACACTAAAGAAAATGTTATTGTTTCAAAATATAGAGGTGTGAGACACTGTCACTACAGTATATGTACAGCTTCATTCACTCACTGCTGATTTCTTTACAGTGGACGAAGAGGATGAGGTCTCAATCAAAGAGGCTGTGGACATGATAGTAAAGGCTCTGGACTTCAAGGGCAAAATACACGTATCCTTTAAACCTTCTTCAGTGATCACCCTGTGACTATACACCAGATTATCATATTGAGATGTGTATGCGTCTATTGTTTTACTGAAGATCAGCAGTTAACTGTTCAATATAATTCCTACTATTAAATTCTTTGCAAAAACTTTATAAGGATTTGTTGGCTTTAAAGCAAAATGTAATTAGTTACTACCAAAATTAAGCAAAAATTCCAAATATTTGTTGTTGTGGCTCGATCTGTTGCTGCTGCTGTAGGCTATTAAGCTCAAACCCACCGAGTTAAAATCGCTCTCCCCTTGACCTCTGACATCAGTTTGACACCACCCTGTCTGACGGCCAGCTGAAGAAGACAGCCAGCAATGCCAAGCTAAACGCTACCTCCCCGACATCACCTTTACACCCCTTAAAGAAGGTCAGAATTCATTATACTTCACATTTTTATGATGAAGCACAGTGCTGCTTGTTGTTGTAGCACTCATCCAACCGTACCGCATACATAATAGCACCAAGGTAAATTCATGAGACTAACATCAAAACATGGCATGGTTCATGTAAATTATGCACTGATGGCTTTTTTTTTTGACAAGCATGATACTATAGAATGTCAAAAAGCCTTAGTGTGATTCTCAACATACAAATGAGAGATTTGAATGAATGTTTGTATGCAGTCAGTTATTGAGGTGGAAGGAAGTTGTTGTTACTATTTTTCTCTCCTTCCAGCTATAAAGATGACCTGTGACTGGTTTGTGGCCAACTATGACACTGCCCGGACATGAAGTGATCAAACATGGATATCAAGCACGTTGCTATTACTCCGGAGCATTGGTGTATTCAGCGCATCATTAAACAACACATGTTCTCTTCTACACCAAAGCTTTCTGTAATGTTTTAATCCCTGGAAGGAATTTCACATCAAACTATTATTATTTTAGCTAAACTTTTCTTAAATATTCAATGAAACGGTTGAATGATTTAGAAATTGAATATTTTACTCTGTATTTTTATTAAATGCTTTTTATGTATTAAAATCTCACATTTCTTAAACAAAGTAAATGCAGTTTGCATCCACGTCTATCCAGATTCATAATGTATGAGGCAAAGACTTTGGAGAAATTTAATAAACGGTATTCAGTGTATTTTTTAATCACTATATTGTTTCGTCTGATTCCAGTGAATTATTTCCAGTGTGCCTTCACTTTGAGACTATTTTTACAGGAGGACAGTGAACTTAGAGAGAGCTGAATACAGTGATGTCACAGTGAAGTTGACCTTTGACCTTTTGGATATAAAATGTCATCACTTCATCATTTTATTGTATTAGACGTGTGTGAAATTTTGTCACAATTTGTCAAAAATTCTTGAGTTATGGCCAGAAAACCTGTTTTATGAGGTCACAGTAAACTTGACCTTTGACCTAAAAATGTTTTCATCACAACCCAAATTCCAATCAGTTCATTTGTGCCAAATTTATAGAAATTCTGCCCAAGTGTTCCAGAGACATCGTGGACAGTGACCTTGAACTTAGGCCTCCAAAACCTAATCAGGTAATCATTCAGTCCAAGTGGACATTTGAGCCAAGTTTGGAGAAATTCTGTCAAGGTGCTCTTGAGGTATCACGTCCATTATAATGGGACGGACTGACAGCCCAAAAACATAACAGCAACAGCTGCCACTGGCATAAAGGAGGCATAAAAAACTGTGTAACAGATGGGGTAAAAAAAAAAAAGAAAATCCTTAAACAGCAGAAGATCTTAAATTTTATTAGAAAAATTTCTACCTAAGAAAAACAAGACTTTTTTTTATTTATCAAGCTCTAAGTCAAAGCTACCACAAGGAGCTTTCATATTATTTTGACTTCAGAGGCTCCTGTTTATTAAAGCAATACTGTTTTCATCACCCTGAACACAAAATATATTGTCAAACACAAAGAAAAATCTTCTCCTACTTCATTATAACCGGCTAATGTAACTTGGTTGAGGAAAATGTAAGCACAGGCTCTTCTGGTCTGCGTGCCATAAATCTTTTAATCTGATTTCAAGGGCATTTAGAATAACCATATAGAAATAGCTAATATTCTAAATGGTTACAAACTCCTTGTAGTGTGTTTAAACTGTTCACACATGGAGAGAAACCATACAGAAAATGAGCTCAGCGTTATCAAAGTGTCATTTCCTGTGAGATCTCAGACTATGAATAACAAATTCAAGATTCTTTACAAAATACTTTTCGATAAATGCCACCTGTGAAGACGGTTTCAGCCTGTGTTCCTGTGGCATGGCACAACATATACTGGACACAAAGCCTTTTGTCACCTGGACAGTTTAATTTTCAGCCTCTCCTTCCTCTCCGCTGCCCCACTCCATCCCTCGCTTCCATCAGTTATTCTGTGAGGTAGAAGTGCATTTTGTCGTTCACGTTCTTGCGCTCCGGATTGAGGCGCTTCAGGATCTGTGCCAGCACGTTGACAGTCTGCTCGCTGCTCAGACCTGTGCGCTTTGTCTGGAACTTCTTCAGCAGGTCTTTGGTGGTCATCGGTTTACGGATCAGGTACCGCCGGACCGCCTCCTCTGTTAGCTGCACATCACTGTGGAGTAGATGTGGTAGATTAATTTAGATTTTGATCAACTGTGATATATTTTGTGATTTCAAAATAATCTCTAAATAAATAAATAACTTGATATTTCTCTGAGGCACAAAAGGAAGGCTGGTAATAAAGTACCTTGAGCTAGGAGTGGATTTGCCTGATGGGGGTTGAGGTGTACTCTTCCCAGAGGGAACGGGGCTCTGACTGCTGGGTTCCATCTTCAGCCTTTTGGCAGCTGGTGAATCAGTGCCAGGACCCTGAGGCTGTCTCTTACCTGTGGAAAGGAGAGACTTAGTTGGAAGGGAAAAACAAAAGAAACTTCAAAAGTTTCAGCTGAAGGCCATTAGAGCTGGGCACTGAATTTTGATACTTTTCTGGCACTGAACAAATTGCTTTGATCCTGTTGATGTTGAAAACCACCTTGTCATCTAGTACCAAATTTTGATACCTGCAGAGCAAATCTCATCAGCGTCATTGAGCAAATAAGCATGCATCTAATAATGCTGGTGATTCTTTGTCTATTAAGTGACATGTTGTAGAGGCATGCAGGGTACACATGACAGCGAGGGGAATCATTGCTTGTTTTTGTACCATCAGCTACTTATCTACACCAATGATCTGCATGCATAACTCAGTGAACTAAGTGCTGCTTATTAACTAGCTACTGAAGCTAGCCTGCTAGCTCTTCAGTGAGTCAGATCACTTAAAACGCCCATTCAAACGGAAGCCCCAGTACATCCTCTCCTCGTCACCACAGGAATGGATCCAAGGCGGAGAACGTTTTCTGACGGCTCACATGGTGTTGCTTACAGACTAATCTTCGATTAGGCAGACTACTGTTCGTTATGTTCCTTTTGACAGTGATTTTGATTTATATATAATTTAATACTGTACAGATATTCTATCAGTTTCTTTATTATCGGCCCAGTTATCCAGGTTTTCCAAAGGGTGCAGAGTAAAAACAGCTTCTCCAGCAGCTTGCAGGTCTTTGAACAGATTCCTCCTTTGAAGTGAGTAATTCTACTATAATGTGTAATGTTATTTTATTTTTGTTGAAACAGATTTGATAAAATTGGTACTGAAAAAAACGAGGGTTAAGGAACCGACATCGAAATCAAGGTATCGTATCAAAAATTTCTCGACGATACCCAGCACTAATGGCCATGTTTTAAAGTTTAGAGAGGAATTATACGCACATCACGTAGGTGCAAAACTATCAGAACACTAGTTCAACTAACGTTTTTAGTCACACTTGGATCTTCATCAGGTCAGAATGTTTGAAACCCCACCCATATTCAAAAAACCATATGCATATGCAATTTTTCTGTGTAATTTATTGAATTGTTAATGTTTTTTGAATGCTGATCACCTTGTGAGGTTTGAATGGTTAACCACACCTGCTGTTGTACAGCTCAGCAGCCCACTGAGGCACATGATCTATAAATATGGGTGAGGTTTCCATTGCTCAAACATTCTGACCTGATGAAGATCCTAGTGTGATTGAAATCCTGCAGTCAATGTTGCGCATGGCGTAAGCGTGCATGTTTTTAAGTTTCACAGAAATACATTAAAACATGTCATGCATCTTGTTTAAGTGTAGACTTTCATGGGGGGTGTGTGTATTTGTGTTGTGGTGTGGGAGCAAACACCTTGCTCTAGCTTGCTGGCAGCAGCACGGAGTGTATTGGAGGTGGAGGCAGAGTCTATGGATGGCGTCCCGGGGCGACTGCCAGTCCTGGAGCTGCCCGCGGAGCCACGGCCACCTGCACGTTTAGGAGGCGTGCGCTTCTTCTGAGAGAGGGAACAGAAGAGAGGCGTTTGAGACAACCACCGCAAAAATGGAAATACAGAACCAGTCACACGTTCACTGCCAAAATAAAATAGCTGCTAAAACTTAACATTAAGAGCTCTGCTGGTGGACAGAATTTGCTGCACAGTAACTAAACAATCTTAATGCTGTGTTACAGCAACATTATTGGCTAAAGAATAAATATCCACATATTCAGCCACACACACACTAATCACCATGAACAGAGCAGAGGCCGTCTCTCCCTCGATGTCACTGTCATCTGAGCTGTCCGACTCCCCGCTGCTGTCTGTGACACACAAAAACACACAACTCATGCTAAACAGGAAGGAGTATCACGTGATGCTACTCATGCTGATTAAGACCTCATTCAAGTTGCACCATGTACATTGTCAAATAGTCATCATTCTCCATGAGGTCCGTACCTTTTTTCTTCTTCTTCTCCACTTGGACTGGGGTTTTCTTTCCCTCCTCGTCTTCTTCCTCCTCTTTCGCTTCCTCTTCGTTCTGCTTCTCCTCCTCGCTCTCTTCCTCACTTTCAGACGCCTCATCAATCCCTGTAGAGGACAAATATTTGTGAGGAAAACAATCAAATTATTAGTCATTCTTTCAGTGAAGCCAGTAAGTCAAAAACATTGTAATGCACCAAAATAATACAAGTCTCCTGAGACTGTGCCAGTAATGTCAGGACACACATACACTCACTAGACCAAGATTATGGGCACAAACACGATATTACTCCGGATTGTGCAAATTATTACTAGTCTAGTGATCATGCATTATAGTGTATATATTTTCTAATTTAGCAGTACAGGTTTCCTGCACATTTTCCATTTTAAAATTCCATAGTTGTTCCAATTAGCTTTTTCACACCATATTTGACATCTAAGTACAAGTCACAAGAAGTTCATTATGTAAATAAATGGATTTAAAATCAAACTGGTAACATGTATGTTACAGTTTGACTATGTGTGCCATTATGCAGCCATATAATTGCCAGTTTATTTTTGCTAGGTACTGTAACTCAAACACATTGATTACTTCTACACACAAAGTTGGACAACAGTCCACTCACAAACATCTCTCCCAAAAGAGGAAGTACAGTCGTTGAACAGTCGGTGATCATATTGAATTAGAGTTGCAACGATTAATATTTTGACTGTGCTGGCTGCTCCAAAAGCCACGAGAGAAGGTGATTTTTAGAAATTCTGAAACTTAAATTTTAGAAAACAGAATAGAGCCAAGAGTCTGGAGTCTTTTCCATATGCTCTTTTCTGTTTCCTATACTTATCCAGACCTGAAAATTGCTAAATTCAAAGTCCATACTTTTCCATACTCCGTTGCAGCCCTGGTAATAGATCATTTATGTTCAACTGCAGATGGACTGACCTTTAGGGAGGTCCTCTCCTTTACTGGGTTTTCCCTTTTCTGGCTCTTCTTCTGAACTGCTTTTGGAAAACAAAATGACATACTAATAAAAGAGGAAACAGACAAAAAACAAAACACTGATTGTAGAGCTTGCCTTTGTGTGCAACAATGCAATGGATCTGACCTGCTTTCATCTGACATATAATCCACTTCTAGACCCTCATAGTCGCCGTCATCGCTGTCCTCCAAGGCCTCTTCATTGCTCTTCTTCTTCTTCTTTTTGCCTTTTCCTTTCCCTGTGTCTTTCTTTGCCTTTGACTTGCTCTCTCCATCTGTCCAGAAAATAGAGGGGCGGAAAAAGAAAATCACACGATGACGTGGCCGTTAATTTAGTCCCATCTGGTTTCTCCCTCCTTACCGTCCCCCATGCTGCTGTCACTGTCGTCGCTGCTCATCTCCAGGTCGTCTTCCAGGTCGTGAATGCGCAGGTCGCCGCCTCTCCCGCCCGCCTTCTTTTTCTTCTTCCCAGACTTCTCGGCCTCATCTTCCTCATCCTCACCACGATCCTGCTCCCGGAAACGTTTCTGAAGCATGATGCTAAAGTGATTCACCACCTTGTTCCTTCTGTAAAAGGAGGGGGGTGATGTCTGAGAAAATGTTTGACACACCTGCACAAGTTGGGTCAACTATGTACTTTTTAATCTTCATCCCTCCCAGCTCCTCCCCTCGCTCACCTGCCCCACTCCTCCTCAGCCTCCTCGGCGGTGAGAGTCCGGTGCTTGGCCAGTGGTGTGAAGTTGTACCAGCCGTGGACGGGGAAGGCCTCAAAGGCTCCGTCAGGACACTGTGTGAAGATGTAGTAGGATGCATTTTCTGTAACACCGCCTTTCTTCTGACCTTTGAACCTGACACAAACATGTACACAGACAGGGGGAGAGAATAGCTGAATTGAAAACCGTTGGGATCCCCCATCATGCCTGCACATACAGTCCTGGAGATAATATAACATTTATTTCTTTATTTCTCTGTTGGTACTGCATGAACACAGATTTTGCCACTCAAGGGCTTTCAAAATGTTACAACTTTTATCTTTCCTGCTGATAATCATCTACAGATTCCAAGTAATTGACTGACTAACAGAGATCCTACTCTGGCTGCCTAAGTGCTGTAGCTGAGGTCTTGTACTTTGAAAACAAAAAGTGTATGTAGCTGTTGTTTACAAAGTACTTTACAAATGTGACAATAAGAAACAGCAGTTAAGTCAAAATAAATAAATACATGTAATTATTTTCCCTTTTTTAAATCGTGTTTTATTATGCCACTAATAAATATAGATTAAAATAAAACAGATAAACAGCATTTTGATTTTGGAGCAGTTTACATTCACTTCATGATGGTTTAATTGTTGTGTTGGATGGTGGTGAAAAAAGTTTGTCTCGAGCCCTGATGTTAGTTTAAATGAAATCCTAAGTATGTATTGGTGTGGGTTCAAAAACAGATATTTTAGTGAAAATGAGAGTGAAGTAGAATGTGAAGTCTTTCTCCCCACCTTTTGCCAGCCTTGCCGTTGACCTTGAGAATCCAGGGCTGGTCCTCCACTTTGAACTCACGGGTCACAATGCCGAACTTCTTCCGTCGTGCCTCCTCGCGCTGTTTTTTGCCAAACTCGCTGCCAGCCGCGCCTTCCGGCATCTCTTCCTCGCCATATATCCGCCGAGCACTCATGTCTCTTTCCATACGAGCCTGGGAAGGGTGAGGGATGGAAGGAGATGTTAAGAAATGTCAAACTGAAAAGGTGGTCGCTGTGGCCGCTAACTTGAGTTAAAGCTACTACAAGGCGTTTCTAACTGGTTATGAAACCGTGTGAATGCCTCTATATGACCTAAATAGATTTTAAGACCATCCGTGAGAGGATCGGCTATTTCTATATAAATATTCTTGATGTCTGCCACCAGGCCAGATTCAATCAGATTGAAATCTGATGAAACAAGCCTGTTTTATAATTTTAACAGCCAAAGCTACAATGAGTAGCACGTTAGCTAGTTGAAAGGAGCTAACGGAAGGAGGAGATTTTACTTTAGATAATTTTTGCTGCTATATTTTGTGGTACTGCTAAGCTACCATTTTTGCTCACAGGCGCCTGCAAAATCAACAAAACTTTTATTGTAGTAGCTTTAATCATCTCAGTCTTCAGGTTTTCTGCAGTCTTTGTTTTGTCTCTGTGCAGTTTTTAGGGTAATCACACTGCTTGTCTCAGTACCGACTCTGTGCTCTACCAGCTAGCGAGTGCAGCTCACAGCCATGAAGCCCACCTGTGTCCAGGTTGAGCAGTTGACTCTGTCTCCTGCATTAAAAGCCATGATGTTGTACTTCTTGCTGGTGTTTCTATGGAACAGAAATGCAAACAAAAAGTCATTACCATTACCTGCTTATTCCTATTCAGGGTCACAGGAACAGTTGTCAAATCATAACTAACTTACTAAAGATAAGATGACATAAAATAATCCTCTATTAGTCTCACAGTGGAAAAACTTGCAGTTTTACAGCAGCAAAGTGGATTGCAAAATAGAAAGAAGCACCAATTAAAAAAACATTCAGCAAGGAACAAGTAACAAGATAAATATACAATTGTATTTGTAAAGGCAGATTTAAGCATTAGCATATGGAATTTGCATGTCAGGCCATGTTACTTACTTAGGGACTCGCACAGTGTATTCTGTGGCTGAGGAACTGCTGCTCCCCTGTAAGAACAGATTCAGATAATTTAGAGGACTCTGTCTAAGCTCTTTGTTTAAATCTCATCTGTAATGTAATTTGAAATATATGCAGTTTAATGAGATGAAACACGATGTAACATCCCTCTGTTTTGGTGGAACTGAACTGAGTTTTAATGCTACGCAGGAGTGAAGATCATCACATGTTATTAAAAAGATGTGAGGCATTTTGAATATTCACATTACTGATCCTGTCTGTCTCCAAAGGGACTGAAAAGTGAAGTTTTCTTAAAGGAGAAACATGTAATATATTTTCTGTGATAAATCAAAATCATATGTCATCAAAGATGAAGGAAACATGCTAAGTTGAAATATACAACTTTAAAACTGTCCATTCCGGTCTGGAACATCTCCTTTTGTTTTGAGTGACTCTGCACACTGTCTGTTTCATGTTTATTCACTTTAGATAACAAAAATTAACACTGAATGTTCGCAGAATGAGTTAGTGTCTGTTTATAAATCGGAAGCAATCATTAATATCTTTTAAAAGGGGTAAACGTTCATGACGTTTAACCTGAGCAATATGTTAATAAAACCTGAAAGTAGTAAAGCCAGCAGTCACTCCAGGTTGTGTATTTCTAAAGCAGAGCGGAGCAGAATATTTTTCTAAATGATCAGTCAAGGGATCTGCCATATTTGGACTGTTAAACAAATACTGACCCAATTCTGGAGCTGCGTTTGAAACAAAATATCATGTATGAGTCATCTCTGTCTAGATTTACTGTTTTTATATCTGTGCAGTGTCTATTTTTGACCTTTGGAGAGTTTTGAGATTACACGGATGCTGCTTAAGATTTCTTTTTAATATTATATTGAGTGCTTTGTGATCAGTGATCACTGTGTCTGTTATATACGTACATATAAGTCTTGTTGTAAAATAAAGCTGTGTGCACAATGACATGTCAAGTGTACAGCAGTATGCAAAAGACCAAGACCAGATATTGATCTTTGAAAAAAAAAAGAGTGTAAGCTCACCAGTGAAGTCATGGTTGGTCGTTTGTCTGGATTTCTCACCACATCAGCAGTTAGTTGTGTAGGCTATGAAAGGAGAAGATCTGCATTAACAACAATCTTAAGCAGGTTAAACGTGAATCAGGATTCATCAGTAACAGCTGCTGGCACGTGCAGGTCTATCCAAAGACAGCAGCCCACAGAGTGTCGCTATAATGTTAGCTTTGTTAGCACGTTCTGTTGACAGAGGACAAAGGCTTCCCGTTTTCACGAGAGAAAACCAGCACTGAATTCATGTTAAATCGACAGTAAACGCAACGTAACAGCGTCACTGGCTTCGTCACAGGAGTTTAAGCGCTGTTAATGTTAGCACCTGGAGCTAACATAAACAGCAGCGACACATTGAGCGAGCCGCTTCAGCTGCAGCCTGTAGCTCGTGCTAACGGTTACTACGAAAAATAAAAGCCTCAGACTTAAGTGGCGTTTATGTGCGCACACACAGGAAAGGTTATAGTTTTAAGATATTAAATAGAAAGTATACTTATGTGTTTTTAATATGTTGGTTGGTTTCCCGGTGCACGCACTCCTACCGTTTTTGTTCCGTTAGATAATACAGTCGACTGGAAACTTAGGTTAGAAATAATGGTTCCTAGCAGCCCCGCTCTATCCTCCTTTCTTTCTTTGAGGCTCGGCTGGCCCTGTTTTCAAGCCAGCTTTACTATGCTGACCGGAAAAATATCATAATTGTGAGCATGAACCCTTAAAATAATTCATAATAATTTGTCTTTTCGAATTGCCATAGTCTGTTGACTGTATTTTGAAAGTATTCATTGGAAGCGTTGAAGCATTGGATGCTGTCACATTTAGTTTTTATTTTCAAAAGGAATCGCCGGATGTATCAGTATGCTGTAATAGCTCCACTGGCACTGCTTTTACGAACGCCACGAATTGCAAGTGTACCCTGTGACCACTAGATGGCATTAAAGCTTATGATTCTGCCACTCCAGCCTAGTGTCACAGCGCTTTTATTGATCGTGAATGGTGGATTTCTACCGCCCTCTCGTGGCCACTATTTGGGACTGCAGTACATTAAAATGGTTTTTTGATTGCATTTGATGATTTGAATTTTGTGAGCAGTGTTCAAATGTAGTTGCCAGCACCTTTTGGGTGCATCATTAATCTATGTGATTTGCAAGAAGTCAAGAAATACATGTCAATAACTCTCCATTGAAATAAACAGTTTGAAATATGTTTTCCCACTTTTCCATTGTTTAACACATCAGATTCTCCTCTGTGTTTTTGTTAGTATCCTGTGGGAATGTAATCTAATTTTACTACTCATTTAATCGATTAATCCATTCAATCCATCCATTTTAATAGCATAATTACATTGGAAGAGCTACCATCGATCTTCTCAAAAGAATATATTTTCAAGAATCTAATTCTTTTTTTGTGTGTGTGTATCAATCATGATCTTACTGCAGTATTTATACTGAATGTTATAACTGAAGTAAACAGGATCAAGAAAGCTTGTTGGCTACAATTGTTCTACCTTAAAAGGTGTTTTTTTACTCCATCTGTATTTGTAAGGATTTGTAAGTCATTTTCATGTGGCCTTAGATGCACCACCATGCTACAGTTTTACAAGACAAATGTCCTGACAGGTGAGGCACGCACTTTCTCTCCTCAGATGTTTAAGTCTTTTTCAACCTCAGCTCGGCAAACAGTGACACACTGACACATGACAGCTGGGTAGTCCACACAAAAGCCATTTACATCAACAGTGAAATGGTGACTTTGATAGCAAAGGAGCAGTAAAAACATTTTTCAATCCGTTCTGATGCTCTACAAGAACTTAGATAAAAATATCCATGATAGTAATATATGATGATAATAGCATTTTCCCACGTCACCTCACATATGTTCAGTGGTGGAAAGAGTACTGAAAATCTGTACTCAAGAAGAAGTACTGTTATATTACCAAATTGTTACTCAATTATAAGTAAAAGCACTTAAGTGCTTAAGTAAAAGTACAAAGTATTCTTCTTAAATACTACTCAGAGTTTAACCATTTTATGTTTAATGCATTATCAATAGCAGCATTAAATGAAAAGAGGTTTCTGTTTCTCCAGATCTTCAGTCTAAATTACTCCCAACTAAGGGTTGTAAATTTTGTGCATTTTCCTTAACCAATAGTTGAAAATGCTAGCAATCGATTAATCCATTAAAAAATAATTAATAAGACACAAAATGGTAAAAAATGTTTTTCACATTTCATCATGTCCTTATTCAACAAATGGCTCTATAGGCAAAACAATGTCAAATGAGGGACAATTGCTGCCAGTTCTAGACTATCAATTAATTAGCAATTATTACATTTTTAATCTGTTAAATTCTTAATGGCGATTAATTGATTAATGTTTAATCATTGACATCCCTACTCCCAACTCCTGTGCTGTTCTGGTTAGTGGTCACGGTCACCTTTCCAAACCTGTGCCTGCTGCAGGTTTTTTGTTCTTTTTCCGTCTAAATGTCTTGGTCTTCATTGGCCACTTTGTGATCAGATCAGATCACCCTATGGCTACAAAAATGCAGATGAAAGTGTTTGGACATTAATTCAAATTGTACTCAGTACTCAAATATGATTTTAAAAGTAACTAAGTAGATTAAACAGTGTAAAATATCCTCATAAAAGTACAAGTACCCCCAAAAAAACCTTTCATGTTTTTGGGTAGTCATTTGTTTGCAATCTGCAACCTCACCTCTAGATACCACTGAATCCTGTACACTGGTCCTTTAACACCATATAAACCAGATAAAACGTGATCATTAAGCTAAACTGACATAATATAGACATTATATAATAAAAGGTACAGAATTAAAAAGCTAAAGCATCTTTATCATGATTATATACAGAAAATCTGTTGGACTGAAAGAATAGTTGATGATCACATTTGTTTTCTCTGTAAACAATATCTTTACTTTTCATTTTGTAAAGCTAAGTAGGTCTTTCTATGCATGCTAATCAAATGACAATGTGTTGTTCTTAATACTTGTTGTATATGAAGAATATTGTTTGGGTGATTCCCGTAAACAGATACAGAGTCATGTAAATGTATGGCAGTATACCACTCAGAGCTCTATTCTCTCCTCATGTCTTGACTTAGTCTTTTGCATCACAAGATACTGAATTTGCATCATATTTTGCATTGGTGTCAGACCTTAAAAAAACAGTTTTTTGATCCTGGGCGAATTTAAAAATGTACGTGTACATAGCTTAAACAGTGGCAACTGGTGTTTAGTGGACTGGGACCCTGTCATGATGAAGTGCTGTGTCTTTTTACTTCTCCTTGGTGAGTTAATTCATGTTTCATATAGTTGATAATATGTGAAAATGAATTATTACACATTAGAATAATTAGAGTATAGTGCCACATAGTACTGTATAACTCTGGTAAGGCATCACAATTATTTTAATATGCATCCGAATTCAGATCTGAATCTAGAGTGACAGACAGTTAGGATACATGTTCCTTTTCATTTTTGAAGCAAATGCAAAAATATTATTTTTAAGAATGCGTGGGCACATTTTTAAATAAATGCTGTAAAAAAAAAAAAAAAAAAGCCAAATGAAATCTGAGCATTTTGAACCACAAAATATTGATGTAATATTTATGCTGTTGTAATAAACACTGTTATATGTAGCTGACATGTACATGTAATCATATTTTTAAATGACACTGTAAAATCAGTTGAGCTGAGACAAAATTCAAGGCAACTTACTACAATAGATTTTTGAGTTTAGAGCCCATCTCAAACTAATACAATAAAAAAGTTTTTCCAACCTATGATCCTAAATTGAGATAATTTACTTTACTTTCTTAGATAAACTGTAATATTTGAGTTTTAGAAACTTTATAAAGTTTTAACTGAAGATATAAAAATATCAACTAGTACTCACTTTCACTTCAGTAAGTTTATAGGGTATTTTTTTTGTAAGGTTTCCAAAACTCAAAGATTCATGGTTATCTACTGAAGAAAAGTAAACATTATCAATAAAAGATTATTGGTTGGAATACTTGGTAGTTTGATTTAAGCTAAAAAAAAAAAACTTTTGTTACCTTTTTCGTTTTTACAGTGTATGTGAATATGTTTTTAGAAATAATAAAAAGTGGGTTGCTATGCAAATTTAGTGGATGCATTATCTTCAGAAGTAAACAACAGACAGCTTTTCTTCTTTTTTGTCTTTTTGTGTTTATAGGTTCACTCTTCATCCTTGGCCATTGTGTTTTTCCCCCTGGTATGGATGATGTTCATCAGACACATATTCTGGTTAACAGTAATTTTTGTTCTTTATTACTGACATATGATACACTTTTCTGTTCCATGCAGGCTCTTGTGATGGATACATTAACATAACTGAACCATGGCGCAACTATTTATTTCGTTCAAATTCCTTTCCTGGCTACCCAAAGGATGATGCACAACTTGCTGCGAAGTGGTTTCGCTTCACAGGGATAGGTGGAGACAGAATCATTCCAGGCTGTCATGCAGGCCCTATTGGTGGTTTCAAATACTCCATTCGTTTTTCATTTACCTATCCAACAACTGAATCTGCGACTCCATCATCAGGATATGCATATGCTGATGTCGGAACGTGCGGCTCTCATGCTATTACAATGAAAGTGTCCTTGTGTCCTGGAGGATTCTACGTATACAACCCATCACATCACCCATACAGCTATTTGGGTTATGTAACCTGTAAGGAATGATTACTCATTACCATCCTTTCTTTTATACTTTACTCTAGTCATATCCCACTCAATGATATGCTGCTAACTGTAGATGAAGAAAGCTAATTTTATCTTTTTTTATGAATATTGTTTGTGTGTATTTTATCTCTCTTTAGATCATTTTGATTGTAAACCAGACTCCTGTGGACCACTTGCTGAGTGTGCTCAAACTGGCGGCTGTATCTGTGTTACTGGGTATGAAATGCCCCCCACACACCTACCCACTCCAGATTCATATGGTTGTGTTGGTAAGTACATTTATTTCATCTGAATTGTTGGAAGTACATTAAGATGTTAATGTCTACATTTTTGTGTTTGCCACCTGAAACTCCTGTTTGTAACATTGTTTGTCAGACATTGATGAGTGTCAGAGGACTGCTGGGATTTGCGGTCCCGACTCCAACTGTACTAACAGCATCGGATCATACATCTGTACCTGTTTGGATGGATTCAATGCAACTGATCCAGCATTACCACCTGGAAAGTCCAACCAATGCACAGGTACCATTTAGAAAAAATAAAATCTCTGTATTTACGCAGACTGTGAAACATGTTCAGAGGTTGATATGACTCTGTTGTCTATTGCTCTTCATAGATATTGATGAATGTCTTGACGATGTCTGTGGTGATCATGGGACCTGCCACAACAACGCAGGAAGTTACAAGTGTGAGTGCCATGAAGGCTACCAAATTGTGCCGGATGCAACCCCTGTTTGCCAAGGTCTGTTTACAGTAAGATTCATGTTCCCTAAGCTATTACCAAATTCAGTTCTTAAATGCTATGTTTGGAATTGTTTCCAGAAAATTTGTCAAAACATTAATTCCGTGCTCAAAAGTTGGTAGTTATTTTTTTTTTTTATTGAAGAAAACATAAACTCATGTCTTGCATTTGTGAAGGTGGTTCACTTAATTGCAATTACTATGCAGTAAAATTATCATGAGGTAACTGGCATGCAAATATCCTTTAGCTTTTAGGCAGATTTGACTTTCTCAACTGGACAGGGGTGACTGATAAACCCATTACTGTAAAATTATTGTCTGCCTGGCACACTTCATTGAATTACTTGAACTGAGATGCACAACAGTATAACAGTTAGTGTTAGAATACCTTCATGCAGTGACCACTCAGCATTATCATACTGGTTATTTAATTTATATAGAAACTAACATTATTTGAGTAAGGTATCATGGTAATCTATTATGAACATAACACAGGGTTTCATAACAAAATGAATGTTGTAGTTCCTTCATGCAACACACATGCAATTCAGATAATTAAATTCAGAATAAGGTACAAATAAAAAAGCAAGATTTACAGTAATTTACATATATACATGTTCACACTCAGGAAATAATTATATAGTGTGTCAGATTAAATGTAAACAGCAGCTACAAGATGGTGATGATTATATGGTCAATATCTTCGCATAAAAAGTCTGACATCTGAGAAACATTGTTCATCATTTGAGTACGAAGCATCATCCGTGTAAAAACAGAGTCCTCTTCCCCTTGTCCTGCCAGAGTGCAGTCTGTCTGTCTAGGACAAACCTTCAATTTCTCCAATTTCCTGTTGCTTGGCCAGCCTGGGTCCCATTTCCTACGTTTCATTTTCCTGACTGGGCAGCCTTAAATCCAAGCTGGGTTAGCATGGCTCTCGTCCCCACTCTCCTCTCCTTCTCCTGGGGTGGTCCACGGCGGTACATCCAGCTGGGTGTTAAAAGATGCCGTGTGCACATTGTTGTTCATTTAAGGATCCAGTGCTCTTTAATCCAAAATCCACGCTTCCTTTCCCAGTGCCTAAGTGTATTTCTGAATACATGATGCACGTTTCAGCAGTAAAGCCACAAAAATAATAGATTAAAGGAGAAAAATAGTGAAATCTGAAATAGCATCTTCAAGTACAGTCACAGATATTTTTTGTTAAACTTGTACTTCATTGCTTTCATTCATTTTGAATGTATTTTTGTTTATTCACAATTTCATAGCAATTGTGTTAATTGTTCCTCAGATATCGATGAGTGTTTCAACTCCACCATCTGTGGCCCTGACTCCATTTGCACCAACACACCTGGAGCTCATACCTGTGCATGTCAAGTTGGGTTCATAGCAACTCAAGCAGACCAGGACCCTAGCGAGACCAACATCTGTATCGGTATTTGAACTAGTGTTTTTCAGATGCAAGATGTTTTTTGGCATTTAGTAGCAGATGGAAAATTGCAATTCGTGTTGTTGTCGAGAGTCATACACACAGCTGCCTGGTTTATTGTTTAATGTGTGTATCATGTCTTTGGCAGATGTTGATGAGTGTGATGAAGATGCTACCATCTGTGGTCCAAATTCCAACTGCACAAATTCAATCGGATCTTACATTTGCACCTGCTTCCCTGGTTATCAGTTGAACAACCCAGATGTGATAGCCAGTGTCGCTAACCCATGCACAGGTGTGTGCACTTCTTCACTACTAGTGTGACTTTTGATTTTACTGTCATGTATTTTACTACTGTGTGTGTTCTCTCTCTACAGATATCGATGAGTGCAGTGGGACTCCTGATATATGTGGTAAAAAAACCGTGTGTACTAATGCACCCGGGACCTTCTATTGTTCTTGTCCAGACGGATTCTACCCTTCAACTGGAGTCTTGTGGATTTTAGGGGTCTCATTTTGTAAAAGTGAGCTTAGGAAGCAATTGATTCCATTATATACAGTATACAGTACACGGCAATATTATTATGTACTCAGTGACTGTTTTTTTTTTCTTGTCATTTTCTTCTACACTGACTCAACAGGTCTCCAGGATATTTTAGACGAAATAAAACCACCAGAGGTAAATATAATTGGAAAAGTGGCACTATCAAGGAAATAACAGTTTGAGAAACCAAGCAATTTTGCAAACACTAGGACAAGTGTGAGATTATATCCACAATATATCAGAAAAAACAACACGTATGCCGTAGGTTTTTATTAGAATCAGGTTTCACTGCTTCATCTTGTGGACAGATCGAAGTTACACTTAGTCTGACAAATGACCCATGCCTCAGGAAATCTCTTGCTCGCTAATAGTGGGACCATTACTGCATCAGAATTATGCAGTAGTGATTTTAGATGGGTATGCAGCTAGCCTGTGCCACTCACCACAAACAGATTCAATAAACCACTAAACTTGTGATGTAACCAGGCAGAGATTACAATGTTTGGATATTTATTGTTGCAAAAATTTTGACATGTGGCTTGTTCCCATCCCAGGTCATCTAATGTGATCTTGCATCTCATACTGATGCACATTAGCATCTGTACAAGACGCTACCAGGAAGCCTTTTAATACATGGTTGATGTTGTGAAATGGTCACAGCTTGGTTAGGTTTAGGCACCAAACCTACTTGGTTAGGTTTAGGAAAAGATAATAGTTTGCGCTATGTAACTGCTATATAACTTTATGTAAGGCACGTGATGTAAATGAAGCAAATCATGTGACACAAGTCACATGTTGCATGTAACTTAAAACTTTAGATATGCAGACTTTTGGTTTCACACAGGACACAAACTCTAGCCTCCTGGATGAGAGCCACATGTTAATTTGACCCATCCATCCATCCCACCTCCTCCACACAATGATTTTTTTCGCTCTTTATACTACATCTCCTGATGCAGATGGGTTTACATTTAAATGTCATTATAGGCACTTGCGTCTCACTCAGATGCTCAAGATATCTGAAAAATGTGTATCTGACAACCTGGGAATGAGAATGGGCCTTTTGCCAAAAATATGTCCTAGTTTGAATACTGTACACTGCGAACTACACTCCAGTTTAAAGATGATGTTACATCTGTGCATTTGCTGCAGGGACAAACAAAAGAGAGAGCTTTTCTTGGAAACATGGACCAACAACTGAAAGACAACGCAGGCATCATCTTACCAGAACCAGTGAGTAGAAAACAGGCGGAGTGGAGGCTGTCTCCAAGAAAACTTTAAAAATGCAAATGTATTTCTTTCCATGCTAGATCTCTTGCTGCAGTAATGATCTATACAGAGGGTTAGTTTTTGACTCTGTCATTATAGATGGTTGAATGCTCCCATACTGAATACAGTCGATAAGGACTGCTGAGAAGAGGACTGCCAGACTTAGACTTTCAACTGACATTTAACTGGCTTCATTAAGATAAAGCGCTCTATACTCAAGGATTCAGTTACAGTATTAAAGTGCAGAGATCTGGTTTTACACGAACTGCAAATTAATTCATCTTTAAAACTAGATCTGCACCCAAGAAACTACTGTAACTGAGTGCTTGAGTATAGGGCTCCTTATCTTAATGAAACCAATTAAAACTGAAGGACTTAAGCTGTGGCAGTCCCATCCTCAGCTGTCTATGTAGGCTGTTTTCGGTGTTTGACTCTGCTGTTATACATGGTTGGATGCTCTTACACTAAAATCGGTCTAGACAGCTGAGAAGGGGGGTGTCACTGCTTAAGATTTTCAATTGTAACTGGTTTCATTACTGTAAGATAAGGAGCTCTATGGTGGAGTGACTCAGTTACAGTAGCTTTGCAAATGACATAACCTTGAGATTAATTCAACTTCAGTTTATGTTTGTTGCACATTATGTGTGGATGACACTGCATTTCCATAATTTTTCTCCTCTTTCTCTTTCTTGTGCTTTCTCCACAGACTGTGGCAAACAGCTTCTCAGCATCTATGGTACTTCTTATTACATAAACAACACACTGCAACTGTGCAGTGTCTCTTGAGGACACTGTAATCCTACTTTGTGTTTGCATTATCAGGAAGGTCGGTTATTCACATATGTATCTTTGCAGGAAGTGTCAGGTGTTGGACCACGTGCCACGTCAAGCAGGGCAAGCGTAAGTAGTAAAGGAGACAGGGAGACCGGCAGTGTGATCCTGGATATCTCAGACCGTTTAGTGTCGGCGATAGTGCAGCCAGGTCAGAACAAAACCAAGAGAACTGTGAAGAGTCCAACAGTGGGTAAGAGATGTTCATCTTAGTTTATTATAGATTTTACTCTATGTTTACTGGGTGGATATAAAATCAAGCTTCAATTTGTGTGTTAGATTTAAGTCTCGAAACTATTGGGCCTGAGAGCAGCGATGGAGAGAGCTCCCCTCTTTCAGCCAATGGAAACGTCATGGAGATCAACCTGGAAAGTCTGGCCAAAAACAACAATGGTGAGTAAAAGCTCATAATGACAAAGATGATGGCAATTCTTAAACTATTACTACTAATTTTGCCTTCATGCACTACAAATGAGGTGAATTGTCACTTTGTCTTCCAAACCTTTGCAATGCAACAGGTTTCCATTCATTTGACCAAAGTAATTGCCCTGCACAGACAAATTTCTGTTGCCATTTGGGGCTTTTCCATTGTCACTTTTGGCCGCACTGAGTCAAACCGTGCCACGCCGATTTGCATTTTCATTACCAGTTTTAGCTCGTTGAGCTGTGCCGAGTCTCACCCAAGATGGACCATCTCAGGGCCAAAGCGAGGTTGACCTGCCGCCAAGTGGGCTATGGTGACGTCTCACTGACTGTGACAACCCCTTTTCTCCCCCTCAAACAAGAGTGTGTCTGTGCAGGCATTTTGGAAAATTACATTAATGATCATCTCAACTACGTGGACATTTCCAGGTTCTGCAGCAGCTGCCTTCATGACACTGAATGGGATGGAGAGTCTTCTTAGTCATCAATACTTTGAAACAGAAAACAAGACAGAGATGTACTCTGATGTCATCACTGCAATCTTACCCTCAATGAACATCACCAACCTCACTGAACCTGTCAACTTTACCATCCAACACAAGAAGGTGCAGCTCAATTTATCTCTCCATCTTTATTTTTTAGATAACATACAGCTTCAGGTCTTTTATCATATCCAAATATCTTTTTTTCTCTGGTTTGATCAGACAGTACCTGAATCTGGTTTGGTGACCTGTGTGTACTGGGAGGTCAAACCAAAGGAGACAGGAATGGGAAAAGGAAGTGAAAAAGAAGAAAAGACCATGCGATGGTCAGTAGAGGGCTGTTGGGTTGCATACACCAATGAAAACTACACAGTGTGCAGCTGCTCTCATCTCTCAACATTTGCGGTTATCATGCAGATAGGGGAGGTATTATAGATTCGTTTGTGAATGTGCAATTGCCAGTTTCTCACATCCAAAGTCAGTTTGATCACAGTCTGTGTTGTGTCCTCTCAGCCTCCACCTGACAATCCTTTCCTCGAGTGGCTGAATCGAATGTGCGTGATTGTCGGGTTATTCTTCTTTGGTTTGGCCATCTTCACCTTCCTCCTGTGCAGCTGGAACCCCAAGATCAACAACACAGCCCGTCTTCACCTGTGCCTCAACCTCGCCTTGTCCCATCTGCTGCTGCTGTGGAATGACAGATATGTTGAACATGAGGTACAGTCAGACTAACCTACTGCTCACACCAGCCTTGTGTAGTCCAGCTGAACCAAACCTTGCAGCGCTTACCCCCTTGATGCAGTTTGTTTGGGTTAGTGTGAATGCCAGTCTCAAACTCTGATGTGAACCAGACAACCACTCACTGGTCTGCCTCAAAGGAGTGGTCTCAGACTGCTGTCAAGTGAACTCTTGAGCAGTTCATTTACTGATGGCGCTCCATGATGTACAATAACCAGGCAGAAACTGGGCCATCTTTTCGCCCACCAACTGTATGATCAATAATGGTATGACATTTCCATCACAACTTTGTTCTTAAAATTTCTGAACCATGTAAGTTTAGCCTTGGTGAACGCAATCCAGACTAGTTGGAAAATTGAAACCATGTATCATCCTTGCATTAGTCCAATTTGGGAACCAGCCCTTTAGGTGTGAATCCACTCTAAATGATTAAATATGACCCATGTGAAGCTAACCATTCTTTGCTGAGGCTGTTTGCAGAAGCATTTAATTGTTTTCAAGATACTTATGTGTCTCCACAGCTGGCCTGCACCGTCATGGCAGGCCTTCTCCACTTCTTAGTTGTAGCAAGTTTTGTGTGGATGCTCCTGGAGGCGCTACAGCTCCACCTGTTGGTCAGAAGGCTCTCCAAGGTGCAGGTCATCCAGAGAGATGGCCTCCCCAAGCCACTTCTCTACGTGATTGGCTACGGTGTTCCTTTTGTCATTGTGGGTATTTCAGCACTGGTATATTCTGATGGATATGGAGCTACTGAAGCAGAGGTGTGAGTAGGACAAACAGTAATATATGCACTCTTTCACATTCTCCTGTATGTCTGATGTATAACTATATTGAAAGAATTGTTTGTTTGACTCTGTTTCAGGTGCTGGCTCTCTACAAAACGCAGTTTCAACTGGGCTTTAACAGGCCCTGTGATTTTTATCCTTGGAGTGAGTATATTGCACAGCCCGTTAGCAACAAGCATTCCATCAAATGAAAATACAAACTGTTCAACCTGGTTTGTCCTCCAACTTTAACTTGTCTGGACCAATTTTTAGCTAACTGAAAAACAAGCTAAAAATCGAGAGTGTTATCTCAGTGCAAATGAAGGTGGAATGTGCCTGGGCACTGTATAATGATTTTTATTCCCCAAAACTGACAATAAAAAAGTGATGCAATGATTGGCCAGGAAGTGTAGTCTTTACCAGCTGTGAATGAATGTCTGTAAAGAATATTATTATTTTGTGTGTCTTTTGCCTCCAAGGTTACAGACAAAAATAAGGTCTGCTTGGCACAGAGTCACACAGACTTACATAAACTGTTGAAGAAAGTCGTAGGTTGCAAATTTACACAATGTTTGCTAACGAGCAAGGTTCTCATTAGCTTATGAGTGTTGACACGTCCACAGGCAATATTGCACAATTTGTTCCCTTTCAGTGGGTGTGCACCCTCGGATTCAACTCATACTCAAGAAGAAACATAACTCTCTGTGTCTTACATCAATTCCAAGCACCTCATACCATTAGCACATTCTAACTAAAATTCTCTACTATTGACACTGTCTGTATTGGGCTTCTATGTATTCATTCTTCACAAAGGCATATTTCTTTATATATTATTATTAAGTATTATTGACATTTTCTCAGAGTTCATATGCTAATATGTTCTTCTATCACAGCTCAGCCTCTCTGTCTTTTTTCTTTAAGCTTAACTGGATTTTGTTCTGTGCTACACTGTGGAGTCTGAGACCCACCTTGGCCAACATGAGAAGTGATATTTCTCAATCCAAAGACACCAGGTATGAACCAGGAGCAGTAATACATAATGTATATGTTCGGTAGTGCAGCAACGGATAAGTCTGTATCTCCTGCCTGATGGCAGCAGGGTGAGCAGGCTGTAGCCGGGATGGGTGTTGTCTTTTAGTATCCTCTGGGCTCTGCACTGACACATTCTCTCCTCGATATCACTGATGCTTGGTAGATGGGTACCAGTGATGTTCAGGGTTGTTTTGATGGCCTGGGCCTTGTTCTGTCCTGGGCTGTGCACATCCCATGCCAGTTTGTGATGTTTCCAGTCAGGATGCTTTCTGTTTCTCCTCTGTAGAAGTCAACTAGAACTTGGCACAGGAACTTTGCTTCCTAAGGTTCGCTTAAGAAATACAGCCATTCTGAGCTGTCTTTACCAGGGTGGAGATGTGTGGTGTCCATGACAGGTTCTCTGTGATGTTGATTCCCAGGAACCTAAAACTGTTCACCTGTTCCACCTCAGCTCCACTGATGTAGTCAGGGGTATGCAGCTCATTTCTGCAAAAATCAATAATCAGCTCCTTGGTTTTGCTGACGTTGAGCAGTAGGTTGTTTCCTGTGCACCACTCTGCAAGACTGTTGATTTCCTCCTGATATTAAGTCTCATTGTTGTTTGGACCAAGCTGACGATGATAGCTTGATCTGCAAACTTCACAATAAAGTTTTGTCCATTTCGGGTACTGCAGTTACGGGTGCACAGCGTGAGCAGGAGGGGGCTGAGCACACAGCCCTGGGGGGCTCCAGTGTTGAGCACTAGAGTGACAGGAAGTCCAATATCCAGTTGCAGAGTGTGGTACTCAAGCCCGAACTGTTCAGTTTGCCCATTAGCTTCATCGGGGAGATTGTTTTGAAGGCTGAACTGAAATCAACCAACAAATTTCTCTGCACATTGTGCATGTTGTCAACATTTAGAGGAAGTGTCAACATCATTGAAGTTTTCTGTACACAGTAGCCATCAATATTTAAAGAATTCTAAATTTTTATGATAAAAACTCATTAAATTCACATTTTTTTACAGGTTGATTTTGTTCAAGATTGTCGCTCAGTTTGTCATCCTGGGCTGTACCTGGATTCTGGGCCTGTACCAGACCAATCTTTTTTTTCAGGTCCTGTTTATAGTTCTTAACTCCCAGCAGGGAACCTTCCTCTTCATTGTCCACTGTGTGCTCAACAAGGAGGTAAACAATTTATGCAGATGACACCACTCTTGTTAATCTGCTCTCTGATTCATTTTCAATTCATAAAGCAATAACAGCAACAAAAACAGCAATCTTTCTTTTTGGTAGCATTACAACATACCTGTTAATTAGTTGTGATTGATTGTATGTTCTAGGTAAGAGAGGAATACATAAAATGGCTGACGTGCTCTTTCAATAAGCACAGAGAAGGAGGGTCTGTGGTGAGTTTTAATAACAAAATTCACAATATCAGGAACTTCTTTAATTATTGTGAATTGTTCAAAATTATTTTAGTATACATCCTTGTGTTTCACTGATCTGTAGAAAGTTTTCTTTCAGATGTCTTGCTCGAATTGTGATTTGTCAAATGTTGCATGACTTTCACTCAAATGACAAATGTATTTCAACAGAAAGATGTGCCATCTATCTCAGAGGACTTGGACAAGGCTGAGGAACATAAAGGCTAATGGTCATGAAATGAGTATGACAAAAGAGATGGAGGACAGAGAAGAACATGCACTACTTTACCCACTTGAACCATTAGACATTATAGTATTTATTGTTCTTGAAAAGGTTGTGGATGACAGGCCATCAAATGTATATATGTATGTTTGCTTTAGCTATATCTACTGTTATTCTTTGTGTCATCGTCTGGTATGGATGAAGTTCAATTGGATACAAAAAAAAAAAAAAAAAAAAAAAAAAAAATGCAAAAACCAGGAAATCATCATCATTGCCATTATTTTTCATGTCCATTGCATTTGTTTCTCTTTAGTTATGTAGGCCACTTGTTTCATCATCCAGAAACCTGAATTATCCGCTAAGTACACAGCTTTTGGGACAATAAAACAGCAAATGAAACATCATGTCAACCCAAACCTCTGCCTTTACAAGAGTATACTCACAAACTTAATTGCTCAGGTGTGTACCACAAGTCAGTCCCTACTTTACTGTTAAGATTGTTCTTGCATGATACAGTATTTCTGTGAACTCATTTGTATATTTCCTGTGCTTTGTCTATTGCATTTTTTCATTGTTTTGAGTCCATAATAAACTTCTGTTACCTACCTGAGTTTTCCCAGTTGAAATATTCTGTTAGATCTCTTGTATATTGTATAATGTGTGGAAAAATGTTAAGATGTTTTTGACAAGACAAAGATATAACTGCAGCTGTGGGCACGCAGGTCCACCCACTCAGAAGGCTTCCTCTTCTGTTGGATCATCCAGTGAACAGCAGTCAATGAACACTGTTTCAATTATCTGACTGTGCTTTTTCTCGCTTCTTGTTTACCATCTGATGATGATGATAGGTCAGATTTATTGAGTGCTAATCAATGTCTCAAACGCCAGATTGTGAGCAGCTTGTCCTCACACACTCACAGAGAGTAACAGAAGCTGTTCTGCTAGCAAGCTTTTAATGTAAAATCACGGCAAAACCAAGCAGTTTGTTTAAATTTGTCGAAAAAGACGTGAGGAGCAGAGGGAAGGAAATTCAGTGCAAGTTCAGCCATCATTCTGGACCCTTTTTTTGGCCTGCACTGCAACTTATGCAACCTCCAAGCCTGCATCTAATGAGAGGGAGAGAGGACGCGAGGGGTGAGGCCGTCCCAGTAAGACATGATTGGGCCAACCTAGTGTCATTATTCGAAAATGAATCAGTGAGCTGCTGCCCCTGCTTTATGAGATGGTCATTAGCAATAAAAAAATATGTAAATATATGTTTATATATATTGCAACTGTCAAGTCCCCAAAGTATGTTGGCCCACCAGGAAAATGCCTTGTATGCCAGATTACCAGTCCAGCCCTGGATGTACAGATGATGGCGATGATAATACTTGAAGGACAAAATACTGAACCGAAAAACTGAAACTGAAGACTTGCAGGACCCTCAAAAGATTGACAATGTAATGCGTGCCAATTGGTGACGAACCTAAGCCAGTTTATTAATTTACAACCTGCTTTCACAGGTGGTGTGTGGCACTGACCTTGCACTGACCCCTTTAAAGATCAATATCCTGTGGTCCAAGATTTGCTTTGGAATCCATCAAGTACTGTCCATCTGCGATCACTTTTGGAAACACAGAGCAATGGAACAAAGGAACTGACAGTGCAAAAATTATGCTAATTCATATAATATGCTCAGTTAACACAATGAGGAGGAATGTGATGGTTCGGGTCATTATGCTGATTAGCTGCTGGAACAATATAAACTGAACTATCAGGTCACTATCATGGTTTATCCATATTAGCTAATCTAGAGAAGATACAATCTGCTTCGACTCTTTGTAGAGATAAAATAGGATGAATACGAATAGACATTTTTCTAGTCAGTAAACTGGTCACAGCTTGTAACAGGAAAAAATGCAAGTTGAAAAGCCAATTCTGTCTAACTATTCAACGCATTCCCATAACAGGGTTTGTATGAAGATTATGGAAAGTTAAGCACAGAATCCTATGAAATGGGCCACAACTTGAGCGACCAGTGTGCCTGTGCAAGCACTGCAGTTCAGAAGCCTTCAGCCTCTCTCCACCTCAGGTAAGACTTCTATATTGTGTTGAAAAATCGCCAAGTCAATTAGCTATTTTGCTATCAAACCAATCAATTTCGTCAACCACAACACACCCAACGTTTGAAATGTAATTAACTTTAACAATTTCACTTGTTAAAACTTGATGATTTGTCATAGCTATGCTAAGGCTACCGTTAACATACACTTATGTGGCTAGCAAATTAAATTAAAGTTAGGTTAGCTTACTTTTTCTCATTTTAATTACTCTTTACCCCTCTTCTCTAAATGCATTGCGTGAAGTGTGTGTGTGTATGGTCACGCCAGTGTATTCTAACAAATAACACCTCCTGTGGTGGTTTCTGCCACAAGTGAGTTTGGGACAGTGCTTTAAGTGGAAAAAAATAAGTGCCGGTACTCCCCTTATTCGACTGTTGCCAGGTAAATTAGGCGGTGGGTAACAGCAGATCATTAAGTTATATATTTAAATACTAGGACATGATACTAACTTTTAAAAAGACATTTGTTTTTATTGAGCTTTCAACTTTCCAGATAAATTCTGTTTGTTCACTTGGATATTGGCCCAAGGGAGGTCTTCAGGGGGGCGGCCCTCAAGTAGCATACAGGCTGATGCACAAGTGAACTGGCACCTACAATTTCCTGTGGACACACACGAGAAAAATAAATAGATAGAAGATGGAGACAGGCAGTACATGGAGAAAATTGGAGAAGTGAGCTATGCAGTTGACAAGTAAATCAATTAGGCTAAATGACATACTCCTGTGTTTGTTTCTATCATAACAAAACAGTAGACAATGACTGTTGAATATTTTAGACCTAAATATTTGATTGTAGTGTAACTTAACTGAGCAAATTCACAAATTTAGGAGGACCAACAACATGATATTATTGATGAATAAGATCTCCATATACTTACACAAATGCAACCAAATCCTGGACAGGAGATTGTCCATCAAGCAAGGCAACTGGTACTGAACATACCCTGTGGACACACACATGCACACACACCACGCGCTCTAATGTTTGCATTCAACGTCCGCGAGATCTCTTCTTCACGTCCTTTTTCTGGCACACTTGACTCGCGAGACCTCCTTACAAGTGAACGCCTCGCGAGGGGCAGGCGTGTGGCGCGTACCAGTGCACACTGGGTAATGTAGTATAGCCATAGGAGTATGAGTATCACAAAGCGCAAGAGAGAAATAGAACAAGAGAGGGTACTATGGGCTCATGTGAAGTCCCGGTACGCCGTAAAAAGTCCCGGTACGCTAGAGGCTAAAATTGAGAAGTGCTGGTACTCCGTACTGGTGCGTACCGGCCCACTTAAAGCACTGGTTTGGGAACCACTGCTGTAGAGTCTAGACTAATTGGCCAATGCTAATGTTACTGGACAGGCACAAATTTGGTCCCTGATGAACAGATTTTGTTGGAACACAACTGGGAAAAGCTCAGTGCCTGTTATGCACAGCTGCTCACTGTGTTTACCCCCATTAAATCACCTGAAAACAACATAATTCTGCCACAGTGTAACTTACAGACTTCTGCAGACATCAGACTGGTCGGTTATACTCGTTATTGTGCCTTTTGGTGAAGGAAACAAGCCTCATTCTCTTAAATACATCATTATTTCCCTTCATAATTGACGATTATAGATCCAGAGCCCTGTCTTTTTTTTTTTTTTTTTTTTTTTTTAATACAATGTCAGTGGATATAATTGGATGAATTCTGAGTGGATTTTTGACAGTGATCAACAGATCAATCAATCTATTACATATGTAAAACAAAAAATAATCCATTGCATGACTAACCACCACTTTTAAAATGACATGTAATAAATCATTGATTAAACCTGTTGTTTTTAGAAGTGGCTGTGAGCAATCAAGGTGTGACAAAGTGTTTTTTTGGTTAAATAATGGAAAGTCAAACTACACTGGGAGTCTGGCAAAAATAACTTCGCAAACACTGACAAGCCCTCAAAGTGAATTAAGGTCAATGAAAAAGAAAAGAATTTGGCACAGCTGTGAATCTGTGCTCCAAACCTGAATGTTTGTGTGAGTAGGCAACTTGTGCGAAGAGACCTGGAGGGACTATCTTGTCGGCCACAAGGTTCTGTGCATACAACAAATGCTTTTTGTGTGTGGTGTTTGCATGTTCTCCATTTGTTTGCGTGAGTTTCCTCCAGCTGCAGACCAAAGACTTGCAGGCCAGATGAACAACAGTAGAGACTCTGTATTTCTCAGAGCTGTGAATATTAGTGTGACTGGCTGCAGCCACACAAACTGTGATTCGTTGTGGAAAAATATGTGGTAACACATCATTTGAAGGGGTGTACATAAGAAAGTCATTACACTGTCATAACATCTCATGATACCTGTCATTGACATGAAGGAGTCTTAATGATGGTTTATGACATTAAGTGTCATTTCAGCACATCATTTGGTCAGTTATTTCACATTTAATACAATACTGACATTGTTTGAAATGTCTTTGTTTCGACAACTTGACATCAACCAAGTTAATAATGTAGTTGTTATAACAACTTGACATTAACCAAGACAACATAACCTAGCTGTCATGAGCCCCTTATAATTTGTGTGTCTACCTCTTGAAGTGAGGCTGACAAGTTTGATGGGTTTACTCAACCATTAACATATTGCTTAATTTAACCGTTATAAACATCTACGCCTTCCACAAAATTATTAAGGATTTTTTTACGACTCATAAACAGACACTTTTGGCGAACAGTCGGCATTAATTTGAACTCTACTTGACATGACGTGGCCAAACAAAAACAGTCATTCTGGCTTGGGATATAAATTTCAAAGATATAAATTTCATATAAATTTATATAAATTGTCAAACACTGCACTGTGGTTGTGCTGTTGTTGTCAGAGAAGAGAATATTTCAACTTAACATGTTTCTTGATCTCTGATGACATACTGTAGTCATTATATGATTAAATTACAGTAAATATATCACAGTTTTTTTCCTTTAAAAAAGAACATTTAAACACACAAGTAAATAATTTCCTCTATTAATCTACATAACAAAGGAAGGAATAGCTGGACAAACCTAATGATGATAAAACATTAGGCTAACCAATTTCACCATATTTGGTAATGAGGTAATTCAAAAGTTACATTACTTCAATAGTGTGATACTTAAATTAGATTAATGACAACATTTTTTTTAACAGGTAATTAGTAACTGTATCAGAATACATATTTAAAGTGATCCTCCTAACCCTGGGTGCACACCTATGATAGAGGTGCTTGGTGGCTGCATCTTTCCCTTTTCTCCTCTTAAATTTCCTTTTACATATTTGAAGCAGCCCCATGGTGAGTCTGTGAATTTGCATAGTTTTTTTACATTTGCATAAAACCTTTTTGAGTGTTGCAAATTTTACAGCATAGACTTCAGACAGTCAGACCAGATCTAGTCAGATTTCAGATCAGATTTGACATGTCAGGATGAACTACTGTGCCTCCTCACTTCTCCTGGGTAAGTGAACTCCTCTTTTTTTGATGTGTGAGAACAAACTGAGGGTAGCATATTTGACCAGTCCCAGTAAATTAATTCAAAATGTGTGTTGCTATGTCGTCGCTGCCAATTTTCAATTTGAAGAGGTTCTTGAAGGTTGTTTGGATGGAATTTTTTTTTTTTAGATCAAGGTTTTGAGACACAAAAAAAGACAGCACATTCCAAACAAATAATGCTTATCATTATGATTTCTGCCATTTAATTTCAGTTGTATAAAAACATCATGGGTACTTGAAGAAATCTTTAAATGTATTTATAACTTTGGATGTGTTAAATTTCTTTTATATGTACATCTCAATACACATCATACATCATTTCTTGTTGATGTTTCAAAGTAACAAAGTTTAGACAAAGTTCAGCACAATCCTTTTCAAGGCATTGACAACTTCTCAACTTTTTATCGTTTCTCTTTTTGTTAGGATTACTTGTCATCCCTGTAACTTGCGATTTTCCTCCTGGTATGGATAATATTCATTTACATATTAACAAACAACACAACAAAAGCTTCTAATAAGGTGAAATAACCATTAAATCATCCACATTGCCCATGTTTCTGTGCAGGATCTTGTGATGGATACACCAACATAAGTGACCCATGGCGCAACCAAGACTTTACATCTACCTCTTTCCCTGGCTTTCCTAATGATGATGGGAAACTTCTTAACAAATGGTGGCGCTTCACAGGTGTTGGTGGAGACAGAGTTGTTACAGGCTGTTTTGGAAATAATCGTGGTGGCACAAACTATATGATTCATATTCCATTTGCTTATCCAACTGCTGAGTCTGTGACCCCAACAACAGGAACTGCATATGGTTATGTTAGTCACTGTACTAGCCCAAGTATGTCAGTGAGTGTGGCTCTGTGTCCTGGAGGATTCTACGTGTACAAACCATTACAACACCCACATGGCAATATGGGTTACTTGACCTGTGAGTTGCTGCTCATTTCTTTGTCAGCATATAAGAGAAATATACATTTCATGTACAATTTTCTTGTTATACATCTTTTTCTGAATTAAGGGGTTGTTTAGAAGTATGAGTCTGACTGAACATGTTAGCTTCAAAATGTGTTTACTTGTCACTGTTGCTGTAGTGGTGAGGAAAAAAAAGTTCACGAAACTGCGATCAAATAGCATACAATAATATGCCACAGTCGAGACTCGTGAAAGGGTCAAGAGTCAATGAAAAAAATGTGCATGAAAAGTATATCATGCATTTTATATTAAAGTTTGGGAACTTTGAATTTGCAAACAAAGACAGATAGTAATCTCCATAAATTGAGGTCAGCAAGAAGTCCAGGAAGCCAGAGAAGAGATTGCCAAAGAGTTGGATGAACCCAATGCAATTGTAGCATAACTTTTCCACCACGTTACCCTTGAAAATCAATCTCAAACTTTGCAGAATACCATCCTTTCAAGGGCCCCAAATTACATACGCTGGCTGAGCTGATGACCTGATATTGATATGAATCTTTATGTAACTACTTTTTATTTTTCCTTTCCTTTCTTTTCCATATCTGGGCCACAGTGCCACTACCAAGTTGCTTTAGTTTCCTGTATACACTAACTCTTTATGCATGATCAACAGTTGTTAAAGTAAAGTAGGTGGGTTTTTGTGGAAGTATTATTATTTTAAATTATTTTATTATTGTATTATAGTCATTTTGTCTCTGTTTAGATCATTCTACTTGTAAACCAGACTGCTGTGGACCACTTGCTAAGTGTTCAGCTGGTGGAGGCTGTACCTGTATTACTGGGTATGAAATCCCCCCTACACACAGACCCACTCCAGGTTCATATGGCTGTGTAGGTAAGTACATTTTATTTCACTGAAATGGTAAAAATGGGTGAATTGCAGCAGGTAGTGCATCAAGAGGCCTCATGTGCTCTTATGTACGAAGCTTATAGTGATCCGTCATCTAAAAAAAATCCCATGTAATGTATTTTGTCAGACATTGACGAGTGCCAGAGGACTTCTGGAATTTGTGGTGATAACTCCAAATGTAATAACACCATTGGGGCATACTTCTGTACCTGTTTGGGTGGATTCAATGCAACCAATCCAGCATTACCACCAGGACAGTCCAACAAATGCACAGGTACCATATTTCTGTCTCGCTCTCTCTGATGCAATTTAAGGTAAGAGTAAAGGCCAACTTTATTCTGATCATACAATCATACACTTAAACAGTCAAATTCTTCTCTGCATTTGACGCCTTAGTAGTAGGAGCAGTGGGCAGCTTTATGCAGGTTGCTAAATGTGTTCACAGGTTGATATGAGTCTGTTGTCCATTGGTCTTTATAGATATTAATGAATGTCTTGACAATATCTGTGGTGATCATGGGAGCTGCCAAAACAACCCAGGAAGTTATGTGTGTCACTGCAATAAAGGCTACCATATTATACCAGAAGAATCCACTGTTTGTCAAGGTATGTACTATGCTATACAATACTATACTATGATAGGGGATGTCAGTTTCTCCCTCTTGTTCTCCCTCTCTTTTCCCCTTCATATTGTAACAGTGAATTTTAACAGAACAGTCCACATGTGTAGGTCATTTGTGTATGTTTTAGCCTGGCGTTTGGCTGCACTGCGTGTGTGTGTGTGTGTGTGTGTGTGTGTGTGTTCTGTGTGTATGTGTACGAGAGAGAGGGAGACAGAGAAACATCCAATTTAATATGGACAAGAAACAGATTTTTAAGAGCTTTAAATGAAGAAGGATAGGCTATTACTGCACATAATCTTATTTGTTAAGGAGCCGTGCAAAATGAGGAGAAACAAGGGTTACAAATTTGCAAATCTGAGGTTCTCTTCAGACACTAGCACAACCCGTCAGTATGCAAATTTATAACTGGTCAAAAACATTCTCTGCAGTTAATGGTTAACATCCCTAATACTATACTATGTTATGTTTTGTTATACTTTACTATACTATACTATACTATACTGTATTATGCTATGCTATACGACTCTATACCATGCTACACTATATATACTATGCTATGCTATACTATACTATGCACAGGTGTAATATGCAGTAAACAAGGATAATCCACAATGAGCAATTTGGTTGCCAAAAATACTGTATTTGTTGCGCTCTAATTTGCCAATCCAGTAATTCATTGGATGTTTTAAATTATGATTTGGATGTTGGGTATCTGTGTATTTCAAGGTGGGAATTTGACAGTCTATAATCTAACAGGCAATCTAGTTTGCTTCGTGTCATTTAAGCCTAGTCAAAACCCGAGATGATACACTGCAGGGACAATTTTCATTTTAATGAGAACATTGTCACTTACAGTAACTGTCTCTTCCTCAGATATCGATGAATGTTTCCACTCAACTGTCTGTGGTCCTGATTCTGTTTGCACCAACACGCCTGGAGCTCATACTGTGAATGTCAACTGGGTTACAGACCAACTCAACCAGATGAAGAACCCAGCGAAACCAACATCTGTATTGGTACCACAGTAGCAAACATCTGTGCATGGATTACCGTTAGACATTTTGAGAACATTTTTTATATGAGAGAAGTAAAGTTTGTACGAACTAACCATTAATTAAAAGGGCCATCGTCAAAGGAAGTATCACAGGTAGCATAATAACATACTTTTGTGATGTCTGTTGTGTATAATGTATTTTATTTTAATTTATGTATGTTTACAGATGTTGATGAGTGTGTCGAAGATGCTACTGTTTGTGGACCTAATTCCAACTGCACAAATTCACTCGGATCGTATATTTGCACCTGCTTTCCTGGTTATCAGCTAAACAACCCAGAAGTGATAGCCAGCACCGCTAACCCCTGCACAGGTGTGTGCGCTTGTTCATTAACTGTGTGACGCACACTGTGCTTTTACTCTATGCATAAAATGGATCAAATAAGAACAGATAGCCCTGTGTGTGTTCTCTCTCTACAGATATAGATGAGTGCAGTGAGACACCTGGTATATGTGGTAAACAAACTGTGTGTACTAATGCACCAGGGACCTTCTATTGTTCTTGTCCCGATGGATTCTACCCTTCGACTGGAATCTTTTGGGAGATGGGGATCTCATTTTGTCAAAGTGAGCAAAGTCAACTTTAAAGTTAATTAAGATTTTTGAAAATGTAAAGATGTTCATTTATAATATTTTTTTTAAATTGCTGCCAGGTCTTCAGGTATTCTAGATGAAATAGAACTCCAGAGTAAGCCAGATGAATTTTTCATTTATATAAGGATATCCATGTATGATAATAATGTCAGAGCAAATATTCCAACCCTTCAGCAGCATGATTAGGAACTGATAGAAGAAATTAAATGCCTGACTTATAAGTATCCAACCAGTCCATGGTAATCAGACATGTCTCTATTGTAAAAATAAAAGACTACTGTAATTTTGAGAGTTAGATAGTATCAGTAACAATATAAAAAAAAACATCCTTTTAATTGCAGGGTCAGACAAAAGAGAGAGCTTTCCTTGGCAACATGGATCAACAACTTAAGAACAACACAGGTGTCGTCTTACCGGAAGCGGTATGTAGAAAGCAGTTGAGTGTTGAAAACCATACTTTGCACTCAGTAACAAGTAATAGTAACAAATAATCTTCATCAGTGATGTTACAATACCAGTTCAAAAAAAGTTTAATCATTGTGTAAAATGTAAGTAAAAACAGAACGCAATGATTTTCAAAAACTTTTCAACCTATATTTAATTGAATACTGTACAAAGACAAGACATTTAATGCTTAAACTGATAAATTTGATGGCAGCACTCAAAACCTGTCTGAACCTTTCAAGATTAATGGTGCCTTCACACATGTAACAGTTACCCATGAGGCCATGGGCACTAACACACCCCAGTACCACCACAGATGCTGGCTTTTGAAGTTAGCGCTGGTAACAATGTGGACAGTCCTAAGCCCGGAGGTCATTACATCCATGGTTTCCAAAAACAATCTCTTCAGGCCACGACACAGTTTCCCACTTTGTGTCAGTCAATCTCAGACGAGCACGGGCCCAGAGAAGTCTGCAGTGTTTCTGGATGTTGTTGATATATGGCTTTGCATGATAGATAGAGTCTTAATTGCATTTGATCGCTGTCTGATAAAGAACACCTATCTCCATAATGTCAGCTTTTCAAGAGCTAAGAAAAATAGCCACGTTTTCAGCTCTGTGGCAATGCATTTTTCAGATAACCCAGTGGCTTTGTCAATGGAGAAGTGTCTCAGCACATAAAGGAGCACTCCCTCCTTAGGTTTTAGCAAATGCAGTTAACTGTTTACTGAAAACAGTTTTCCAAAGTGTTCCTGAGCCCATGTAAGTATCCCTTATACAATTATGTGGGTTTTTAATGCAGTGCTGCCTGAGGGGTCAAAGGTCACAGGCATTCGATGTTGTTTTTTGGCCTTGGCCCTTATGTGCAGAGAGTGCTCTCTGAGGGTTCTCTGAATCTTTTAATAATCTTATGGATTGTAGATGGTTGCAGTTTTGTGTTGAGACAGTAACTGTTGGATTATTTGCAGTTTTTCACATGGTGGTGAACCTCACCCTATCCATGCTTGTGAACGACTGACCCTTTTGAGAATTTTCTTTTAATACCCAATCATAATGCTGTCTGTTCCAAACAGCTGTTTTTTGAGAATTCCACAACTTTTCCAACTTTTATGGAAGTTGTTGCAGGGATAAAAATTAGTGTATATTTACCAAAAACTATAAAGTTGATCAGTTTGGACATTAAATATATTGTCTTTGTACTGTATTAAAATGAATATTAGTTGAAAATAATTTGTAAATAATTGCATTCTGTCTGTATTTACATTTTACACATCCTACTTTTTTGGAATTGTTGTTATATTATTTAATATTTTTTATTTTTATTGCTACTGTGGTTAAATTAAACATAGCTTAAAATTACCAAGTAGAGGGATTCTGATTTTGAAGGTATGTCATGTTTTGTGTATAAAGACAGAACACACCACTCTTAACTGTTAGTCTAAAGACATGATGTAATGTAATAGGCTGAGGACGCTGCAATTATGTTCTACCTGATGCTTTTCCCTCTGTCCTTGGTGTCTTTGCAGACAGTGGCAAACAGCTTTTCTGCATCCATGGTACTTAAAATCCAACAAAATTAAAGGATAAGTTCGGTTTTTTGACACCTGGACCTTATTGTTAGGATTAAATACACTCGTAGGCTCACCCAGACAATTTTGGTGGAGCTCGGAGCCGTTTTCGAGCAATTTAGATCCTCCGACGGCGTTTTTTCTCATGCCATAGTAGCGGACGGGGCCAGAAATCGAAGCCCCTAAATTAGACATTATCTGCTGCGAAACTCGTGCAATGTCCACAACAACACCACCAGTTAGCCCCCATTCGT
The DNA here is from genome assembly GCA_034769285.1 of Lutjanus argentimaculatus. Classification (NCBI taxonomy): domain Eukaryota; kingdom Metazoa; phylum Chordata; class Actinopteri; order Lutjaniformes; family Lutjanidae; genus Lutjanus; species Lutjanus argentimaculatus. Next base: position 4,067,827 of record JAWZSL010000044.1, on the reverse strand, counting down.
GGACGTGCAGTGGTTGCTTGTTCTCTGGCCAGCTGTTCGGCTCTTTCCCTCTGCATCCTCCTTTCAAATAGCTTCTCGTCGGTGTATTCTGGCTCAAAACGATACGGGCATCCATTATACTCAAAGTCGTCGTCAGACACTTCTACATCGGATAAATATTCCGCCATGCTGCACAGAAATAGCCGTGTTGCCGTGTAGTCTAGCAACAACAGCGTCTCTTCTCAGCTGCGTTCCTGCAGCGCACGTCTATGACGTCACCAAAAGTTACCCATCCTTGTAAAGTCCTGGATGACCATAACAACGAAGTTGAGCTGACATGGTGATAACACTGGCCATTCATTTATAACATGTAGGTGAAATGAGCGAGTTTCGCAGCAGATAATGTCTAATTTAGGGGCTTCGATTTCTGGCCCCGTCCGCTACTATGGCATGAGAATAAACGCCGTCGGCTGGATCTAAATTGCTCGAAAACGGCTCCGAGCTCCACCAAAATTGTCTGGGTGAGTCTACGAGCATATTTAATCCTAACAATAAGGTCCAGGTGTCAAAAAACCGAACTTATCCTTTAAAGCTTTGTATTATATTTTTTGTTTGCAATTTTTCTAACTGCTATTTTAATTGTTACAACGACTTAATTTCTTGCAGGAAGTGTCAGGTGTTGGACCACGTGCCAGGTCAGTCAAAGTGAGTAGTGAAGGAGATGGAGAGACCGGCAATGTGATCCTGGGCCTCTCAGACCGTCTAGTTTCTGCGATGGTGCCAGCAAATCAGAACCAAACAAACAAAGCAGTGCAGACTTCAACAGTGGGTAAGAGACATTCTCCACTGTTAGATTAGATTACTTTTGAATCCTCAGTGAACATCATCTATACCGACTGTAATTTTCATCCATGTGCAAGATCTGAGCCTACGTGCCATTGGCCCAGGAAGTCATGGTGACAACAGTGTCTCCCTCTCTGCCAAGGGACAGAGCATGGAAATCAACTTGCAGGCTCTAGCCAGTGCCAACAATGGTGAGAGAGACTAGATTATAAAGAACATGATGACTTTAATCAACCTTTATAGATATTTTTTGTCTTCTGTCATGTGGACAGGTTCTGCAGCTGCTGCCTTTATGACACTGAATGGGATGGAGAGTCTTCTTAGTCACCAATACTTTAAATCAGAGAACAAGACAGAGATGTACTCTGATGTTTTTACTGCGATCTTACCATCAGTAAACAACACCAACCTCACTGAGCCTGTCAACTTTACCATCCGACATAAGAAGGTGCAGCATCAACCAAAATCTAACAGTTGTACTGTAAACCCATCCACTCTCCAATCCATCTACCCATCCATCCAAAAAGAACTTTTAATATATCTAATGATCCCATTTTTATATCTAATTTCTGTTTGTCTTCTTTTCTCAGAAAGTGCCTGAGTCTGGAATAGTCACTTGTGTGTACTGGGAAGAAAACAGCAAGAACGAAGAAGAAGGACAAGAGAATGAGGGAGAAAAAGAGGAAGAGACGATGCGTTGGTCAGTAGAGGGCTGTTGGGTTGCATACTCTGATGAAAACTACACAGTGTGCAGCTGCTCTCACCTTTCTACCTTTGCCCTCATCATGCAGATTGGGGAGGTATATCAGATTTCTATGTACATGATAAAAATGTGTTGTTATGGTCAGGGACACAATACTTTTAAAATCCTAACTAAGTTTGAAGAGGAGTTACATGATGCACATACTGGATCTAACATATAATTTTGTCTGTCAGACTTATTTATATCACATAAGATTATTTTTACAATATTGTATATTGTTACGACTATGGTAACAATATACTTATGGTGCAGTCATGCATCTTGACACACAGGGCCACAAGTTCTGACAGATACAGCGACTGGTCTGTTAACTCACCTTGCCATAGGCATAATTCACTGCACAGCTGGATCTCCTGCTCTCCATAGAAAATGAATAGTATCCATCAACATGACATCCCTGATTGGATCCATTGTGTCTGCACCATTAGACATCTGGCAGTCTTAGAATCTTCTAGTCTGTACAGTGGTGAAGATTAAATTGCAGTCCCCAAGATCAGGTTGATCAGAATCTATGCCTGTTGTCTTTTGCCTATTCAGCCTCCACCAGAGGATCCTTTTCTAGAGTGGCTGAACCGAATGTGTGTGATTGTTGGCTTATTCTTCTTTGGTTTGGCCATCTTCACCTTCCTCCTGTGCAGCTGGAACCCCAAGATCAACAACACAGCCCGTCTTCACCTGTGCCTCAGCCTCGCCTTGTCCCATCTGCTGCTGCTGTGGAATGACAAATATATTGAACATGAGGTACAGTAAGCCCCAGTGTCCATATAGCTTGTTTTTTATTTTATGTTAACGCTACATTAACAGAAGGTTGACTACACAGCTAACAACAAGCTTACAGTGCACAAGATGATTAAAGCACTGTCACCAGTAACATTCAGTTTCTGGCCATTTGATCCCAGAAATTAGCTTTTCAGTCTCTGTAATAAGTTCCTGTCTGACATATAGACTTCTCCATTTTCCTGGTTGCCAGGGTGATAACTCCTCTCATATATGATCGCTTGCCTGAAAAAAGCAACAGTGATGACATCAGTGCCTTTCTTAAAAGTTCTTTTGAACTAGTAGTAGAGCGGCTGCACAAAAAGGTTGGAGCACTAGGTGGCAACATGCTCCAGCATATAGTCTCTCCTTGTTGGAAATAATTGAAAAAAGATGCTGGCACTGAAAAAAAACCTATATGGACACATAACACTGCATTGAGATGCAGATTGCTTTTCTCTCTTACACCGGCTCCTCCCTCTGCTGGACTCTATAGGTAATAGCTATGTCCAATTGCATGCATGTGTTCGCCTACTGAAAATTTGCATGTTTATAGCCTGTCAATCAGGACGTGGCCTCCGAATATGTCTGTTACTACACGAGGGAGTGTTCTTGCCTGCCTCTCCATCCTTTCTTCTTCAGTGAGTTTGCCCACTAATTATCTTTCCCCATGATGGAGTCGCCACTAGAAGAAACTCATTTACGCCCGTTATGCCTCATCCTCATTACCCCTTACCCGCATGTCTTCTGCTTTGAGTGTCTTGGCTGGGACCACACTGATATCATCATTGCTGAAGTTCCCTTGGCTCAGATGCCAGCAGCAAGTGGACCACTTCCGATGCTTTGAAGTAATGTCATGTTATGTCATCACTGTAATGAGAGCAACTTGGACTTGGATGCCAACTTTCCCCTGCAGAAAGCCCCAACCACACTAGATCAGGCTGATCTTCTCAGCCAGACCATTGGCCAGAGGAATAACTTGACCACAGAGCACATGATGTGACCAGAGTAGGCTGTTGCCATGTGGTGCTGGGGCTCACCGACCTGCGAAAGGACAGGGAAGAACTCCTGGGAGCTCACATCACTTCTAAAGAACTCTTTGGATCCATCTCATCTGTCAGTCAGTGCTTGAAGGCTTGAGAAGAAAAGGACGCATCTGAGCTGCCATTTGCCATCTTATGACTAGACAGGTGACAAGGTGCAGCACTGCAACAAAATTATGAGGAGAAGTGGGCACAGGTGGTCAGAAAACCTACTTCAGCCACCACTAGTCTGCAAAACACCTCCTCACCCTCCTTGTGACCACGGAACATATAAAGTAGTTGGAAGGTTGTGGTGACCAGCCTTCAGCCAGTCGGGATCAGTTGGGCTGGGTCTGATGGCATGTCACAGCTGGGCTTACAGTCTACAGGCTCCACCCACTGTACCAATAGTGTCCAGTAGAGGGCAGAACCTGTGTGACATAGAATAGCGCTGACGATACTGCAACCCTAGTTCTATTAGCACAGCCAGAGCCCCCTAGTGATGGGCCCTGCCACTCCATCACTGTCTATTGAAGAGGTTGAATGAAAGGCAGCGAGGATGCTCCCTTATATATTGTGTAATACATGTATTCAGTAGCCACATCCTGCCAGCTATGCACATGCAAATTTTCAGTGGATAAATACTTGCATGTAATTGGTGAGAGTTATTACCCATAGAGTCCAGAAGAGGGCTCTGGCAGTGCTAATAGAACTAAGCTTACGTTGACTAGACTTCCTTTGGTTTTACTCTCACTAATACTTCATGAGTCCTTGTACCAGTACTAATTATGACTAAAATTAAGCAAACAATTCTCAGCTTTGTTTCTATCCACTTGTGCATGAAGCCTGGGGCTTCTATGAAACAAAGAGGCAGTTCATTGGTTTTAAGATTCTCATTATATGTCTTCACAGCTGGCCTGCACTGTCATGGCGGGCCTAATCCACTTCTTAGTAGTAGCAAGTTTTGTGTGGATGCTGCTGGAGGCGCTACAGCTCCACCTATTGGTCAGAAGGCTCTCCAAAGTGCAGGTCATCCAGAGAGATGGTCTCCCCAGGCCATTTCTCTACCTGATTGGCTACGGTGTTCCATTTGTCATTGTGGGTATTTCTGCACTGGTATATTCTGATGGATATGGAGCTACTGAGGCAGAGGTGTGAGTAGGACAAACAGTAATACATGCACTCATCCATATTTTCTTGTATGTCTGATGCAAATATAGGTTGAAAGGACTATTTGTTTGATTCTGTTGCAGGTGCTGGCTCTCTACAACGCGCAATTTCAACTGGGCTTTAACAGGCCCTGTGATTGTTATCCTTGGAGTGAGTATATTGGATATTGCCAGTTGTGTCCCATATATAACGATGTTCGGCTTAGCCTGGTGTGTTCTGTAACTTTAACTTGTATGGAATAATATTTAGACAACCAAAAAAATAAGCCAACATGCACTTTAAGACTGACTTTTGACACAATGTGGTTAGGCATGTTAAAGGGCTGTTTTGAAACTATCTCAAAGTCCTGCTGGATTTTTGGTGAAGACCAAGTGAGTGTGGTGCAATTCAAAGAAAGAAATTTGATTTGCTGCTAATTTTCAATTGGATATGAGTGATTTGGCTTGCAAACCAGTGTGGGATTTCGAGCAACACAGAACTAACCAGAGACATGGAAAGGGGAGAGGTTGAAATGTGTTAACAGATTGAAAATAAGGGAGAAATATGCAATGGTAAGGCATAATGATTTGCTAAATAAATTAAAAAAAAATAAATAAATAATAATGATCCAGTTGTTGGCCAGGAGATGTAGTTTTTACCAGCTGTGAATGAATATCTGCAGAGGAGAGGATTATTAGGAGAGTCCTCTTTTTTTGTGTCATTCGACAAAAAAAAAAAAAAGCACTGAATCACACAGTTACATAAATCGTGGGAGAAGGTAGGTTGCTTATTTACATAATTTTGCTAATGAGCAA